>MIEF01008545.1:0-163096 GCA_001870725.1 Taenia solium
TTATGAGTTGCTGTAAGGCATTCTGTTATATCCAGACGATTTTCGAATTGATTTTTACTTGCATGATAAGTGGTTGGACATTGAACAGCTTGGGCACTTTTTAACCACTTAGGTATTCCTCATGATCTTAACCACTCCGTAACTTAAAAAAGAATCGCTTCTTAGAGACAGCTAAATGTGGGACGACTGGGAGATTACAGAATGTCAACTGTACCAAACCACAGCTCACAGCTTTTTAGTTCGCCTACACTTTATAGTAGTCGGTTTCCTATCGAATTAACGGCGCACATCACATTTAAATACGCCCATTAGCTACTTCTGCCAACGCTAAAGCCATTCAATCAAAGTGAAATACTTTGTCCAACTTTGTCATTTCCCAACCAATTACAAGACTGGCGCACGCTATTTACCGCCAAATGATTGTGCATTCCACGGCATAATGTTTCAACGGCCCACCCCAAGACTTACCATCTGTGGTCGTGCTAGCATAATCAGACTGCTATATGCACCATTCGGTTGCTTGGTATTAACCACCCCATGCACACACACACACACGTATCAGTTGCAAAAATAACTGGCATAGCTAGCGTCGCCTGACCAATATCCTTTCATATTTAAGATGAATAGGAGGAAGTAGCCAATGCCTGCAATAGCCACTCGTGTCCGACTTGCCCCTCTACTTGTTTGTCTTGACTGACGGGACTTGCGAGAGCCCACACCGAGGGGTCCCACGCGTCATGTATGCCACTGGGTTGGAGTCACTGGAAAATACTTCATTGAGACTAGGAGTGACGCAGGCTAATAGGCGACAATTTCGAATTTCGAAGCCGAAGGTTTTAAACATTATCCCTTTTGGCGTTGCATGCCTATAGTCTTATTTTTAACTTCTAATTTAAATAGGGGAATTAATCCGAAACCATTACACTTGAAGTATGAAGAGCTTGAAACGCACTTCGAGTTTTGTGAGTCATTTTGAGCCCTTAACAAAGGAAAGCTAACAATTTTACAATGCACATTTTAGAATTACCCTTCCCAGGTTCACTAATTTCCTCCTGCTCAGACCTGAATGATGCCTCGAAATGAAGTAACCAATTTTCCAGGCATAGGAAGCTTCACCGTAAATCAAGGCCAATTTGTAAGACATAATATGATGCAACTTCTTGCCTCAGTATTCCGCCTCATTTCGTCTTTTTCCTCCTTTCCTTTTAGCATTGACTAACTATCTATCGGGGTCCTATTTGTTTGCAAGAGACGTGAAGATTTATCACATACCTTCCTAATAAGTGCCGAGGACAGAGGAAAGTGAGGTTCCACAAAATCATTCCCAACGCAGATTGCTCCTGGCTACGGTGTTAAAACTTGGTAAGTACGCAAAGCAATAAGTATAGCTGGCATTCCTTGCCGAGTCTACTTGCCTATGGCACGGCTGTAGTGACTTGAGTCATTCCCGAAATCCTACCAAGCAGAAACATTTCTTCGAGTTGGCATATAACCTCTGTAGATTGCAGATGGCGATCAGTTTGTTATGAAATTAGATAAAGGTCAAATCACTGCGCGTAGATTGGCTAACTTAAACGATTATTAAAAGTAAACATCCAACACAACATCACCTAGACATGGCAATCGTATCTACGCAACGATAAGTTAGCGCAGATGGATGCTGTCAGGAGAGATTTTTCAACATTATGATTGGTCGTCAAGGAGATGTTTAGTTTTTTTGCATTTTTTTCCCATTTCGCATCATACGTTTTACTAAAATCTCTTGTTAAGATCTGTGTTCTGACTGACTGATTATTAGTGCTTTGCTCCTAGTCATTTTCAAACACTGAAGAAGGCATAATACTAGGAAAGTGCATTGATGACTTACAGACGGGTTGAGAGGCTGATGGCATGTTTCGAATGTCATATTCATTGGGTACTTGCAGCGGTAATGTAATTCAATGCCTCTGGAACCAAATCAAAGAGTTAAACAAATAATCAAAGCACTTCCAACGTCGAAACCAGAACTGTCCTCGGTCAATCCCCTAAGCAAGAAAACACCCACAAGTCACTAGCATCAGCTGTTGAACACGTCCTTAACTGGGAAGACATTTGACCGCAAAATCACGCATCTCTCCTACCTATTCTGCGGGATCCAGAGCTTTGTCCCATTTAGGGCTGTCATGAGAGAGGGAGGAATGTGTAGGCCATCGTGTATGTCCATCTCTATTCGTGGGTCCAAAAGAAGAGTCATTTAATAAGGGATTAAGCTTAAAATAGTTTTCCAAGGACAAAGCTTTGCATCTACTTCTCCTTTCCACTTCCCACTCGGTGCTACCCAGCCATATATGTCTGGGCGTAATCCAGCTGGTAGGGAAGTGGAAGAGGTAACGCGTGTTTACTTACTTAACAACTTCGTACTCATAGGGTAGACAGCTCCACACCGATCGTTTTAGATGTTTCACGGCTAGCATCGAATCAGTTTTGTTGGCTTGACTGGGGTAGTTGCCATAGGATGACGCCATTTTCACCTCAACTGATGGGGGTCGTTACGGAAGTACAAAGATGAAGCTTCAACGCACCTCTTAAACCACAATGAAGAGGTAAACGAATAATCAAAGTATTACACAACTTTGTAAACTGGTAACAGCCGAACACCGTTTTTAATTACCATATTGGAAATCGTCACTCCCATGTGATCGGTAGTAGAGAGATGCAAGATTGTTCGCATGCAACCCTCTCCATCTCCTCACCCGTATTCAACCAATATCGTGATAAGGCACGATTTTTAAACTACATTGTGTTGCATTTCTTGCTCGTTCAACTCTCGGCTTCGATAAAGGTCCACTCGTTTGGCCAGCGCACTTTGGTCGGGCGGGCTGGCACCAGGGCTACGACAGCAGCCCCACCTCAACTATGCGTTGGATGCATATGTCCCACCCGAGTACTACGCCTTCTTTAGTCTTCGGGGAGGTGTCGGGGTGCTACACTGATAATAATAAATTTTATTACAGATTTTAGCGCTTGTTCCTTTCAGTTTCCGCTTGTGCATAGAACAAGGTTTAATCGAAAGTTTTCGGGCAATGAATTTAACGTCAAATATTTATGTGCTACGCCTAAGTTTTATCACAGAATCAACAAAGAGATTTGCATGAAGTTCCATCACCGATGATGAGTGTGCATTAGATCACACGGGAGCTAGGATGCCTAACGATGTGAGAAGAGGTGTTTGGATTCAGTGAGCCGCCTACTCCAGTGACGGTCTGTTCACATTGACCTCTTTTTATGCAGAGCTTTGAGCAAGTCACAGAAAACTACGTACTTATACGGATTTTCATTGTTTTGTGGGTACACACACTAATTACTGCCAGACGAATGTACTTTTTATGGAAATGGATGGAAAGCAAATCATGATAACCCAATTTATTCCATTTGATTCATTAGTTTTAAGACAAGCCTTCTTCATGGACCGGAGATCGCCTCGTTGAAGTCCATCCCAAAGGCCTTCCATTAAGTGAGACTGAAACAAATTGTTTTTCGGATTTAAAACACATTCAATGCGGGCTTGTACCTTACTTGGAGTTAACATCAGCCACTGGCCATTCTTGGATGGCTAAAACCAAAGCGTAGTTGTGATGAGCGAGGACGATTAAGTGGAAGGCCCCAGGATTGAAGGATCTGATCAGCTTCTGATGGTAGAGGATGAGCATTTCCAAAGATTTTGATCAATTCATCATCAGTAAATGGAGTACGGTACTCTGCATTGGTTAGGCAGTATTGTCTGCTATCTCTACGACAAAGCCTACTTTCTGGGTATTAAATAGGTTCCTAGGCAGTATGCAAACGTAAAAGGGGGCCACGCAATACGTTTCCTCCTTTTATGATAGCTACAACCTCCGTTTTATTTAAAACTCTCTTGTATGTCGATGATCACGTCGTTTTTTATTGTTGACGTAGAAATGGACTGGGAAACACTTAACGGAGCCCTGTATTGCCACTATGGTGACCAAATCACCGGCGATTAAAAATGTCCCCTCGCCTTATTGAGCATTGCAACTTTACTCACTCTACTTTCTGAGCAAAAGAAATAAAATTCTTAAGAAATTCTGCGTTTAGTTTATTGGCGTAGAGAAAGATTCTGCAAATCCACCCAACCTGTGATTTGGCGCTACGAAATGGCTACGAAATGACAGGACTGACCCTGTTTCAGGCAACTGGACCATCGCCGATTCATCCACATAAATGTCAGTATGTGGAAACTACAATCCACTTCTTGTCTTTTTTGTCTTTAAAACTTGTTATTAATTCCCGTTATTGATGAAGACGATCCACTCCCCTACTTTCGGTAAGGTAATATTTTAAGAGTTCAGTTAGAAGTTTAATTTATCCATAAGCTCGTTGGTGGAGATGACACTATTCAACGCAATTAAACACAGTCCACTGCACTGGCCCCAGTAGTCAGTTCCACCCCTCAGTGTAACTTCTCAGACCTCACCCTTCACAAGCTATGCACACTACTTTCCCGTAGACATGGAAAAATTGTTGAAGAGAGTGGCAAGAAAGGCACGTCGTGCCATTGAGATGATGATTATAAACAATTCCATAGTCATAGGAACAAATCAGTGTTGGCTATTCGTTATTACAAGGCTTCGTAAAGGAGCTTGTTAATCGCTGTCGTGGACGAAATCATGGCTTATGCATTCACATGCAGTGTTCACGTAGGAGTGATCATTGTGTCGTCCTCCATCATCTTGTGCCGTGTCTCGGTTTTATCCTGAGAAAAAAACTCTCGGGGGATGGACAAACGCTAAGCTGGTCATCTACGAAATTCACGCCAATCACATGTACTAGCTTGCAACTATTGCACGTGCCAACATCGTGGTGCACGACGCTTGAAGGCCTATACTGAGACGAGGAAATGAGCGAAGAGTGGACGCCTTCATTCGCTTGGACAAGAAGTTATATTCATTGCTTCACATCAAAGTATTAGCATGCAGGAATGAACAAGCACTATTGCTTGTCACATTGACGGTGGAGTCCCTGTGGTTGCAATGGATCTCGCCATTTACGTCGGTCGGCGGTGCCTGTAAGAAACTCACCCAGCAACAAAGAAGAGTGCTACAGAGTTTATACAACATCCCCATTTCTATGAATTCATGCAAAATGAGAAGACCTGACCAGCGAAAATTGTGACAAAATCCTAGAAAACTTCCTCAAAAATACTCAAACAGATTATTTTCCACCGTTACCTGCATAAATAAATATCATATATGAGTTGCTCACTTGACTACTTTCCTTAGCGTAGATTTCGAAAATCGTCTGGATATAACAGAATGCCTTACAGCAACTCATAATTTCTCTCTAACACTTCTAGTAATGTAACACCTCTACGTCTTCTAGGCGGACTCTGACGACCCCAAGTGCAATCACTTGCTCCAATGTATTGCCCCTTCAAATGCAGGTGTGGAAACAGGAGGATCACATGACACACCAGAACCGTTTTCATTTTCTCACAACATCACCAACCACTGACCAGCGTGCAGTGTGTTGGTTTTTTGGGTTGAAAAATGAATCGCGCATCCGTGTGCACTTCGCCCAAGTGGTGTCATGTGAAACGTAGTCGAGACTTGGGAGAATGCGCCTAGTGAGTTGGTTGAGCTGCTGCGATGGCACACAGGATGTGTGTGTGTGTGGTGCAAGTGACTTCACAGCGAGTTGGGGCGAGTGAGACGAGAGGAGGCCTTTTTGGCATGGATACTGTGTGGAAATGCGAAGGTGTTGTGTGTCTGCAGAAGACTGTAGAAGTAGAGCTTGATGGTGAGTGAAGGTCTTGGGTAGATAGGCAGGCAATCTTCATCAGCCGAGCTAACTAAAAGGAGAAGCAGTTCCGTGCCACCATATCCACAAAGGCGGTGCTCTGGCCACTCTAGCCGACATTGATCACTGGTGATTGGTTCCTCTCAGACCAAGCTAGTCACCGGTCCATCGTGCAATAGTACTCACAATTGTATTGCCATCCCACACCGTTGAGATGCAATGCTGGTTAAAGGGGTGGATTGGATGGAGGTGGATTCCACAGATCCACGCCCCTTTCGTGTTTGACGTGGACTGTGGCGAACCAAGGTTAGTTAGACATGGAAGGCAGAATGGGTTGAAGCATGCATCACATGCATCGATCAGTCGGGTCCAGGTGGCAGCTAATTATGATGAGCTACTTAAGTAGACACCCACACCTTCGGAGGGTGGATGATGTCACCACCGGGGTGACCACTTGTGGGAGGAAGTCAGCTCAGGCTGATCATTCTGCGATGATTGTGTAAGATCGGAGAGCAGAAGTGGCTCATCAATCTCTGCGCATTTGTTAGACCCTCGAGCAATGCGCAACCTGGTCTCCTTGTCGAGGTCAGCAAATGAAAGTTTGCAGTTAAGCCTAGCGGCTTTTGATGATGCGTTAGACTGGACAGTTGCCTTTCACTTCAGTCAAATGGCAGCAATGTGGTAGCATTGGGAAAAAGGACTGGTGAGATGCATCACCCACCTCCCCTCCTCTGCCAATCAACAAATTAAGCAGAGTTTTCTTACCGAGAATTCTATCTACCCTCGTTGCACTTCACCGACAGTGATAAAAAGGCAAAGGCTGTCACTGTCATAGATAAAGGGTTAAATGCACGCAAGGTTTCACAGGCAGGAGCAGCGTTGGGTCGTCGAGAGGTGGGAGGGAAGGAGGGAAGAGGAGTTTGTTTAAGCTGAATATGAAAAAACCAGCATTATGTGCATTGCACTGGCATTGGCATTGGGAGGGAACGTCTGGCGGCGTGGAGGTCAGGCATGGTCGAGGGCCCACTGTCCGTGATGGGAGGTAAACAGCCTCGCCAACCCTGTACTTACACAACGTGACATAACAAAGCAGTGCATCACGTGACAATGATTGTGTGGCATTTCGCCCTCGATTTCTACACCATCTACACCCAACATCCCGACGCATTTGTCGAAGTGAGACGAAAGCATAGCGAACACTTTGAAACTGTTGGGTGGTTTCCGTTTTTCGATAATTTTCCATGATGCATTGCCATTTTGCCGCACCGTTAATCATTAGTACATTTGTAAATGTGAGAGATACTTTGGTTGACATGTGGGTAGTTCACTCATGACATGTAGCGACCGGAGACTACTAGAAGGCAGTGCTTTGGCAGAAGCGATTGGGGGCTACCTAAATGGTGCAGAGGCGATGCTGTCTGTAAGAAGAACGATGGTGGGTTCCTGGTGGACTTGATGCCAAAGTCGAGAGTTGGGCAATCAGCGAAACTGCTCCTCACCCTTCTTTCCTCTTCTGGGTGTTGTTCTCCACGCTCCCCTCAGACAACCTCTCGAGTTGACCATCGTAGTGTATTTGGTGGCATGAACAAGACGCCTACCATCCAACCGCGCTGGTCAGCGAATTTGTGTGCGGTTGGGTAGACGCCTGCCTGCAATGTCAGTGAACCGCGCTGTCGTAATAACAGTGGCCTGAAAGCAGCCATGCAGCAAGGGACGGGTTGCAGATGGTTTTGTGGCAATGAGGTTGTGCATCCATGCCTGCTTGCCACTTTGTGCTCACTTCAGTGCTCTCTACTCATAGCTACAGGGGTTCTGATCTTGTAGTGTGGAGGTGGATGACGCATCACGTGCTCGTTCTATTGAGACCTCCATGCAAGTGCCTTTGTCAGCTCTGTAATGAGCTCTTCTCTCTGTGATGTCGAAAAGGTCGCTTCAGCATTGAATGGATCGTATGCATAGCGTGGGACTGTGGCAATTGCTGAATGTAGGCGCCACTTTCAATACATCTGCAAGTGGTCGCCTGAGCTTTATCCAACCGCTGTGTACGCTCTTATTTGTTACGACGATGTCTATCAGCCTACGTTTGAATCCGGCTTTGATGTCCGCCAAGATGGGGTTTGCTAACTGCTGCCACCAATGTAGTTCCCTGAGTCTTTGCTGAAGACGAAAGGAGGCATAATTTCGTTGCAGAATGCGCACTGTCTACGTAGAGAAGGACGTGAGGAATTCTGAGGCGGTCCAGAAGTCGCGTCGCCTGGTGAGGGCACAGCGGTAGAGGAATAAGTGTGTCGTATTCGTAGCAGCGTTAGAAGAAAAGTTCAATTGTTAGAGGCAGACGCGAGTGCTGTCAGTTGGGGTGCTGAAAAGGCTCAAAATGGGCACACCATGCGTGTTTTCTGATCCTTTTTTCGTTGCTTGTCATCTACAAAGATTGCAACTTATTTTGATGGGTGATGACACTGATGAAGCTGGTTTGCACCAACTAAGCACGATAAATGTATTTGAAATCGCCTATATTTTAGGTTACCATTTGCAGTCACATCATTCTTGTACACAGCTCCACTTATACGCGCTCGTGGGCAGCGTCTGCCCCAGCGACGTGTCAACGCTGTCAGTGTTTGCCCCATTTAGCCTCTTTTTGGGTGGATGCCTAAGTTAATGGATTAGGGTGCGTGAAAGAAGTGTTCGTGTCTTCCTACTTTTGCACTTTTTCTCAGTGTGTGGAATCGTTGGTGTGAAAATTGTCTCCTCGTGTTTACATTGCTGCATCACACGTACCCACGCAACACGCACATCGAGCGATCAAAAGGAAACGCGAGAAATCCCACCTTCTGAGTTTACACTGGGTGCATTACTATGGTTATTTCTTTTGCAAAGAGGTTGATGTGGACCGATTGCGGAGTAACAATGCCCTCTTCCTCTGCCCACCACATCACCTAGCATCAAGCTAGTGCTCTCCTTGCCTGTTGGGCACGATTTTGTAGAGCTCTCAAATCTGTCCCATTTCAGCTTTTTTATTGTTGACAGGGCGATATTCTGGACTTGCAATGCTTTGTAGCTTGATGCACCTTGTTTGCAACGGACCTCACGATTTGTCCAAAATAAATGCTAGCTAGGATTTATGACTTTGATAAGTCCCATCCAACGGAAACAGCGATTGACACCGGCAGATGACAAAGCATCGGTGGGGTTACAATCATATCTACAGGAAAAAACTTTTACTTGCGTTCCCTTTTCCGTGGTCCTGCTTTTGGTTCAATGGTCCATCGAAACGCGTCGGCTGCACCAAGGAACACGCTTGGGGTGGAATATCGTTCGCGTTTAAGTAACATAGAACTCTTGTCTACAATGAGAGACCCTGGTGGAATTGAGAGCCTCCTGATTGCAATGAATGAGCATCTTGTGACATTGGCTTCGACTTCAGGATTGACCACATTGATGCTGTCAACCTGACTCGGATCATCTGCATCTACTCGAAAGATGCAAGAGGGCATTGCGATGCGTAGTGACTTGGAGGAGTGTCGATTACTAGGCGGCCATTAGCACAGAAAATACACTTGCACCTATGCAGTGATCCCACCGTTCTCGCATCTTCTCCTCTTTCCTCCTACCGCCTGTGGTGCCTAGCATTTGCTCCACTCAATGTTGGCTTTCACCTGTGCACTGCGCAGAGCAGCACGCAACATTGGGAGATTCCAGTGGCATGAATGACACACAATCTATTTGCTGCACTAATGTGTCGGACACTTGACGAGAGGAGAGGCCGAATTAGGCAGAGACTTGTTTACAGACTATTGTATGACTTAAAGGCATGGTGCCTTGTAAGTTGGAGGGGGACGGTTTGACAGTTCGCTACCTTCTTCTTCTTCTTCTTCTTCTTCTTCCAGTGCTCTGTCACTGCACATGATATGCCTACGAGCATTGCCAGGTGAGCTTTCAATAATGTCGGTCGAGTGAGGCCTTGTCACCTCGGCTCTGTTTACCGCCCAATCGCATAGCGGTGTGTGATATATGCCATTCGAAGTAGTTCCAACCACCGGAGCTGTCACGATCGCACAACCTTTCCGAGCGTTTACTTCTACCTTGTGGAGCCTGTGTCAAGGAAGGAGCAGGGATTGTGAGCGATTTGGGGGACTGGTACTATTCGCATTGGTTGAGTGTGTTGCAATCCTGACCCGACTACATTTGATGGGGATTATAAACCGTGTCTGTGCGATGAAGGTCACCTTTGACTGGGTCTGTACTTATCTGAGGACTTTTTACGTTTATGCTTTAAAGCCTTTGCAGCATTTCAACATTGTTAGCATTTGAAGTTCTAGGTGGAAGTCGTAACCCGTTAGTATTTTCCAATGTGTTTCTGCGCGATGATGTTTACTTCCGACTGGGTCATATCTTTCCATATCTTAAGTTGAAGACTACTATGTGTATTCAGAATGGTTTTCAAGTTGATGCCATTGTATTATGCTACATTCTCTCTTAGTTTTAGATTTTTAATTAAACTCTCAGAATTAAGTTTTTTTATTTTAGCGACGTTATTTTGACTTCCCAAATCTTCATTTTCTTGTGATCTAGTATGAAGCCCAACTTTAGGCCATGCACCGCTCTGGTGACCAAAAACGTCCCCGTGGTTTCCAGCTTTACTCTTTCCACTGACTTAATACGAGTGTTAGAATCCGTGGAATCCTAAAACTGTTTTTGTGCATGGCTTTGCATTGTGTCCTCCAGCATTATTTCAATCTTTTGAACCTCCACAATGTGGAAAATTGGAAGAACGGGTCTGGTAAATGTAATTTGGCATTGAAGGCTTCGTGCGCGAATCTTCAATGCTGAAAATCACCTGCAGCCTTTAGTAGGCCGAAATCAGGTTCAAACGTACTGCAATTCAAATCAAACCTTTTCCTTTTAATTCCTGCATCAAAGTGAGAGCGCTAACATACGCCTTTACAAAATGGTTGCAATGTTTTTTAGAAAAATAAACGACTGACATGCAGAAGATAGACACTGTAGAACACCGTCACCCCTTTAACACGTCATTTTACAGAAGACACAGCATTTCTAAATGATTTGATCTGCAGCATGCACTACCACAAGTGGGTAGCATTCTTCCATTCATTCTATCAGTCTGTTGGCTCCATTCTACATTGAGACGCCCTCCCACCGAAATGGAAGCGTGGCCACGATTATGGCTGGGAGCAGCGCTCACAAGAAGAAGAAGAAGGAGACTGTAGAGCAAATCTGAATTGTTCAGTTACTTATTGAACCATATCGGCTCTTCATTTCCTGCAATTGTGTCCTTCCGTAATGTCTAAATTTTCCCATCAAAGTCTTAATAGGGTAAAATGGCATTTAGACCTATCTAAGCGGTCCAAAAGGCCGGAATGATAACGGGAAGGTCCACGAGGTGGTGTTTTCGAGTGGTAAGATATCTGACAGAAGCTAAAAATATCTCATGCTGCTAAACGAACAGTTAAAGAGATTGTTAAATCATTACGTGACTCCCTGTTTCATGGGAGCGTTGCCGTCGGAGCTACCTTTGATTAGACTTCTGCATCGGCCATCAAAACATTGTCTGTGCCTAATAGCAACCACAAGCCAGCAATGACATTCATTAACTATTCACACAGACAAGAATGCGCTCAATCTCAACATCAACAACGCCTTTAGCGGAATGTTTTGTGTCTCGGGTTCCGTCCTACCTACCAACAGCATGGAGTGGGGAAAGCTAACTGGCTTTTAGCTTTCAAAGGCCTGATAATCCATTTTGCGGGCTTAAAAGTAAAGCCAGTCAGCTAACTACAGTGTTTAGAGTAGCATCATTGGGGTATTATAAAGATCCATTCCTCCTTACCACTTTGTGCCCAATTCACGGGTGCCCAGCGGGTTACTTTCAGCTGATAATGGCGCAGGGGCGGCACCTTTGGTTCGCGCATTAAATCCCCAAATGTGTGTATCCTAGGCATCTTCATAATGGACTCTATCAAAGCGTTCAAGTCTGGTGCGTGTCCTTTTTTGATGCTATTCTTACGAATTAAGAGATCGAAGTAATTGTTACTAATCATGGCAGATAGTGGTTAGGAACTTTTAGTCATTAAAATTTGGCTCCTTGCCACCTCGACCGCTATTATGGTGTCCATGAGTGTGGAAAATTATTCACAACTAGTGTGCAGAAGAGTTGAGAGGCCGAGGCCATACCAGACCTGAAAAGTCGGCGCATTTGGCCGAATAATAAGACCCCACGCTTCTACTTTAGCGTTTCAGCCCTCAGCTACACGGGTGAAGAACACTCTTATCCATTGGTGTACATCTCCATTCCTTTTTGTTAAAACACATCATTTGTAACAGTTAAATCTAGTGAGCTCGAAAAGAGGTCCAAATCAGTCAGTATTCTATGCTGATGGTATTCGAGTGCAAAGCGATAGTAGCCTTTCTTTTGGATTTCTCCCACCTTGGAAAAAGAGTTGTTTTCCAAGGGATTAGAGCATACTGACGACATCACTTAAGCCTTTTAAGTGTCAGTGTCAATCGCCTTATGCCCTCCCCGTTTCTCCATTGGCTGTGATGCTCAGACGCGTAGCTCACTTCCACGTCGTGGAGTTCGATTTTCCATGGAATCCACTAAGCGCACCACACATAAATGCATCCAGTGGTCGGTTCCTGTGAGTACTAAAGCTCTTCAATCAAAGTGGACTGTTTTGCCTGACAAACTACCAGACAGGCATGCACAATTTTCCGCCAGAGCGAAGTGCTACTTTCAAGTGAAGGTGTACCCCACTGTATAACATTGCAACTGCTAACCACAATCCCTACCATCTGTGACCGCATTAGCATATTCAGACTGGCATACGCAGCATTCGGTTGCTTGGTATTACCCACCTCATACAAACACACATACACACACACACCCACGTATAAGATGAGTAAATAAACGTCGTCTGGTCATCATCCATTCCTGTTTAGGGTAAATAAGAGGAGGTAGCCAATGCCTGCCATGGGCACCACCTCAAAAATGCGCACCACTTGCGTCCGACTCGGCTCCATACTTGTTCGCCTTGACTGAGGAGACTCGCAAGAGCCTAGAGCCTAAACTTGGGGGTCCCACGCTTTGTGTGAGTCACAAGATTGTGCGTCATTTGGATTGAGTGTGGCACAGACTAATTGGCAAACAGGTTATACAGGTTAGTCAAAACCTTCAAGTGTTAATCCAAAGGCCCAACATTTTTTTTATTTTAAAGTTGTTCTCCAGAACCAAATGTTGAGTGTGGAGAGAGAATCCTGTGGAACCCAGGTGGGCAGAAATATTGGTGGGCGTTAATTTATAGCTTATTTGAATGCGGTAGCACGGGTGACTAGTCAACTTGAAACAACACTGTTGTAACTAGCTAAGGAATACATAAGCACCACCGCCCAGTATGGGCGAGTTACGTCTTTACTGAATGAATTGCATAGGTTTTTGCTAATTAAAGCTGGAGCCAAATGTTTGAGACGGCACTGAAACCTACACTGTTTTAGAATCTTATTGATACTTTTATCCGATTAATTGGATGAATGTAGGAACTACCGCCCTGTGGGGGTAACTCGTTCAAATGTCGTAATCTACATCGGCTGGTAGATGATTCACGAATTTCTGGCAATGGCAGACAAGAAAAGAAGCGAACTGTAGGGAGTGAAGGGTGACAATAGAAAGTGCAGTGTACGAAAAAGGAATCCTTTGAATAAGATTTCTACTCATATTTCCACACACATAGCAATGCAGTGATGGAATTAGTCATCTCATGATTGTCCTGTTGCTACGCCAATTGTTTTACGGTATTTAGTTTCTTATAAAGCTCATTGTGATGGATAACCGAAGTATCCGAGATCGACAAATGCTTTGCGGACTTGAAGCATTTGACACTTGGAGCCACATATGGATCCCTACGTGTTTGAGATTACCACCTTTTGAGAGAGGATGCGTTGGATCAGTTGGATGTGGAATGATAAGTTTTGTAGATAATTAAAAAGGAACAAATAATTGACAAGTGGTTTCATGGCAGTTTACGAAGTTGACGGCTAAGTAGAAGGGAAAGAAAAGGAGGTAGTTACAAGGCTCCAGAGAAAATAATCCGGACCTTTCTTCAACTCTTTACACCAATACGAGTATGTTTCCAGGGTTTTGCCCAGCGAAACATAAATATGTAACCGCCTTCATTGCCAAATATATATTTGCCCGTGCGACCAGTATTTAGCTGTTCACACCATGCACCCGTACTTGTTGCATACATAAAACCATTAATGGATGTTTGGTGATCACTCAATTAACCCATGTGGTGACAGCCTTCACAAGTGCGTGTGTGCATGCGTGACTTCTGAGATTAGCTGCCGAATAACACAGACAACTTCTAGCCACGGAGAGAAGGGTAAAAGTACTCATTGTGCCCAATTCCATTAGGTTCCCACGTACTCCTCCAATCCATCAACCAGAATTACGCGTTGCGTTACATCCATGAAGTCGCAGAATTACTACTAACCGTGCTACATTATGCAGTCATTGGCCTTGTAACAGCAGCATTTACTTTCCTTGATAATGCCAAATGAGTACTTCCTTCTATTCCCAAGACCACTGCTAATCATCGCTGGTAGTGGCAGTCAATCACAGACTGCTTCCGCGTCCCAGCCGTCAATTCTAAACAGAGTAAACAACGCACTCCACTCCACTCCAAAACTCCGGTCAATCTCCACTCTTCTCAAGCATTGTTTGCATTCGGATAAATCGTTTGTATGCAGGATTTGAAAAATTAATGCTTGAAGCAAGGGCTGCCTTGCGACTCAGATAAGGTACGGACAGCCGGATAGTGGCCAGGCGGAGGGATGGAAAACCCTAAGTATGCGGGGGGAGAGGCATTCAGATACACAGACCAAATCATAACGAATACTTGATATAGAGAAAATCCCTTACACCTCGCATCCCTCTAACCTGACACATTAAAATAAAACCGAAAAGCCAAAACATTTTCGCAAAATATTGGATAATTTGTGACTTATGCAATCGATGGGTTTTCACTTCTACACACAAAAAAGGGGAAGTGACTTGTATCGCAGACGGGTGCCATACGATGTGGATTCTGCTATGAGTGAAAAAAAGAACCATCCAAGAATGAGTGGAAGCACGAAAGACATCCGGTAGAAGACAGTGCATCACATCCCCTTCACTCCTGC
Source organism: Taenia solium (assembly GCA_001870725.1). NCBI lineage: Eukaryota > Metazoa > Platyhelminthes > Cestoda > Cyclophyllidea > Taeniidae > Taenia > Taenia solium. The sequence continues at coordinate 14,992 of MIEF01008545.1, forward strand.
TCTTAAGGCATCGCGGTGAAGGTGTCCACTTCATGAACTACGCATAATTGGTCAATTGGTAAGCGTTGTTCCATCCGTATCTTCGCAATTCGTTCCTTGGACGGTTCTCGCACCACGCAGACGCGGTTCAATCGACGCCAACGTTGGCATATGTCACAGCAGTAGCGCGCCTGAACATACGCAAAAACACCGACGCTGAACATGCCAACGAGGACCACGAAGACTTTCAGCCAGAACTGCCAATTGCGGTCAGAATTTGACGTGCCGGTGGAGGTCAGATTGGAAATTAGAGCGTAGAGCGCCCATGCTACGCAGGCTTGGATGAGTAAGTAAACTGTGACAAAGCAGAAGAGCTTGCGCAGGTCTCGCCAATCCAATGAAAAAAATTTCCACTAAAAAAAATTAAAACAAATAAAATCATGATGATTTATCGCCCACGAATTTCTCAATCATTTGGTAAGTGAGTACGGGATGGATCAGTGATGGATGGATGCGTACTGCATGGCTAGGTGGGTAGAAGGATATAGGCTGGACAGATGTAAAAAATCAAAGTGAAGTAATAGAAGGTTTGTCTCTAAATAAATGGACGGAAATTTATTGAACAAAGAAGTGTGTTCGAGATGGACGCGACTAACTTGGACATCGAGTAGATGGATTAGTGATACACACGTTTACAGTTCATCCTTACTTTTCACAGTCTCACCTCTTTTATCGGTTTTGTGTACCTCCGCGTCTCATATTCAAAATGGCACAATTCACACTTCCTGGAATGACTGATTTCAATCCACTGTTGAATACACTTCTCGTGAACATATTTCAAACTTCCGTCACACAGACACGGCGCAATTAGTCGTCCGCAAGAATCCAACTCTACATCACTTGTAGGTTCATTTGATTCGTGGCATATTCGACAAAAGGAGAAACCATAACTGGAAATGCTGGCGCTTGATCCAACCCTTTGAGGGCTTCCAATTCCATCCGACATTGGTTGAGGGGACAAAGGAGGGGTTGCGATGGTGTTGGATGAAGTTGACTTCGATGTTTTTTTTGTCGAAGAGGAAAGGCGAAGGGAGGAACGAAGGAGGACGGTAAATCGGCCACCTGAACTTCCGTTGCATCCTCGCGATTGCCTAAGTTCTTCCTCTTCTACTTCAGCAGCCTGTTACATGAATCTCAAGTCAACTTTATGAAATCGCATTATGTAAAACACTAAACAATCACCTCATCTCAGTCAGCTACAATGGTTATTATTTCACATTCCAATGGCATAACGCATTCTCACCTAAAAAACCCCATTCTCCAGAGAAGAAGTCAATGGTTGCCTAAAATGTTTCATATTGATAAACATTGACCTGAGCAACACCTCCAAGACTACGAAATGCACTCTTCCAGCAAAACTTCCTATCCACCCACTAGTGTTGTTTGTTGCTAAATGCACCAGCAAATACGTAAATATTGGCCCATACGCGAAGAAGCGATTTAGAGCAAGTGGTAAGTATACAATAACTAACAAGGCTCCATATTAGACAGTTAGACAGAAAATTGAACTTCATTACGTGCAAATGGGAGTAGCAGAACATGTCAACTCGAAGGAAAAGGGGATGGAATAGGTCACAATAATTGCCACACATTGACCACATAAGTATCAAATTTTACGGAGAACACTTAGCTAAGCAGTCAAAAGAGATTATTTTTGTAGAAAAAAGGTATTCACCCATAAAAGCCACATCAATCGTAGAGCATAAATTGCGAGTGCTTTGGAAAAAGCAGGCCTCGTTAATAACGCTAAAAAAATAAACCTGCATACGTGATGTTGCACCCCATCGTCATCGTCGCGTTTGTAGCTTCTAGTCTCCTCTGATTCACCCAAACCGTTGCACTGTAACTTCCTATCCATCCAACTTCACCTGAAGCCCATTACAAAACAAAAATGAGCAGCACAATTATGAATGCAAAAAGTCGACTAAAAATCGGACGACAAAATAAATACCAACTCACACGCTTAAACAAACCAAAAAGTTGAAAAATAGTGTGTAAGAGAAATGGTGATTGCAGCATTCATTCAGGATACCATTACATTGCTCAAGCCTTTATGTGCATCACGATCAGTGGTTGTTAACCAACTCAAAATATTTGTTATCAGTTGCTCAACAAATTCATTCTTGAGCCAATATAAGATTCGTGGAACATTATCGTTTTTTCGCACTTTAAAATTGAAAACAACCGAGGTTGGTTCTGGGTGCTCCCATTTATTCAACACAAACATTTACTCATTTGAAGCATGCAGACTTTGTGACTTATTTTGCTTCTACTTTCTTAGAATCAGTGAACATTAATAGAATAACTGTGTGATTGGGCAGTCGATCTTCTCCCTGAGATTTCAATTAAATGTTTAAACTACGTTAAAAACCCTCTGGTACTATGCTTGCAGGCACCCAGCCTCATACTTTGGCTCCCATACTTATTTCTCCCTAGAAGTATCTTACTAATTGGATCTCTACTTCTGGATCCACAATCCATCTGATCATCCGATTGTCTGGGCCGCTAAAACAGTATTGGTCAACACTTATTTGTCCCCCGTCAACTTCGTGTGCGTGCCGGCGTTGGGCGTAACGTTCGGGAACAAACGCAATTCCTAAATAGAGTAAGAAATAAACCAGCTATATCCACCTGTTTTTTCAATAACATCCATGGAATTCGGTTGTTATGTGCGAACTCATTGATATTTTCACGCATATTGGGCTACCCTTGGAAACCTTGTTTTTCTTTTTAGGGTTGAATCCCTACCATAATGCCAGTGAGTTGGCAATGTTACTACTTGGATAGGTTTTGGGGAATATCGTCGTAGTAGTAAACGCCTTCTCATTGGCTTGACCTCGTACATATCGTTGATACTCAAATTTTCCTGTGCTTCCGTCTGTTGGAATTAACGCATTCGTTTTCTCACGTTATAGCTGTTTGATCTCCTGCTGAGAGCTAGGCTCACAAATATCAGTGAATTGTCACCTTCTGGCGATGATTTTCAATGGTGCCTTAAGGTAATTCCGCATCGTCGCGAGCGTTTCTTCTTCGCATCCAGGTCAAATGCAGTAACTGCATGGAGGTTCACGATAAATGGGTCTTCGTTTGTGCTCAAAAGCAGGAGTCAATCAAGGGCTCCAGAGGCTTTGCCAATCTGAGGCTGAAGTGCCGATTCTGTGGTCGTGAGAATTCGGCAGGTTCGTTGCTAACTGGCCTTCGACTATTGTGCCTCTGCTGCATGGAATTTGGGTCCTAATTCCCAAAAAGTGTTAGAGTACTTTGCAGTCGACAACTTAGCGTATTCTAGATATATTTGCCGATCGATGTTTTGTGTTGAATTTTGGTTTAACTAGAGGTTAATGGTGTCTCCACAGTTGAGATCCTTTCGTTCCAAAGTGCATTGATGAAGTAGTCAATTCACTTAAATTCGTTATTACTCGAGCAACGAGACTTTGTCGTGCTGTTCATAAATTGGTCGCTCAAGCTATTGCAGCGTAGACAGTGTTCGTTCGAAGTCTTTATTGGGCAAAACTCACTGAACTCGCAAGTGTTTGGGTAGCTTGATGGAGCTTCACTTCCTTAATGTTAAATTATCTAATGACTCATTCAGATGTAGTGGAGGGGAGTGTCAAACCCTACAAAGAGGAGGACTCGGAGAAACTTCGACCAATCGTTCGTCTAGAATGTCGTGGAATGGAGCCGGAGGAATTCTCGCCTCGGGATGGTTGGCGGGTCGTTTCCAATTCTGATTGTGCCACTGTCTTCTCGGACGTCGATCTGACCGATGGTGTGAGTCCCAGTTGTTTTAATTTGCCTATCTACTTGGATGGCATAAGTGGAGTGCTGTTTTTAATCATATTCGTTGCAATTGCAGGAATGGACGGATTACGATGACGATGGTCAATGCTGCGTGGAGATTTTTGAAGTGCAAACTGAAATAAAATCGGCGAGTTGAGGCAAAGGCAATTAAATACATTAATATTATCTCTGATAAGTTTGCTTTTGAAGGGGTGGGGATTGAACACCGAAGGCGCACATCGGCTTGAGATTATGATTGAAGAGCAATAATCGTTCGCTATCCTTTAGGCAATTGACGATTCTTGGTTTTTTTCTGTCCACTTATGATGTCAACAGAATTGCTTTAGGAAGGCCTTGGGGAAGATTAGATCAGCAGTTGTTGTTGCCAACGTCTCTCCTCCAGGTGGTTCCTCCGTATCGACAAATAAGCTACCGTTTGTATCACAGAGAAGCAGCTGGAAGTGTGTGGTCTTGCCGAAATCTGCACTACGAGCGCTTATTACACTTTACCCATGGGATTAAATTAACCCTCTAATTTTGTAGTTTGTCTAGCTTAGACGTCATACACAAACGTGTGTACATAAGTACCTTTGTCCGGCCAGTGGCTTTCCATGTTTGAGGGAAAAGAATAACCAGCGCATACGGTGTAGGTCCTAGTCTTGTGTCGTTGGACGCCGTGTGTGCATGTCTTGGGACCATTGAGCGTGATGAAATTGCCTACTAAGAAGCCTCACACCTACCCACTTCAGACGAATACTGACCGCAGCAAAAGCGGATAACCAACATTTATGCTGCTTTCTTTACTATGTGTCAGAGGAGGAGAATGCTCGAGATAAATGCAAAATTGAAGGTAAAAAAAAGATTAGCCGTCGATCAGAATCCCCGGAAAGGGTGGGTTTATTTACCGCTCGTTGTCATTGTTATACCGAATCACTGTGATCTACCTAATGGGCCTCATGAACGAATTATAGAGATCTTGAGGGAGTCATTGACTCCGAAGTCATCTGTGAAGTAAAAATTTCACAGATATGCGTATTTAAAAAACTTCCAACTGCGATTAACTGTGTAATGATACCGCGGACAGGAGGGAACAAGTATTCACGACGTCGAATTCCATTAGATTCCCACGCACACCTTCAATCCATCAACTGGGATCGTGCATTGGCTTGCATCAGCACATTTCTTTGCCTGCCCTTCGGTTACGTTGCATCCATAAAATCGTGAAAGCACCACCAGCTGTGCTGCTGCAAGCCACCGTTGGCCTTGTGGTGGCAGCATTTACTTTCCTTGATAATGCCAATCAAGTACTTCATTTTCTTTCGAAAAGCATTGTCAGTCACTCTACCCACCTCAAATAGCCGTCAACTACGGCAATCGGCGGTGCAGACCAAGTTTTCACATTGCAGTTGTCAAATTTCGGTAAAGAGACTGGCTCAATCCATACTTGACTGCATCCAACAGCCATTTTTAGCTAGGACTGATTGCAGTTGGTTGGATGCTTGCACCCCAGATGGACGGATGCGTCCGTCTCGAGAGACAAATGCTGGTCTAGCGCAGAGATAAAATCAGGGGCGGACAGGTAAAAGGTAGATAAAAAACACACCGACACTCTGTGGGAAGAAACTTCCTATACATTACTACCCTTAGAACTTCAGGTTGATGTAGAATTAAAGAGGAAAATGTTTAAAAAACATCTAATTATTTGTTACTGTTCCAGTAAATTATTTCCGCCGATACAGTCTAAAGGAGATGGACGAACAAACGAAACTGTCTAGAAGTGACTGAAAGCTGAGAAGATATCCAAGCCAGGGCGCCTCAGCACCTCACCTCATCACGTCAATCTCTCCCCCCCCCTCAATCCACTGTCTGAAGGGTTCTTGAGCCATGTACACGTATTCCAACTGACGTCGTCTTTTTCCAAGTTTACAAAAGCACACAGTCTGACACGTAAAAACGTAAGCAATATGAATAACAATAAGAGTCATCAAGAAAAGCCACCGCGTATAAACCCACAGACATGGAAGCGGGGGGAATGAGGATCGTAGGATGGGAAAAGACAAAAACGAACCAACAAATCACTAAGGGGCAAGAAGTAAGAGAGCGTCTGCCCAAGAAAGAAGGTGCAAAGATCTTGGTGATAGTGAAGTTATCAAACATTACAATTAATGCCATTCCACAGGACGTAAATAGAGGAATATTTAAAGACATAGGTAGATGTAGAATGGATGCACCATATGAGTGATCTGATGGATGGATGGAAGTGAATGGAAGGTAAAATTATGGCCATCTGTCTTCGAAGCAAGTGGCTGCAAGCTTCACGACAGGTGCCGTGTATTCGAGTAGGTGGGAGGTAGCAGTTACTGGTAATGTACAGATGGATCTCTAACAAGTAGTTTAAAGCACGAGTTTATCAAGAACCTCAAAAAAAACTGTAACAAATATGGCCAAGCTCTTCCACAATTTTTCGAACCTAAAGTAACACATCTCACACTTCCTCAGCTAAATTTCTGTTGCAAAGATAGGACGCAATTAACTGTCCGTTAGAATCCAAGTCGGCACCGTGGCAGATTCAACAAAAAGGCAACTGAAGCTTCAAATTGATAAGAGGAGGTCCAATCCTTCGAGGATTTTCACCTCCATAACCACACTTTGTTTGGCTGACAAGGAGGATTTAGTGGGAGTGCTGGAAGAAGGTGAATGGGAGGTTTTAACTTCTGGAGGATAGGATATGGAAATAAAGGTCCAGTGTGGCGGAATCCGAGCACCTGCTGTTTCATTTCACCATTTTGAATGATTTCATTCTTTCTCTCTTGACAGTTTCGGTCCACTTGAGGGACCATTTTGTTCTAGCCGGTTGGCTAGCCTCCGAGTCATGCTAGCAGCCTCCAATCCCTCTGTTTCCGGAATATATGCATTCTGCCCTAGTACTATGCCTTCTTTTACTTTGAAGGAAGTCTTAGGATGCTGCTTTAGTGGAAGCCGAAAGCGGACCCGACATTGATGGATTTCTATCCTGATCTATACCGCCTGTGGCAAACTTTGGCGGTGTAAAAGAAGTGCATGTGCTGCGGGTGGGAGAATCTCTGACAAGCCACAACAGAAGAGGTGAGATCGACGTCCATCTTCGGCACCTTCCCCGTCCTCGTGTTCTGCAAGAAAGCTATTAACAACTGAAGCGACACTAGCCGTGAACTATAAGTCCAATGGCACTGCCAAAAGGGATCGGCGACGTTATGGTCAAGCATTCTCCATAAGCTCTCCTTTCGCCGAAACGTGTATCCACAGATATGGAATGTACTGGACGCTATTCAGTAGCGTCTTTTTGTGCTTTGTACACCTGGATCGCGTACATCCCATTCCCATAAGACCCGGTCGTCCCATCTGCTCAGGGTTCTACGATACCCTCGGGTTTCTCTTACCGCACCAAAAAGCCTTGAGTCACAAGATGTGTTGCGTGTGTCTCGATCCATTCGAAAACTTTGATCCATGCCTCATCTGGCGATACGCGGAATTGGTGGCACTGCAAGAACAGACACGCTTGAATTTCAATAACTGGCACGGTTAGCTCTTGGGTGCTTCTCGCAGCACTAACTAAGTTGCGATGGCTGACACAAGAGGCTTACCGAGGGGAGCGTTGGGGAGGACGCTCGAAAGAAGAGAGAGGCTGTGTAATATTTTGTTTATTCGGACTGCCAGTTTCGGTCACTTGGGTGGCAACATTAAACTAGCCGGTTGGCTAAACTCCAGGACAAGCCAGCAGCCTCCAATCCCTCTGATTCCACAATATAAGTATTCTGCCCTAGTACTATGCCTTCTTTTACCTTGAAGGAAAACTTGGGGCCTTATAACTACAATTTAATCATAGACAAACCTCTTCATCATCTATTCCAATTATTCCACAGGTTCCCACTCAAATTGCACAAGTCTTAGGGGAATAGGAAACAGACTATGGCTTAAAATTGTTGCACTTTGGCAAATGTTGGCAGAATCAACCACTCCAGATCTGCAAAGAATTCGCTCATCGTGGAACTTAATCCGTCCATCACACCTTGCATTATGTGTTACATAATACTGCAAATCCCTTCTCACTGCAATAGGAAAGTTACAAGGTGACTTCTGCCACCGACGCAATAAAATACATGATGAGTATCGCAGGGAAGTGGTCAGAAGCAATTGCAAACAAGATCTTCTGTCAAAATGCATGGATGTTGACCACTTTGTGCCAAGCGAATTGGCTCAAGCTGTGTGTGTGTGTGCATTGGATAGCGGAGCTCTCTCCTAAACACACCCATTCTTCCCTTCAGCAGTGGCATCAGACACTGACTCGTAATATGCCTAAATTAACTATCAAAATCGTCAGTTGCTAAGCTGAGTAGAGATTGTGGATGTTCTGTGCTGTAATACAACTTTGCCTCTTCCTATCACTTCCAGAAGCGAAGATTGAATTTTGCATGCATTTACCTCTAACCACTCTACAGAACCTTCTTATTTTCCTTTGTGCTCTCATCCTCAGATTACGCAGCATCATATAGTGACGAGGAAATTTGAATGTAAATAACCCAGAGTGGTTGTACTAAAGGTGAGTCGGATTTCGATTTATCTTCATAAATGTGGCCAAGTCATTTTCACAGTGAAATTAATCTCCAACTTTACGAGTGAGTGGCTAAATGCCATTAAATGCTGCCAATTTTCAGGCATCCAAATGATCTACATGAACTTACAGAATTATCAGCACCGCTAAAGGGAGACGGTTGTGGCATGCTTCTGGTTATAGTAGGGAGCTGAAAAGCACAAACTACGGTAGCAGGTGAGCCACCTGCCGTCCTACCTTCAACCCACTTACGGACGCCCGTCCATGGCAGAAATTAAAATTCAGGTTAAATTACATGTTCCAAGTCAGCCAAGAGTTACGACTTATAAATTCCTACACTGTCAAACATTTTGCTTCAAACGCTTCTATTCGTCAGTTCTCAAAATTGGGTTCATGAATCCCGTGAACCGAGTTGAACACTCCACACTGAATAATCCATCAATTAAGGAAAAACCAAGCAAACGATCCAGGATTTTGCGTCTTTATGGGTTCCCCCTCCGCCATTTTTGTAAAGTAGTCTGCAATAGCTAAAATATATTGGTTTCCCTTCATGATGGGTGATAGAGTATCCATGATGTTTATACCCACCCTTTACACCAGGAACCCTAAATACAAGGGTTTCAGCGGGACGATAAGCACGGAGTGACGTCTTTTAAACTGCTGCAAGTGATAGATTTTCTGTAGAAATCTAACAGGTCTTGGTCAAGCGAGGAGCACCAGTACTTTCGTCTGAGACATTTAGCACCCTCTTTTTATCCAGGCGACCTATTTGCTCACTTAACTCCTGAAAAACGGTTTGCGCCAATGGACCTAATACTACCAACGTGTATTCGGTACCAAAAAGCCCAGTCTTCTAAAGCAAGTTTTGACCATTCTTGCCACACCCCTCTTAACGCCTTGCTGGACGAGATAATCTCTTCCGCAGTGACTTTCCAAGGGGTATTGAGTCCGAATCGGCGCTCTGCATGTTTCTCTTTTGATATGTGGTAGGCTTGCCCAAGATTAGCGTAGACACTGCAACATTATCCGGTTATTTCGAGATTTGTTTGCAGAACAGAGTATCAGCACTACTGTGTTCCCTTTTTGCATTGAATTACAAAACCATATTACTGTAACTCTTTGTATCAGCGTGCAACTGGACAGTCAGTCCCCATTATTTTTAACCAGGTAAGTGCTTGCTGATTCCTTCTAGGAAGAAACTTTCTCGTAGTCAGTTAGTATCTGAAGTTTCTCATCGTTGTGTAGATGGCAAACAAGTCACTTGGTTGCATTTTTCTGCCGAGTCTGGTACTTGCGTGGGCGATAACATCCCTTTGCTGAAGCAGACTGCACATGGCTACGTCGTTCGTGTACGTACGCAATAGAAAAGGTGGAACACTCGCTTTGAAGTTTGGTAATGCTACTATCAGTGCTCATTCTCCTCCGTAAAATGCCTTTCCTTCCGCTTTTCGGTTAAGTTATGCAACAGTCTGGCGATCTTAGCAAAACCTTTAACAAAATACCTGTAGCAATCTGCCGAACGGAGGAAACTGAGGAGTTCTGTCAGGTTGGTTGGTGACGGCCATGTCCTCACCTGTTTTATGCGGTCTTCCGTGACCGCCAATCCCTCTAGTGGGGCTGTATGTGTCAAGAAGGCAAATCAGCAGTGCAAGAACCCCAATTCTTTGGGTTCAGAATCAAGCCTGTGACTAGTAGACGGCCCAATACTAGTTTCAGATTGGCATTATACTCCCGAATATCACTATCAAATGTGAGATTGTCATCGAGATAGATTATACAGTCTTTTGAGAATAGACCAATCGGTGCTGTCTGCCTAAATGGTGGTTGCAGCAATTCAGTGAGCGAAGGACACCGTCTGCAATCTGTAAAGTCTGGCCGATAACAAAAGAGCTGACTTCTCTCTCTCCGTTTCCTCCACTTCTGCTTGCCGGCATTCTGATGTCAAGTCTGGGATAGACAACCGCTTTGACCCGAGTGGAAGGTCTTTAGTACCGACGCGATCGCAGTGGCCAATGGCGGCGTTGATGGTTTTATAACCTCATCCTAAGCAACTTATTCAACTATGCGGTTGACTTCTCCTTCGACTTCTGAGTGGTTGTGAGATAGGCCTAGCTTTGCTAGTACCTATCATGTGCTTGACGATGCCTGTCCGTTCCTGTTTTAGCGCTTTGTCATCTAAATATGCTTGCGTACTTACCAAACATCCCGAGAAGTTCTTTCTTCTCATGATCGGCAATGCTAGTCAGTTGTGCCTAAAGGTCTTTCAGGTTGTTCTTGGGTATAGCTGTGGTTTCAAAAAGAAGCGTTGCAAATGCCCAAATGCTGCATCCCTTCTGTAGCGAGGCATCAGCGTTGGCTTCAATGCCCTGCGGAGTGGGAAATGTGCCTTCCACAAAAGTTGAGGCAGCTTTAAGTGGTAAGTGGAAAATCAAACCCCAACTACTGCGTCACAAAGCAGTTCTAGAAATATTATTTTATTCACTGGTCAGGTCTCTCCTCCTACGCAAACGTCTAACGAAGTCTCTTCCTTTACTACCATCCCTCGCCCTTCGATTGAGCGTAATTTTATGGAAGGAAAACAATCCAACTCTTGTAGCAGACAGTAAGGCAAGTCAGAATAATAGCTATTAATTTGGCTACACTTGACTTAAGTAGGAACATTTATGGATGTCTTTCTAGTTTGTATGAGACTCGCATAAAAGAATGGGAGCTGTTTCGACACAAATGGGACAGGGAAAAGAAAGGGTCACCTGATCTTGAGGCTTATCGCGTGGCAACACGAGGTGAGGGTGCCGAGTTTAACCAACTGCCGGACACCCATAAGGTAAGGTTGTACGGTTGGATTAAAGCTTTGCGGTAGTGAAATATGAGGTCACTAGTGAGGGTCTTCCCAACCCGATCAATAACGGGTCAAGCCAAGGTATCTCAATGTCGTGGGTAATGTCGGTATCTTTTGAGACAAAAATAAACCTTGAGGATTGGAGGGAAATCTTACTCTTAAGGGCTGGAGGTGGAGGCTAAATATCGCGGATTTGAAAGACCACCCCAAGTTCATGTTACCTTTGAGTGGGATAAGGTTTGCTAAAGCTGTTACCAGTTACGCGCTCCGAGACTTCCTTGAAGGCGGAAAAAGGCTCGGGCAGAATTTATGCATTCAGCATAGAAAAGAGGTCAAAGGTAATGGCATGGCTTAGAGGCGGTCTACGCGGTGAAGTTACAGCTGTCAAATCGTAAAGTGCTCTTTGTCGAAACTGGGAGTTAAATAACCAACTCTCGAATTATATACGAAACAAGCGATAAAAACGCATGGATTTTACAAGTCGATCAACATCCTGAGCAGTTATAGCGCCACTAATTGAGCTCTGCCAAGTTTTGAAATCTCAAACTGTCCTTGCCATCAATTAGGACTGCAGGTGACGAACTAGCATAGGCATCAAATGCCACCAAAGTAGATGCTACCTCGAAGCGATTCGAAGCTTTACGAGTTTTAATTATGCTCACTAATATAGGACTCTCACCTCCCATCTCTCCTGACATGTAATTCGATGTGAATTACCCTCTTGACTTTCCATCTATACCGACGTGAGCACGTCTCTCTGTGGCACCTCACCGATGATGATGCACTGAAACATGCCCACTCGGCTACATAATACAGCACTGAGCTGAAAGGAGGAGCCTCGCATATAGTAAAACAAGTTTTACTACATGCGTGATGCTCTGAGACCTCGATAGGGGGAGTGTGAACAAAAGACTGCCACAAACAACCCGAGGAGCGCTCTTCCATGAGGCGTTTTTACTTTTGCACCTAAGCATTCAAAGTTCCATGAGATATGCAAAACACTTTGGTCTTTCACTCGTTCCACACTAGTGAGCAAGTTAACGCATTTATCCACAGTTCAAGTGCAACTCTCATTACAAGAAGCTTCCACTCTCGGCGACTTTTCATCCAATGTGTTTGCTTCACTCCCATGTTCACTTCACCACCCACAACTTGCTATGAGTAACTGTCATACTAATCCACCATTCAGCTTTTAGCTTTTGTCTGCTACCCACAATGGGCTGATGTAGATTCTTTATCAAAAAAAAATAGAGTTAAATATACACTTGCAACGGCTAAAAGAAAGGAGAAGCGAGTTTCAAAAAGCATTCCGTTAGCGGATGTGATCGAGTCGCAAGGACATCGATTTGGCTTCAAATGCGATGCCTGTGTGGTCTTGAGTGTGAACAAATTACCTAACACAATAGCAAAGCACACCCCCATCCGATACAGGTTGGAGGCTCTCAGACATTTCAGCTAAATACCTATTTCGAGAAGGTGTAAATCCGTGGTGGGAATGATGAAGAGAAGGAGAATGGAGAGGAGATCGGTGGTAGTGGTGAGGCCGACGCAAGTGGGCATGTCTGTGTGAGTCAGTAGAAGCTCTCTGAAGTCGCAAATCTCCCATGTGTATAAATTGAAGGGAACTGAATTGAACCAGGAGAATGTTGATCCAATTTGAACTAGTCCACGATCGCGAAGTCAAATTAGTTCAAATGTCACTTTCTCTTTCATGCCTGCGATGAGTTGCACCACCGGGACGAGTCTTATTTTAGTGCACAGAAAGGGTGGAATGTGACAGGCATTGTCTCCGAACCCATCGCTCAACGTAGAAGAGCTTATGCAAGTGAGCGTTGAGTACAAGAATTCTAAGCCACTGAGACATTGAATAGGACTATGGTTTACCCAAACGCATGCGGTTTTGCATGTTGTAGAGAACCTGGACCATTGCAAACACTTATACTGGCCATGTCGAATCAAAGACTGCAAATGGTCACCGTGTGCATACACAGCCCTCCCTTCAGCCCTCTCTACGCACACATCCCCAGAGGAAATCAACCACTAGGAGCAGTGATGGCCACAACCAAGTTGACCTACGCCAAGTGCCTCTATAATTAACCAGAGCTCATCTGAAGTAATTACTGGTGATCAATCAGATTCGGTGAAATAGCATGCTATTCTCATGAACGCTTTGCGTTCACAGGTAGAGTCACGATCAACGCCTTTGACAAGCCAGTCTTCCGTGTCGACGACGGTGCTTCCACTTCCTCTTCCATCAATCTCTGCCATAAGTCACTTTAAGTTAATTGTCTGTAAGCTCCTTTCTGGAGTTCACGAATGCTGCTCAACGCATAGATCCTCCATCTGTTGCTAGAGACTACCGGACGAATACCATTGACGCCTGTTTAGTCGAGCTCCTCCAATGCATTCACTTACACCCGATTATCAATTTCATGGAGAGAGACACGAGTAAACGCGAAGTTTGATTAGTAGAGATTTTCTCCCTCCATCTAAGTGTTCCCGAAGGTACCTCGTGATTCTTATTCAAGTTATTTCTTTATTAATTCGAAGTCAAGCTAGTTTAGTCCTTTGCCCAGAATTAGCGTTGTTAGCACACCTTATTTTGAAAGTATATGCGCACTAGCTCTTGCTCTTCAGGTGAAAGATATTTGAAGGTGTGCACGATAGTGGTGCGATCCACTTTGACCTCTAAATCCTACCATCTGTCTGGCTGGTGCAAGAAGGGTGATGTATTCCCATTGGCCAAAGCTTTACTAGTTCTACATAGATATCAACCACTGCTCAGGCTCAACAACAATTCTGTGACTTTTGAAGCGACATGCAGTTCTTTCATCCCAATGGCATGCTACTTCTATTGACACTACTCTCGGTGTCCACTTTGAGTCAGGGTGGGTCAGGCATTCCCCGTTATTGACAGAAATTCTTCAGGATTCGGCATAACTTCCATACTTGATTGTGCAGTAACAGATCTACTGAAATATGTGCAAGAACATGGCAAAAGTTTCCACGTTGAAGGTATGAAAACCCTTGTTCGTTCCTGTCCCCTTGTTATTAAAAAAACTCCGGTCAATGGAACGTCAGTGCCTACCATCGAAGCATGCTTCAATGTAACCGATCTGGTATTAACCCCTCCTAATCATGTAAGTCCTCCGTATTTTATACTTCCTCGACATTTCCTCCTCCATCTCACCTTCCCCCAAATCAGTAGCAGATTTTTGCACACCTTCAACATCGAGCATCAATTTTAGAAGACAAGAGAATCCTCCATTATAGAACAATTTATTCTGCAGACCATTGGTTCTTATATTTCAGGTCGCAAATAGAGTGAAAGTCGGGAAAGCAATGTTCGTTTTGACTGCGCTAGTGAAAAGGGGCGTGAAAACTAAAGTTGAGCTGGAATTGTCGGCACCGGTCTTTGAAAAATCACTTGTCTACCTTTACATTCTCCCCTTACCAGGTCTACCCTTTAAAGATGAGATATTAAGCGGAATCAAAGCATTGCTAGAAAGCAAACTTCAAGCCCTCATATCCACCCGCGGCTAGCATCGCTAAATCCCACTGTGACTCCCATTCATTCCGTCTTTTCCTTCCACATTCACCTGCCTTTATTGCAATCACTGTCCACCAGAAACTGCCGTTGTACTCCCACTTGAATAATGTCTTCAAATAAATCGTCCTCTAACGACTGTGCATCACAGAGTACAGGAAGTTGGGCGACTGCATGAAATGAGCTGTTCTTTGGAAGTGGCTGTGGTTGATGAGGATGTTCTGGGTGGATCGTTGCAAAAAGACGCTGACAGTAAAGCCGAAGCTCAGCATTACCAGAAGGCATCCATCCCCTCTGTTTAGAGCATTTCAAAGTAACTGCTAAAACGGTGAGCTGAGTAGGTGGTTAGATTATGTTACAATACAGAAACACGTTTTGTGTCCATTTCTCCAACATTCCACATGATTAAGAGACTCGTGCTCTCCTTCAATTCCTCAGATCGGTCAGCATCATCAACAGACGAATTTTGAGCGCCCTTTTGGTAAACATAAGGCTGCCCTAAATTTTCATGCGTAACGTTAAGATGAACTGAATTCTAGAGAAGTCTCTAGAAGAAACTAAGTGTATCCTGGGTTGTGACGGAAAACTCATTTCCAGTAAATTTGACCATTAGAGGATGTTGCAACCGCGTTGGTCACATTGACGCAAACACGGAGGACGAGAGTGACTAATACTGCAGACTGGTTTGGCCTCGGATTGTCCACATCATCAACTTGTGGAAGCTGGAATGGAGTTCAAAGACAATCTACCAGTCATAGGAAATATTTGATTCAACATAATTTTAAATTAGCTGTAGCAAAAGCACGATCATGTGTAGTATGACTTTGAGGTGAAACGTCTGAAGGTCAAAGATGGGGGCTGCTATTTTGCATGAAGAAATAGCACAGGGAGTAAATGCCAACAGGATGATGCAACCTCGACTCAATCTAAGGCTTAATGCATGGATAGTGAGATGTGAAGTAGTTCCTTGACTTTCTCCTCTATACCAACGCGGACATGTTCCATTGTGGAGCTACAACATGCACACCCAGTCAAATATCACCGCAGTGAGCTGAGAGGTGGAAGGAGCCTCTCTGACTGCAATGCATATTTTACAACATGCGTGGCGCACTGAGGCCTCACGAGGAAGTGTGAACAAAAGACTGCCACGAGGCATTCTTATGCACCTAGGCATTGTAAAACTCCATAAAATATGCACAAACAGTCCACCCTTCCACTCGCTCCACACCATTGAGTAAGTTAACTCATTTACCCACAATTTAAGTGCGACTCTTACTACAAGAAGCCTCCACTCTCGACGACTTTCCATCCAATGCGTTTGCTTCACTCCCATGTCCTCCTCACTACCCACACCTTGCTGTGTGTAACTGTCATGCCAATTCATCATTCAGCTTTTAGCTTTTGTCTGCTACCCACAATGGGTTGATGTAGACTCTTCATCAAAAACTACAGTCAACTATACACTTGTAGAATCCGAACGAGGGGAGAAGTAAGTCTCAAAAAGCATTTTCGTTGGCGAATGCGATTGTGAGGCGGGAAACCGGTTTCGCTTCAAGTGTGACGCCTGTGTGAGCTTGAGTGTGGGCAAATTGCCCGACACAATGGCAACTCGCGTCCTCCTCTGATGCAGGTTGAAAACTTTCAAGCAATTAAATCAAATTTTTTTTTCGGATAAGGGTGAAGTACGCAGTGGGGGATGAGGTGAAGGAGAATAAAGGGGATGACGCAAGTAAGCATTTCTGTGCGAGTCAGCAGAGGTTGTTTATCTGAAGCAGCAATGCTTTTGTGTGCATAAATTGTGGAGATTTAAATTGAACCAGAAGAAAAAAAAACTACTGGGTAGACTAATAGCCGCTGCTAAATGGCATAAACAAGCGGGAACAATGTATTTCGCAAGCATACCTTGCTTTGAATTTAAGTGTCAGGATGACAGCGCATATGCGGGCGGTTTCCAGCGTTGTGTCAATTCGCCTCGCGTGTTGCTAACTCCTAGCCTCGCATCGATGGTCCATCACAAACTCTGTGAGCTCTGCCTTATCTCAAGTGGGTAATTGCAGGTAATGAGGCCAAGGAAGTTCTCAATGTCGTTGACGTTTATCTCATCGACGAGTTTCTGCAGATTTCTTTCACTTGTTCTCTCGACACTGAACTTACGTTTCTCTGAATTTGCAATGGAAGCGCAAGCGTTTTGCATTCTTATTAATAGACATCGAGAGCAAAGAGAGGTGAGAAATACATTAAAAACATATGGCACTTTTGGTCTCTACGTACATCTTGATAACAGTGGGTGCGATGACTTGACACGAGGTTGCAGGAGAATTTGTGGAGATGTGCAGGGGCATTCAGTATCGCCTGCGTGGCCTCTGCCTTCGAAACTGTCTTCCCGCTTCCATCTCTCCTGGCCTCCTTCCTGACTCCCCTCATCGGGAGGCGTCCTTTAACCGATGGTGCCCATTACGGTGGTCGAGGCCCGCATCAACTCTCAGCCCGAGAGGAAACCTGGAACCGCCTCATTTTAGGGGATAAGTTCCCCTGCCGGAGTAAAATTAATTACTTATTTAAAACGGCTTCATTCATTCCATTTGTGCTAAGCCAGAAATAAGGTTTTCAATATCGCTGGGGATGGGAAATGACAAGCTTTTTGGACTGGCGATTAGGCGCTCGAACAAATAAATGGTTTGAATTGAGCTACCAATTCTAATGCATTTTAAAATGTGCATGAAAGCCTTTACAAACTTGTTCGTGCAATCAAAGGGTAAAAAATAATCGAGCTTTACGCATTACAACACAAATTGCTAACAACTCGTTTTTTGTTAACTCTTACTTGTATCATTTACACTGATTGGTACAAAGCAGGGACGTCCCTTCTACTTCCGCAATTTCCAGATTTTAATAACCTCTCAGAAGCGCATAAAAGTTTGTCGAAAATTTGATTTCGGAGGGTTTGAAGGAAGATACGCGTGGCCTGCTTTTCATTTTGCAAACCTTTTACTAAGCATCGGGCAATTCTTTACAATCCACCCAGTTATAAATCCGGTTATTTCCTCTTGTTTGTCAGACAGTTTTTTTCTTTTTTAAAAGAAATTTCCTCACGATGCCTCCTGCAACAACTTCTACCTTCTGTAGAGAATCAACGCTTAAATATACCTACCTTAAGCAATGTAAATGCTCTTGTGAATGCACCAACTCCTAGGTTTGGGTGGAAATTGTTTGAAATGGGTGGTGTGCTTTTTTTATCCCATTCGCTAAGGCACATGATCGTAGTGCCATCCACTTTGACCTCTAAGGCGTACCATTTGTCAAGGCGGAGTGCTGGTTACAGGAAATTCCCACTGGAGAAGATTGGACCGGTTTGATTGCAATATCGCCCACTTACCAACTTCAACGACATCGCGGACAAAATCCTGGAGCAAAGCAAAACCGTGCTTCTTTGATGTGGTGTTCTAGCATTTCAATGGTGTACAGATTCTGGTGAGACTTTTAAAACCAAAAAAAGCATTTTTCCTTGTTCCGGATTGCTCATTAAAATTACGCATCGCACATTTGTGGATACTGTTTTGCTTTTTATTTCTACATTACTTGGAGTGTTTGAGGAATTACATTTCTTGTCCCTCCTTCCAGATCTGTGTCTTTTATGGTCATGAATACCCAATTGCCAAACACCGTTCCATCTATCTGCCTGGCCCATATCCATCGCACCACTCAATGATATGCACATCCGATTCAGCAGTTCAGAGGGTTTAAATCTGAAGAGCTGCGTTGGTAGCATCAGGAGGGTTTTGCAGGCTGCATATGAAAGAGGTGAGACCATTCGCAGAGCTTAAGCCTGTAGAATTATTTACAACTAATTTGTCGAGGTTTTCCCTGCAGTGGTGTCAATCTTGTCGGAAACGGGCCTCATCTGGCTACCAACAATATCGAAGTTTGCAAGGTGACAGTCACAAAGAACCTAACGCAAGGCTCCCCACAGCTACCAGTATGGACTGTGTAGGTGGAACGTCAGGCAGCCTCACTATGCATTTGTTTTAAATTTTCTTGTAGGAAATGAAGTTCTGAAATATTGGACACATTGTAGATGTAGATGGGCAGACGCTGGGATAGGATGGAGAAATGCCAAGAAGTCACTTCCAGTTTAATGTCTTGCTAGAGTTGGATGCATAAGCGGACCTAGTGTGATGAATCCACGTCTCTGCCCATGCATTTAAAGGCTATTTGAAGGTATCTTGCAGAGCTCCAAATAGTCACCGGGGCTGCGACAGGCCGTGTCAGTGGTGAGAGGATGTCATGTCAAGCAGATCAGAATATCCCTGAGAATGCACGAGCTGCCGCGACACCAAGGCAATAAATAAGACTAAAGAGAACAAAGCACCTGCGGCATTATCCTCTGACTATCTTCTCTGCTGCTGTCCATGACCGATCTTCTTCTCTTGACGACACGAGTTGTCAAATGGACTAATATCAACAACAGAAAACACAAGTGTCTTGATTAGTTTGTCTGCCTAATTGAGGTGTTGTTTTTAATCAACTTCTCTAAGATCATAGAGTGGGCCACGGAAAACGGTGATGGCGGTTGATGCTACTTAGCGATTGATGACGCACAAACTACCTTTCAACCTAATAAGAAGTTGCAAGTGCTGAAGAGATACTTATTTTGGTGACATCTCATTTCTTCCATCCATTGCTCGTGCCGACACATTCTCTTTGAGGAGGTCTCGTGAGGCATCAGTGGACTCATGGATTTTGGTGGGTCCTCTGATTGATTTGCCATCGAAGCGCCTTCACTCCCACGAAACTGTCTGTCAATAGACACCTTATAGGTGAGAGGCAGAAGGCACATTTTAATCTTGCCGTGAACGAACGCAGTCGATCTCCGAATTCGGCCTCGCTACAGCAAATCCTGCCTGTGCTTGTAGTAAAGATGTCAAATACCATCCAACCTTCTCATAGCCAGGGTGGTGAAAGGGAAGAGGAGGAAAGAATGATTTGGCTACAGCCCGTTTATAAGCAGCTACACAGTTCTGTGATTTATAACAATTCATTCAAGTTATAAATCTACAGTATATTCCTGCAGATACAACACAAGGCTAAAGGAAGACGTTTTTGATAAATTATGTATCATTGCTAAAATTACACACAATCTTGGGCATAAAATGACACCCTGCAAAAAAAGTTTTTATGTGGAGAAGAAACGGCTTATTTTAAAATGTTTGCAGTCATGAGTAACTTGGCGAAGAATTGTTAGCAAATCAAACAATTTGCCTTTAAACCAGTTTTTCTGGTGTACACGTCACAATAAAATAATGATATCTACTTCTTAAATAGAGTCGTTTTTAAGGCAAAACTTAGTTTCATTTACGATTTGTTTAAGTGCTCAGTTCCCTGAGTCGTCCGAACGGTCGTCGGTTCGTTGTGGTCTAGGGATGCGAATTAGGTGAGTGCTTGCTGTAAAATTTGACAACCGCAAAGTAATGCTGAGAAGTTAGATGAATATGGGGGTGCTACAAAACACAGATTCGGATGCAACAAGGTGGTGCTGTTATTGATAAGTTTGGAATTTTCGAAAGCACGCGGGGTTTATGCGAGCTATTCTGCCTTGTTCCAGCGATCAAATACATCATTCGTCCTGCGGGCTGGTACCTGTTGGATCCCTAAAAGGCGGGTTTCCTGCACGATTTTGTAGCTATGGCTCCAGTAATTCCTACTTTTGCCACATTTGTTTGGCTACATTGTTTTGTGCGATTTTGTTATGGTGATGTTCCGTGTATCCATTCCCACCAATTCGTTGCTTATCGTTCTGCGTTGTCATATTACCATGTATAACTCGTGACGGAGAGGTCTGCAATAATGCAAGCGGTTCGTTTCTCGGTTGAGGGGAAACGCGTACACTGTTGGGCTCTAACATATGTGTAGACTAAACTGGACGCAGTAGACTGACTTTAGGGGATTGCAAAGATCAGTTTCAGTTCATGTCCTTTATCTATTCGATTTGCTAGTTTAAGATTGCGGTAATTAGTGCAACCACGCCTCATCCCGGTGCTGACTGTCAATTGGAAGGACGCCTATGAACATAAGAGAGTCTTGCTTTTTGGTGCGTGGATATCCCTTGCACCTGTTTGTTTGGTGTGTCGATAAACATTTATGCACTCTATAATGTAGTTTATGCCAAGAGAATCCGTTTAAAATGTTTCTTAACTTTTTTCTGTGTTGTTGCTTTGACAATCGGTGCCTGAAGCTCAGTTTAGTAGGTGAGTAGATGAAGTTTTACGAAGAGAAAATGCTTTGTGGGCTTGAAATGGTTAGAGCTGTCAGTGTCTATCAACGTGTAACATTTCGGACGACAATTGGTTTCCTATTCTTCCTGGGTTGGATTGTTGTTAGAAGCTTTGGATCACTGTAATGCGGGATGATATGTTTAGAAGGTGATTAAGATTTGCTAGGAGTTTGACAATGAAGATCATTGAATACCCCGATATTCCCTTTCAACAGATGGTCGATGTAGAGGCGGAAGAACAAAGACAGTCAGCAGACAGCAAGGGAACCGCAGGTGGTAGATTCTTCACCTTTATTCGTTTCCTTATTCGACGTTCCACTGCAAGCAAAGAAAGGTTGCGGTCACGTTCATCCTACTCCCCACCTAATGCCGCATGAAACCAGTTCCAGTGACGCACTTTTGATTGTAGGCGACTAATTGCGCTGTGTCTCTGTAACGGAAGTGTAAAAGATATTCGCGAAAAGTGCATTCGAAGTTTGATTGGAAACAGTCGACTCTGCCGCTGTGGCAAAAGATTTGGTGTACTCGGCGCTACGCAATACTCAGTACAGTGAACTAATATCCTACCGGAAATCACTGCTTTGTGCATTTGGAGTAGTCATACTAGTCAATGCATTATCAAGGTGTAACATTTCAGGCGTCAAATGGTTTCCAATTTTTCTGGACTTGGAATATTTCTCATGTTCCTGCTTGCCCTCTGAATCTCATGTTTACTTCAGTGTACGATATGATTCAAGTGGAAAGGTGAGCGCATCATCTCCAACCAGTGCTTAATGTGATGGTGGCATTTGCTGTGATGGTTAATCTGTGGCTGTGAGGAGATTGAATGCATGAATGCTACATTCATTTGATGAAGGTCAATCCGTGCGTGCTTGGAATTTAACATCTCTGTGGTTCAGTCGGTGCGACAAAAGTCAAACAAATGAGAGAGGGTATTCCGGTATGCCCCTTTAACTGCCTCATCTTGGATTGCTAATTTTTGGTCGCAATTGTTGATGTTGGCGCTGTCCACATCGGTGCACGATGTCCCCATTGAATGGGAGAATGCGCGTGCACGTGAAAGAGTCCTGCTGACCGGTGGATTGACACTGCTTGCGCCAATTTGATTGGCATATGATGGCAAATGCTCGTGCATTTTTGACAGTAGGTTCCGTTTACAATTAATTTTTGCTGTTTTCCTGTGCTATTTCCTTGTGTATAGTTATGTTCCATCGGAAGGTTTGTCTCATTATTTTCTGTTGCTGTGACAACGGATTTCGTTTGTTCGGCATAAAATAAATTCAGTGTGCTGGGTATTTGGGCAAATTTTTACGAAGAGCGAATGTTTTGCGGACTTGGAGTGGTCGACGCTGGCGGTGCTTGTTGGGGAACAGCATACTGGGCGGCAGTGGACTTCCTCCTTGGCAGAGTTTGGGTCGTTTTGAGTTGGAATGTGTTGAATTACTTGGGTGTGGAATGATGAGTTTTGTGGATCACTGAGTTGTGATGGGTGATTGAGTGTATTTTGCAAATTTTGCGCAGAAGAGGAAGAACAGGCGTGACGCGGATAGAACGGGACGAGAGGAGGCCGACTCATCACCTCCCTCCATTCTTTCATTCGACGCTTCGCTGCGAGCAAAGTAATATGGCAAATACTTCTCTTTCACACGTACCACTTCTGTGTCTCCCCATCTACTACCCTATTGGATTGGCGAATTTGAAGGGTTTGATCGTCGGCCAGCATTTTGAGTTATGGCTTCTTCCCCTGTCGGATGTGCTGCGATTCCGGCGAATCTTCGAATGATACGGACGTGGGTTACTGTGGACGATTGATCGCACCTCATCTGTCTTACGGAAACATAAACCATGTCCATGCGAAGTATATTCAACGTTGGATCGAAAGAGGCCATATCAGGAAGTGACACATGCACACACGAAACTGGTAAAAGAGGCGAGGCTGTGAAAAGGAGGGAATAACACCAGCCACATCTATCAAAGGTTTATTCACTCATTGAAATAGTAATCCATCAGGAGAAAGTGATTGCAGAACTGTCGGTCCAATGTTCACCGTGGCTGGCTGCGTCAATGTGGGATGTATTCATTCACTCACTATTGTTGTATTAATCCGTTTTGGAGTCAACGGTGCTCCAATTCTTCCCTCCATTTATGCATCTTTTCATCTATCCATTCAATTCTGGCAATTCATCCCACGTTCATCCACGTCTGACCTGTTTTTCAATTCACCCTGCTATTCCGTTTCGCATCTACCGAGTGTTTACCACCTGGAGGCAGAGGTAAGTGGTTTTTTACAAATTTGTTGTTTAGCTGCTAGTGTATTCTCCTCACTTTCTCTTATTAAAATTGTCACATAGTTTATGCAAGGGGCACTATCTCTTCGATGGCGTAAGAGTGGGAGGAAAGAGGGAATGGAGATGTGACGTTTTCTGCCAAATGTCTTTCTTGATCCCAGTCATTTCTGGATTGCTTTGTTTGTCCACCCATGACAGCACCAATGATCCATGCCACCCTTCTTTAATCCAAGGCAATTGCGAAAGTAAAGTTTTGAAATGCTTTGCAAAAGTGTTTTGACCCTCTGATTCCATGCCAATGTGTAAGACTGGGGAGCTGCAAGGCTTGAAGGAGCTCCTTCCTACGGAGTATCTGATTCCTTGAACTATGGATTCAGCACTCTCGATCTACGCGACATTTCTTTACCTCCGCTCCCGACCAGTATGCGTCCATCTGTACCATGTCCAATCGTGAATGCACCCCGTGCTGCATGTCTGCATGCGAGGGACTGCGATCAGCGCTGGCGGGGCGGGAAGTGGTCGGTGGGCGCATTGTGCGTGGGAAGGTGGGTTGTGCACTGCATGGAGACTTGGCGACTACGATGTGAAAGTGGCCCACACGGCTGAGTAGCACAGCCACTGGCTAACTGAGGTGAATAGCAGGCGAATGGCATTGTCACCTGAGATGGAAGTGTCAGGGTGGTGTGCTGTGGAGGGTGATTGAATGGAAGTGTCACTACGAGGCTAGCAGAAATGGTTTGTGCTGTGGCAACTGCATGTGTAGGGAGTGGTGTTGTTATCATGGAGAGGGAGAAGCTGGTGAACGTCAACGCGTGATCGTGGTTGCTGGATTGAAGAGGAGGTTGGAGGTGCAGCGAAGTTGTGGGTCACTTGTGGTGGCTCTTGTCTGTCCGTATTTCCAAACTGTCTGTGTCATTCATTGGTTGATCTTACCTAGGAGTGGGACGTGCATGCGAGTGTCAGGAGGGAGGGAGGGCTTTGTTGGATGACTGTACTCCTTTGGTCAGCAGCTTTCCGTGGTCGCGGGAAAAGAGTAGCTGACGCAAGCAGTGGACATCGTTCTGCACTTAACTCGCCTCACCCTGGGTTGGCTTTGACCAATTAGATTGGTGGAAGCCATGGAGAATTATTGGGTCATGTGCCGCCCCGTGTCCGGCAGTGGGCGGGGATGCATAATCGGGGGATGCGGTGCGCGCATCAATATGAGGACAGTTTTAACAATTTTGTCAGTTTTGTGCAATTTTAAGAGGGAGGTTTGAACTGTTTCCCACTGAAGTGGCTTAGTTGTCACCAAAGGTGACTGCAACATCTGAAATGAATCACGTAAGAAACAGAGGCCTAAGTTGGCCCTTGCTTTTGGCATGTTTGAGTGCTGTCACAAAGGTGTTGCAACAGCTCCATGCGTTGCACTTGTGGCTCGCTAAGAAATGGACATGGGGCGCTTTGGGCAATGGCTCCACTTGATCATGATCAGGGAAAGTGTTTGCTGGAAAGGTGTGGATTCACCCATAGTCAGGTTGTTTTGATTTAGTCTAATTTCGGCATATCGGATTGCTTGTGACCGTTTTCCTGTAATTCTTCCTCATAGACAGTAGTACTTTCGTGGAATAGTCATCGGTCTTATGGGTGTTCTGACGTTGAGACGGCAGCTGTGGCCTACTCAAGATAGATAGGTAGATAATAGGAGTTCTTCGATGAGAAAATGCTTTGATCCACCTTTGTGTGAATCAGGGTGTAAGGCCTTGGGTAAAAGATGACTACCCGCCGGCTTGCGATTGGAAGACTTGGAGTCCAGATGAGTTGGTGTAGCGTCTCAATACTTCATTTAAGGTAGAAGAAGGCATAGTACTAGGGCAGAATACATGTATTCTGGAAATAGAGGGATTGGGAGTTGTTGGCACGGCCCGGAGGTCACCCAAGTGATGGAAAGGGGCGGTCCGAGCAAACAAAGTATTAGAGTTGGATGATTTTTTTTAGGTTACTGAGATTGCTATGTGATTTCATGTGATTCACGTTTCATTTATGACAGGAGACTAACTAAAGTAGATGGGGGAGAAGGAAGGCAACCAGAAGGCTGCAATGAAGTGAGCGTGGCTGTTCATTACCCGCCTTCTTGTTACTCATCGGCACTCCGCTTTTCCTCTCTTAATGGAAAGTTGATGCTTCCTCTGCACATTCGAGGATCATTCGTTTAAGTTTGCATTGATCGATGAGTTATTCGATAATTTATCCACCACTCAAACAACATAATTCTGTCTTTCTTGTCATATTGCCGGAGCTCAAAATGCCATGGTAACGGGTTCCAATAGAGGTGTTTTTGTTAATCGAAACCTACTAAACATGGAAATGTTAAGCGATTGTATGGGAATTTCTACTTCCAAATTCTCCGATGCATGCCATGACTATTCACCCGTTCTGTACCCACATGACGCTGAACAGACCAATTTCAGCAACAGCAGTAACACCATCGAATGTTGCAGTGGCTGCAGAGATACGTAAATTCTAAAATTGTGTTTTATTTGGGATTTTCATTGTACTACCCAAAACGTAGTTCATAGTATGTGTTGGTCGACCATGGCTTAGAATAAATTGCAAAAGGCTGTTTCTTAGTGTAGTTTGTCACTGCATTTACCACTATCGCAAAGCGAAGTCATCAGGCCTAACTATAGGCTTGTTTGACTGAATGCATTGGCATAAATATTTGTGCATCCGAATTCGCGTTCACCGTTCATAATCATAGATTTGGCGCGGCTGTTGCTAAATTAGAGTGGACTTTAGGTACAAGCAGTCGTCGAAAATGATACGACAGAATGAGCTGTCGAACGTTTCGGAAGATTTGAGTAATCTGGGAAACACAATTGGAAACAATGTGGAGAGTAGAAACAGCGAGGTAAACATGTCTAAATGATTATTTATGGATGCAAATCATTTTGACTTTAGCAGTCATCGACATGCTTTCGTTTATTTAAGCGACATTGGCAAACTTAGGTGTTTCTCAAAAAACATTACAATTAAAACCTAGCTAAGTTGCAGGCATCTTGCATGTAGCAGTTTTTTCACAGATACGCGGAATCAGGCATTATCTCTAACTTCCAGATCGTTTACGCTTGTTCGGGTAGAGTTCATTCCATAAAAGCTGCTGTTAATTCTGCTATTTTTGCCCAGCTACTTTTATTTATAGCATTCAATCCTTGCAAATGTTTATTCAGACGTTGAGCATTCCTGAAGATGTGGATAGCTCGGAAGACGTCACTACGAATATTGTTGAGCTGAGAAATAACAGAGTAACCATTTTAAAAAAAATTGGCTACGCTGTAAAGCCTCTAAAAATCTTGTAGATGATGGCATACTTTGAATGATAACATCAAACATACATATTTCACGATAAGTGCTCAAATTCAAATTCGCTGACGTGTAGCAGCTTTTTCCTGCAGCAGCTTTGATTTTTTTGCTAAAGCATCGAATACGGCATTCTTTACAACTTTTCGCGTGCTTACACTTGTTTTATCCATAATTTATCTTATAATAACTGCCCTTTGCTTTTATTACGTTTTTTTCAACTACATTTCTTAAGCAGCAGTTAGTCATTGCTAATATTTATTTAGATGTTGAAATTTTTGGAAAACTTGAGTAATCGGCGAAACCATCTTGGGAGTAGTGTCGATGTGGGATATAACGAGATAAGATTTTTTTAATAGTTGTTCATGCACGCAAATTCTTTGAAATTTAACAGTCGTCGACATACTTTTGATTCTTTAATTGTTAATGGCAAACTTACGTATTTTGCTATAAACGCTCAAGTTGAAACTG
Organism: Taenia solium; assembly: GCA_001870725.1. NCBI lineage: Eukaryota > Metazoa > Platyhelminthes > Cestoda > Cyclophyllidea > Taeniidae > Taenia > Taenia solium. The sequence continues at coordinate 42,157 of MIEF01008545.1, forward strand.
GCTATTACTTGCATTCTTACTTAACCTGCACATGAGCAGGATTTTTACAAAGTAAATTACGCAATAGTAAGAACGGCTAACTGAAAATGAATGCAGGATGATTTCAAGAAGAGACTAAGGAATGACTTAAAAAAGTTCGAGTCATAAATCAGAAGTTGATTCAAAGTCACTGCATGACTAACATGAGATGTCTTTTACTGTCTAGTTCTGACCAGGTAGCTAGGATATGAATTATATTTAGTGGCCTTTGCGAGCCATCTAGGATGTAATGCTGTCAATCACTTGCGGAATGTATGTATACGCAAAGGCAGTTACCTTTCCTACCTTCCTCTAGGCTACCGATTCGCTTAATTGCTCCCCTCCTCCTTTCCTCCTCCTTCGCATATCAACAGCGCAGAAACAAAGGAAGGGGAGCAGGGATAAGGCGAATGAGGTGAAACGTGATAGTACTAGAGCATGGAGTACCTGATGGGGGATCACTCCAAGTAGCATTCATGAATCATTCACGTGGGAAGATAAAATATACCCTGAAGTTCCTAGGTATAGGCCAAGTAGTATTTTGTTGGCATTTTTATTCCTCTTCGTCAGAGATAGGACCACCTCGATCACCTTCCCACTATTACATGAAATGGGTAATCCGTGACTGAAAGTCTCGTTAGCCGAATGGTGAGTGTTTTAGGTGACTGAGGTGTGATAGTTGATTGGCATACGACATAACAAAGACAATTTCTGATTCATACCACAGACTGGTAGCGTGGAAGGGGAAGAACAAATCAGCTCAGGAGGATGCAACGGATCATCAGGCCACCCAAACGTTGTCCATTCTCCTTACGCCAACGTGTATTATGGCCCGAAAGAAACGGCAAGTGGATTGTTACATTTAACTAATGCTTACTGCTATGTTGCCACATTATGATGAATAATGTGCTGTTGAAAGTACACCAGGAATGTAATTGTTCTGTTTTATTCGTTGAACGGAAATTCATACATGTTTATAACAGTGATGTAGGCCAATCTAGGTGCGGCAGGTATTCAAATAGCGAAGTGGATGCTTCGGTCCACAACCTTCACATCTACGAGTCAATTGTGTGAAATTCAAGGTGGCAGTGGTTATTTAGGGGACACCCCACATCAATGCGTGATGTCACCACCGAAAGGAAGATTGCGTGTGCTCATGAGCAAGCTTTGCTTTGTAATGCTTGCGCACCGCTTGCGCACCGCTTGCGCACCGCTTGCACACCGCTTGCGCACCGCTTGCGCACCGCTTGCGCCAATTCTCTCGTTATTTGACGGCATATTTTTACGCCATTTGAGAAGGGGTTACGTTTGCACTCGCTCTTTGAATCCTAGCCTGTGGTGAAAGGAGTCGCCTTATCTTTTTCCTTTATCTGTGAGAAGAGCTTTGCAGTATTTAGCAGCACATAGCGCTCAGTGTGATGAATGGATCAAGTTCTACGATGGACAAATGCTTCGCAGACCTCAGGTAGTCAATCCTGTCAGTGTTTGTCAAGGCAAAATACCTCAAGCCACATTAATGCAGAGAACAATTAAATTATATATATACATGGTATTAGACAGGCATGCAGCTAAATGAATTTACTTTGCAATTTAAACGACAGATTGCCGACGCAGAAGAGGAAGAGCGAGGCTATTCGAGACAATCCTTTGAAACAGAACCAACCGGATTATCTATTACCCCGAGTATCATCGTTGACATTCCCTCTGCGGCCATAAAAATCTTGCGATCATCTCTTTCCCGTACTTCCACCACTTCCACCGTTCCAATCAAACTAACCTTGCATGGAGATGGAAATCCTCAAAAGCCTGCACCTTCTCCCATCACTTTTAGTCTTAAAGATAGACATTCTCAAATACCTAGACCTTCTTCTACCACTTTTAGTCCTTATTTGCCTTTTTGCCGAATCTGCCACGATACCGATGTGGATTCTTGCGGACCATTAATTGCGCCATGTCTGTGTGACGGAAGCTTGAAATATGTCCACCAAACGTGTCTTCAACACTGGATTGACATCAGTCAACTGAAGAAGTGTGAGCTGTGCCATTTTGAGTTTGAGATGCGCAAATGCCCGAAACCCAATACGAAGGTGAGTTTATGGAGTTATTACGGCTTTTGAGAGATCTTAGCAGTACAGTACCCACAAGTTACATCCGACTCGAGTACATTGCTTTGCTCATATACTGTTCATCCACTCATTTTAAACCTAGTTGGCTTTTATTTAACCTTGTGCACTTCTACCCACCCTTCCATCTACCCATCTTTTTATCCGTAGAAAACTTAGTGGCCACGACCTGTGGAATGGCACTAACTGCGGTTCTTTATAACTTCTCTTTCAGCAAGTTTGTTGCGTCCTCTCCCGAGAGCAGCTGTACCTGCTCTCTGCCTTTGAACCCACCATCCTACTGCTCGCAGCCTTAGCGATTTGGTGGTTTGTTTTCACCTTTTCCCATTCTACGGTCCCCATTCCTCCTGCCTCCATGTCTCTGGCTTTATATGTAGCGGCTGTTGTGGTGGCCTTTACATTTTTTCATTTTGTTGGACTTTTCGTCTGTTGGATTGTGTACTTCTGTAAATATGAGAGAAGACGACGTCAAAGTGAATACGTGGATATGGTGCAAGAACCCTCCAGACAGCGAATCGCAAGTGCGCGAATTGTGTGATGTGTTGAGGTGGTGAAGTGCCTTTGTTTAAACTTTTTCACTCTTTGAATCATTCCTATGCGATATTGTTTTTCTACCTGTTCCCGGTGCGATTACCCATGCTATTTGTCTGCATCCCGTGTCAATTCCCTTCCTTCCGAGTGTGTACGCATGACAATTTCTTATTACAAATGCTGGAAAATTCGCTAACATGTTTCGTCTTTTTTTTAATGCCATATCAGACTGTGGAGCTAGAGAGTATCGAGATTTGAGACAGTTTTTTCCTAGTAAGTGTCCTTTTTGATTTGAAAGAACCTTGACTCACGTTCGTCTATCCTGTACTGCTCCGTCACTCCGCCCTACCAAGATCCGTCTAGCCATCTCAATCTGGTAAGCGATGCTTTTCTTGCCTTATAATTTCTGTCGTCCAGTGTACATGATTCCATCCCTTCATCAGCCCACTTTTCAGCCTGTATGCACACATTGTCAGAGGTCGTGGAATGTGTGGCCTGCGTTGTGCTCTCCATGAAAGAATTGATATCTCCGGTGTAGAACTGGCCTACACGGCTGAGTGCTACCACCAATGGGTAACTGGGGTAGAAAGTGGGTGGCCAACCTTGCCATTTGAAATGGAAGGAAGTACTCAAGCACTAGTAACCACAATTATTGATACAGCTTAGATGAATAAAAGCACCAAGGACCTGTCACCGAATAAGTGTACCTTTAAATAGGCTTGCCTATTAATGCCGCATTTCAAGAACGCATTTTGGCCGAAGAAACAAGGCAGCCACGATACAGTCTGAAGGAGTGATGAGAGGGAAAGAAAAGTTGTGCCTATCGTAATAGTTGAAAACAAGTCATACATCAGAGATGGATAGGGGATGGCTGCATAGATGCTAACTGACAGGGAGATCAAGCACACCGACAGAGATAATCGCTGATTTAGAAGTGGGAAATCGCTGGTAAAATCTGCTGATGCGTATTTTGCACATGGATCACCTTTAATAAGATTTGCTGTTTCTAGTTGCTTCACTGCTCCTATTTATAACCACAGCTTCAAAGTGGATTCCATCACTTAGGAAGGAGTTTCAAGCAACTAGCAGATGTCACAAATTATGTCCAAAAGGTGGTTATATTGAAGAGCACAGTAAATGAAGTCAAGATTATTAGTCGTCTTCCAGATGTTTTATGTGTATGCAACCACTCCTCCATCCTGGTTGAAAGCACTGTGCCTGAGTGCAGTTGAATGCAAGCAGCGCTTGTAGGAAGTGGCTATCGAATGCATTTATGTGTCGCATGTATTGTTCACGCCATGAAAGACTGCCTCATTTGTACGAAGAGCAACTGGATTTCAACGGTGCAATTTAGTGAGTGATATCAACCTGAATTCACACACACACACACACACACACACAATGCAAGATTGGTGTTTTTGGAGAACATGCTTTGAAATTTCGGACATTCTTTGAAACCTACAGAATGCATTAAACAATGTCACATTAATTTTCTTTTGGCGTGCATTCAAGTATTCGTCCATTCAAATATGCACAATGCATTTGGAAAATTCACCTTGATTAGTACGCAATTTTAATATTGTGTGATCAGGTTGGTAACCAGAGCTGATTGGTGTGAAGCTGTTTGCAACAAGTCTTCTGAGCTGATTCCTTTGGTTTTGAAGAAGTATCTGCTCTCACATTTGATGATCACGAAGGTGATGTTCAATGGTTTGAAGGCATTGAGCGAGTTGGTGCACACCTCCCGGACAACCTATGGGTTTCGGATCACCAATTAAATGCATACAATTTTTAAATAATTTTATTTTATGTAAATTATTCTAGCAAAAAGTTAATGATCCTTTACAAAAAAAATCTTGTTCATACACGATGATAGGCTATATTTGTGTCGGTTTTTTTGAGCCACAGATTAGCTTAGCTGATCCGCTCTCAGCTTGTGTTCATTGTCAAGAAGATCAGGTTTGTGCCGCCTCAGTGGAATACAGACTGATGAATGTTGTGAGGTGACGAGCGCTTCGACTGACTACCAAGTGCTGCTAGTTTAAATACACAGCTTGAACGCTTTATTCACTATTTTTGGAGCTCGAATCAAGGCAAGCGGATAACTCCCGAAGGTGCCCACCACTCAAGTGTCTGATCTCACTGTCGTCAGAAGGATGTGCACGCACACACGCAAATTACTGCCTACGCCAGTTCACATCAGAAAATGAGAGTTGATGAGTCTCTCCAAAGTCCTTATTACAAGGCGTGGATTATACTAGTAGACACACTGTGTGGAAGTGGTGCCTCAGAGCGTTTTTGTTGAGCAGAGAGATGTCCATCGTGCCTAACCAGACAACTCCTCTTCCTCTCTGTCCAATAAACGAAAACTGATTTGAAGGCTCTAAGATCACTGAATGCTAAGCCGGTGATTGCAACTAGAAATACCTTGTTTTGTGCCAACCGTTTTACGGTTGCCAATTTTAACGTCATCCGTTCTCTGTAGACAAAGGAATAATAACTATGCTTACAAATGAATTGCGTATGAAGTGACATTTTTAAAGAGGAACGCGAGTTTCTCCGGAATAAAATCCAATCAGTGTGGTCATATTTGTATCTCCTCGGTGCCATATGTAGCAATCTCTTGTTGTATCACAAGCATGAGCTGTTGGAGTTTCTCATTTTTTTACATCAAGAGGCATTGGGAGCACAATCACTATGAGGACGTCCTGCGAGGGTTCTGATTTTCATTTTTGGGAACATGTTATTGCTCGAGTACATCATCGGCTTCTTCTACATTCCTTGTTATTTCAAGTCTGTTCTTAAAAAATGGAGATAACTGGCTTTCCTGCAATGAAGATCATGCTAGATCTCTCATCACTGCCTATAACTCAACCGTTTCGTCCAGTGTATGATTTGGTGCAAACATCAGTTGGCAACTCTGCTTGTATGCATGGTAAAGCAAACAGAGATTGACTCGACTCCATTAATTTAAAGTGTTCATCTTGCCAAGGGTGTAAGTTGTGGACGCTGCAGCATGTCACTTTGAAATGTACAACTTCCGACCACTCTAATAGGTGTATGACATTCAAATTCACCTCTTGATTGAGCGGACATTAGTGTTGCGAAGATATGGCGAGATCTAGTTCCGCTCGGCAAGCTCAGCCACAAATCGTAGGACACCTCATCACAAGTAGAGTGTTGTGATCATTCCGACCTGTCTTAACTCAACACCTTAACTTCTGTTTGCACCGCACCGATTGCAAAAGCATTCTGGCATCCGTTTCTGCAGTTCCACCAAAGCTGGCAAAGAACAACATCTTACTTATGTCATTTAAGTAGAGGACAAGGAAAGACATCCACAACTCACACCGTCGGTTGGATAGACGATTAAAAAAAAGACAGTGGCACACTAGGAATTTGAATTTGCTTACCACTCATCACGAAGCACGAATTGCTGAGACTCCATTCCTTGACAAGCTAGACAAACAATTAGCCACAGTTTATCCGAGTGTACCTCTTTGTGGGATTTAACACCCTCCTCAACCCACACATATATGGATAAGTTAATACAAATGCACAAGCATTAGATATGGAAAAGACCATCTCATCAAGCAAACCTTCCTAGTTCAGCAGGCCTTTTTTCAACAATAACATCGCAATCAAGCACAGCCTGTGCCACTACATTCTGAGCAGCCAAAATGTGAGTATAAAAGCCCTTTCTTAAGAGATAGTGGCAGTAAAATGACACCTCCATCAGCGCACTTTGAAGGAAAAGGCATGGCAGATCGAAGAAAAGGTACTAAATTGGTGACTGTAAAGTAACTTAATATCATTAGCCTCGTTTACCGTGCATCCGAATCCAGCACTACGATTTAAACTTAACAGTGCAGATCTCGTCACGTCAGCCAACAACAGACCTGCCGAATCCAACAGGCTAGGGGATCCTCTTGCTCCATGAACCGCCTCCTAATTGACATTGGCAGACCTACCCTTCGCGATCCGGACACTCTCAATCTCTCCCGTGTATTGTGCAAAAATGACCAAAAGCCCAGAATTCATTTTTAGCGAAATCCATTTGGAGGAGCTGAAACGGAAGTGAAGTCGCATTAACAATAAAAATCCGTTAATTTGTCTAAGTAGTCTAGCTTTTTCTTTACATTCTCGGCGGGCAAACCCCAACGAAGTGGACGATACCACTAAGGTTCCCATAGTCAGCCTTAAAAACAACTACTTTCGGTAATTGTTTGTTAACAGGACTTAAAACTGACCAAGCAATGTTCGCATTGTTGTAGCTGCCTCTCCTCAACCTCTGAACCCTTTCAATGGGTGGGTCTATTTGACAAGGACGCATTTATTTATGATCGCACGAATGGATGAGTGCGAGTCAAGGGCGTGCATGCTTCTACCTCTCGTCTAGCTCAGAGAGTTCCGACGGCTCCGCCATCGCAACACACTTGTGATCACTGAATCCTTCCCACCTAGAGAGTGCAGTTAAACAAACACACCATTGCAATTCAAATCCAATCCTTTTCCTAATAAATTCTTTTTACGTGCCTTTTTCAAAGGAACTTAATTTCAGTGTATGGCGTAAAATGAGATGGATAAAGAGAATGGTTCACTAAGGATTTTTTGGAAGCAGAGGACAATAAAGAAAGACAACGTGAATGACTTGATGTGTCACATTTTTTAAATTTTATAAAATTCAAACACATTTGTTTAATGTGCAGTCTCGAAATGTCAATCTTTGAATGTCCGCCTAATGCTGAGTTCAATTCCTTTGAAACGTATCTGCGCTGCCTTCCTCTGCTGCTGGTGCCAACTGCTTCACGCTTCTGTAAGTTGGTCTCCGTTGATCTTCCTACACGACGAAGGCTCTGTAAATTGTTAAGGACTATGCAGTAGCTGGGTGTTAAATTTAAGTTGATGTTGATGTGTTGGCCTACATTCAGCTGTGTGTACCCATTTTTTAATAATCTTCTGTTTTTCCTTGCCTATCAATCCATATTTGACACTCTATTGTTGCCATAGTGCCATACACATATGGGCTTAGTGCAGTGGATGTAAAGGCGGTTGAAGTGGTACGAAGAGCAAATGGTTTGTGGACTTAGGATAGTTGTTCTTTTTAATGCTTACAAAAGGAAGGTTTTGGGCCATGCTAATGTGAGGTGGCAAGTGCATTTGATGACACAAACTTGATAACTGATTGCCATGGCATTTTTTAAAACTGAAGTCAGAGAAGAAGACGAGAGAGGAGGCGTTATTAACAGCAGGATTCAACTAAGTTGTCGGTGATTGGTTCGCCATATCACGTGTTCCATTGCAAGCAACGACACGTCACAGTCACCATTCCCCACCAAATTCATCACCTCCTCTACTTTGCCATAGCTGATGTCGCGTAGAACCATAGACACGCCTTCCTGCCGAATATGCTACGATTCAAACGGATCCACGAATGATCGGGAGGTGGAACCTCGTGGACGATTGATTGCGCCGTGCTTGTGCACCGGAAGCGTGAAATATGTCCACCAGTGGTGTATCCAACACTGGATTCAACTCAGTCGGTCGAGGAGATGTGAGCTGTGCCATTTTAAGTATTGCATACGCAAGCAAGCCAAGAAGAATAAAGAAGTTGTGATGCAGAATGTAAGAAAGCGCTTTATACATACAATCTGTGTTTTATTCAAGTCCTTACAGAGCAATCTATGTGTTACCCCTTTGGGGCAATTACGTCCATTTTAAATGTCCGTCTTCATTGGCTCAATCATCATGTGTCCATCCATTATGATGACAACCATCTCCTGCATCAGCTTAACTTTATTCATCCATCCTCCACGTGCCCATCTACTGTTAACGTAGCTTGCATGACCAGGTATTTCCTTAGTTGGATGGCAGTTTTTCTTCTTTTAGTCGAAATCCTACACTTTTGAAATCACTGCGCTACTCCTCACAGGCTGGTCGGTTGTTGTCGCCTTCTCCCATAATCCCACAGAACTTTTGCTCTCTCTCTTCTTCCCTGGATTACTAGGCCTCATTATTGGCGGCTTCATCAAGGTTTTCGCCCACAGGGCATCAGTCTGGTCTAAAGCGGAAGGAGCCTCGTCTCGAGTGGAATACGTCTATGTGGTGCAAGAACCTTCCAAAAGGCGGGTTGCGAGGTTGCGTAGGGCTGCGAAGGCCTAAGTTGAAAGAGGAGTTATCTTCTTCTTGACATTTTCGAGTTCCCTGTCATTCATAGGTAGAGTTCATCCATTCCTTTACCACAAACCACCCATGATACTGCTCTGTAAAGCCATAACGTTCCTCCACCTTCAGCGTGTGTGCAAGTACAATATAATCCCTTGCAAAGCTCAAAGCTTGTTTGATAATTTGCGAATGCGTGCTAGGCATTCACTCCCAAGGCTTTACGATAGCTTTTACCCTAGGCTCATATTCTATGACAGATTGGATGTACATTCAAATCCTCCCGCACCCATCCAACATGGTTTCGCTCCTACCCCTGACCAGCTTCCCTCCACTCATTACCGTTTCTAACCCTCACTGCATTCTCTTCTCCATACATCCATCAGTTTAGCGCACATTAATCCAGCCTACCATGCTAGTGAAAGCTTAGAACCAGATACAATAATTGGCGGTGTGCATTGGCTGCGCGACAATTGCGAGGTCACAGTGGTCTGCACGACCGACTGCCATAGCCAAGGGATGATTGAGGCGGGTCGCGGGTAATGGAGACTGCCACCCAAACAGAAGGATGCGCCCAAGTGATCTTATCGAGGAGAGCAGATGCATTTATAACATGGCCAACAACTGCATGAGGCATTACCGCAAACAATGCTCTGGGAGGTCTGTGTGTAATGCAATGTAATGCAATGTAATGTAATGTAAGGAAAGGGGAGAGGTTGTTGCAAGTCAACGTGTAAAAGTAGTCCAAATTAAAGCTAACACAAATTACGGCTGTTGTTCACCCAAACAATGGCAGTCAGCTAGTAATGTTGTCCCTTCCATCGGCACCTACCTGACAGGCAGAAAATTAAAAAAAAGATTCACTTATCCCTTGTGCTCTTTGTGATGCTTCACCGTCTTGGTCTAAACGGAATGCTCTGCGGATAGTATTCTCTCAAAGGATCTAAGTGAGCCCAAATTGAAGGAAACGTTGGACTCCTAAATCATCACTGGATGTGCTTGGCGTGTACACGATTGTTTAGTCCAGTGACGAACTACCAAGTTGCATTGGATGTTCCGTTCTACGCAAATCGCATGTCAATCTTCCATCACAACTCATTCTACGAAGCTTACCATTCTTCATGATAATGACCCAACACAGTCCAAACTAAAACTTGTGCTGCATTCCTCATCGTGGCGCCTCTGTTTCAGCTTCAGCTCCAGCTTCAGCTTCAGCTTCCCTGCTGTCTTGCCTATGTCCGTTTTCCTGTCTGTCATCGCCAAGTCAATTGTGTCCCACACAGCCATCAAATCGTGCCCAATCTACACATCGGTGTAGGCCACAATGCTTGCTTGAGTTGCTCCAGAATCTGATCACAAGGAAGCCGAATTCGCAGTGCTTCGGCAGGCCTGTACTTCGAGAGCAGCGGAGCATTCGATGTTGCCTCCCACATTCCACTTTAGCTGCAATTAGCTCCACCATGAAAGTCAAACCGTCAAATAACAGCGGATTAAATCTACACCTCTATACAAGTCCCTCTTCTCCTTGGCGATCAGAATACCACTAACCCAACTATTACTTTTGCATCCCCTGATCATTCAAAAGTGCAATGATTCAAGCTAATGCGATGTCCATATAACGGTCACTTGCACCTTCTTCAGTTCGTGTTTCATGCAAATCACTACCGAAATTCGGGAATCAAATTTCGCCGCCGAAACGCGAGGAAACCACAAAGGTGATGCATAAACCTCCCACTAAAAAAGGTCGCAGCTTTTAGCTACATTGAAAAAAATATGCCTTGTTTACTGAGGTGGCTGTCCTAGTCCGAATGACGCACAAAACAATGACCCCAAAGCAAGCAGTGACGCACACAACGGCTTAATACCCCCCCAGTTTGGGGTCACGCCAGTCTCTTGGGTCAATGCAAATCCACGGTGGGGCGAGATGGACACCAAATGATGTGCCAGTTGTAGGCATTGTCCCACTTTTCCACCAAACACGGAAGACTGCTGGCTGAATTATTTCCCCTAGAATTATGTGTTTTTGCGATCCATAATTTACCCCTCGCCACTCACCATCGTTCAAGATGCAGTAACCACAAGTCATGACGAGGATGGTGGGTGAATGCCAAAGCAATTGGTGGTACCTTTGTTACTAGCGTTGCACACCCACCTGATGCTTCCATTCGGCTACCTAAACTCTCACCTCCTACACTTATCGAGGTGACGCACCCCGACCAGCTCTGATCCGATCATGAGATGTGAACTCATGTGATTGATTCGTCTTAGATGTTGGTGACTAATGTCCAATCAGTCAAAGTAAGTAGAACCTAGGAGAGTTTAATATGCATTACTGAATCACCATAGCAACTGTCCGTATGACCCAAGTGATGGCGGAATACAATAACCGCGACGAAACACGGCATTTGTCGCGCGACATTAGCTTTGCCATGCTACTGAATCAACCATTTACATTGGCATGTAGTTCAGCCACGCTAAATCCTTTCGGTTAGAAGACTAAGTCAATAAGATTAAGAAAACATGACAATTAAACAAGACAACTAGTCAGAGTATTTGCATTTACGTGATGATCGGGTATGAAAGTCGGTAGGCAAAAGCTGACCCGAACCTAAGCTCCATTTCTGTCAATGTTGATTAACTGGACTGGCACAATCGATCTCATTACCGTCACACATTTCAATCCATCCATCCACCCATCACGCCTTTCAGTCCGTGATTCGTAAATGGGAGTTAAATTTGGTGGTTTGTCTCACCTTAAAGCGATACACACACACACACACACACATCTCCGTTGCCCAAGCAGAGTGTCACATCGTACACTAGTTCTCAGACAGGCAAACACATGAATGATAAATGCAAGACCAAGAGTAAACTAAGAAAGATGGTAGAGGATACCTTGCTTTCAAATCCCACACAGAGTTATTTGTGGACAAATCCTCCTCCAAGGTGCCAAATGAAACCAAACGACTCTAAAAGTTGGGCTTAGAAATCGACTACGCATGCGCAGCGGCAACTTCACAATGAAATACTTTGAAGTCATTCACTGCGAACGTGTGTGCGCCGCTAACTCCTTCAATGCAAAAGCCACACCAAAACACACACCTCCGCAAAGGCCCTTCAGAGACACATCTAACGCGAAGCCACAGTACTGCCGTGATCGCACCTCCATTAGCACCACAAACAAAGAACACCAAATGCACTATTAATTCGGCTGCCACACGCACCAGCTGTCCTCCTGGTGGCTGCATTCACTCCCTTCACTAATATCTCCCACGAATGTCCTCCCACCTCAAGTGGCAATGTCAATCGCCTGCTGCCGACTACTCTGCCACACAAACCGTTTTCCCATCGCTGTCACCAATTCCTCACAAAGCAGACTACCAACTACCGCTTTCTGCCCACAACAATCGCATTCAGGTGCACCCGAAAACGGCTCCCATGTGGGATGGAATGGATTAGATGAATTAATGGATGGGTAGATGTGTCCACAGGCAGCAATGAATGCGTTCACGACCTTATGTGGCATCAATAGACGAGTAAGCTCAATGCATGAAGAGGTGGAACAGTGATGGATAGCTGGAGAGCGGGGAGAGAGGGGCTTTAATGCATGGAAACAACCATAAAGAAGACATGAGGAAAGGAAACTTCCCAATACCTCGTAGTCCTCCAATCGCACATCTTGACGTCCACTTGCAGAACAACCACACACTTGCAAAGTATTAAATAATTTGCCTCCTTCTAAAACATCAAAGTTGTTCAACAGGCACCTAATTCACAATGAGGTGAGAAAGACCAGGGAAACACATCGAAGGTGACGTTTGTGGGCACAAGTATGGGTGGACACACAAAGTCATCCAGGACTGACTAGAAGCACGAAAGACATCCGCCAGAAGACGCCGCATCCTCATCCTCCTTCCCTACCACTCTTAGGGCATCGCGGTGAAGGCATCCTCCTCATTCTCTCGTACGATGCAGAATTGCGTACTTGATGGACGCTGTTTCATCCGCAACTTCGTAATTCGTTCATCCGATGGTTCTCGGACCACAATGACACAATTCAATCGACGCCAGGAGTGCACATGATCGTATACAGAAAAACCGGCATAAAACATACCATATAACACCACAGGAGGTATCAACCAGTACAGCCAATTGCAATAGAAACCAAATACGCCGACCAGTGCCAGCACGGTGTTGAAAGTACACCCCGTCCATGTTCCGAAGGCTTGATAAAATAAGTTGGTGATGACGAAGCAGAGAAGATTGTGCAGATCTCGCCACTCCAATGACCAAGAATTTGCAAAAGTAAAATCCTTAAGGGTGTGGTAATTGCGAAACAATAAAGTTATAGCAGATTCAGAGTCATCAATGACATTACATACCATATGGCAAAGCTTCTCCTAAGTGGACAATGGAGTGGAGGATGCAACAACACTAAGCAAAGGACTGCACTCTACACCAAACCAACCAGCCTGCATACACACCACATACACGTTTTTGTGAGAAACGCTATAGTGCACGGGTTTACCACTGAACCAATCAACACTTCATCGACACGACTAAGGCTCCTTCTTACAACGCACTTCCTCACCTCTCTCAACGGTTTCATGCATTCGCGTGTCTCATACACAAAGTGACACAGCTCACACCTCCTCGAATGACTAACTTCAATCCAACGCTGAATGCATCTCTCGTGCACATATTTCAGACTCCCATCGCACAGACACGGCGCAATCAATCGGCCACACGACTCCAACTCCACACCATTCAGGGAATCACTGGAATCGCAGCAGATTCGGCAAGACGGCAAGCCATGACTAGGAATGCTGGTGGTCAGTCCAACGCCTTCAAGGCCCCCACTTCCACGCGACGATGGATGCGGACACAAAGCGGATGCAATGCACCTGTTGGACAGAGACGATTGCAACTTTCCTCCGCTTGCAAAGCAGGGTCGAACGGAAGAAGGAGGAGGTGTTGCTGGTCGCCCATCTGCTGTCCCGTCAACGCCTCCTGGTTGCCTCCCTTCTTCCTCCACTTCCTCCGTCGCCTATTACGCAAATCGCATGTCAATCTTCCATCACAACTCATTCTACGAAACTCACCAACATAGTCCAAGCTAAAACCTGCAATCTCGACCTTGCAATGGCTGACTATCGTCCAAAATGCCTCATTTTGATGCACTCCAGCAGAATCGACTACCAGAAGTCTGCGATGCATTCGTTCGTAATGCAACCTAATATAGCTGTCTGGTGTCGTTGCAACAGCGAAATCGTGAGATGGTTAATTCACAAACACATTATTACATGTGATAAAGTATCAAAGGGAGCCACAACTATCCACAATATAGGCGCGTACGTTTAGCGTCGCAGTGCCAGCAAATTGTCAGGTGTGCATACGTACTCTTCCAACCTTACTCATCACCGTTTAAATTGGCAACTCAAAGCGATGGTGGAAAATGTGAAAGGATAATCCTCTTTTAATTTATCAGTGTGTGTTGCGTCTAGATTTGCTTGCAGAGATGTTGAAATCATAGTATTTACAGATTCACTTCCAACCATTAAAAGAAGCCTACACATTTCCTTTGAACTCTCCATCACAAATCGTCCGTTTGTAATAAAACAGCACAGATTGTTGAATGTTGATATGCAAGACTGAGTGTAAAAAGATTGTTGCGAATTGCAAACATACACATAACTACTACCAACTAATAAAGCCAAACTACTAGGCTAGCAAACTGATTGCCAAGATTACAATTAAGCATGCGTTTTCAAAATTCAGCGTATTTTTCACCAGTACTACATCCAACAAGGCATCAAATCATGGCAAAGGGATTGAGCAGCGCCTTTGCAGTTAAAAGGCTTCAGAGAAAAACGTAAAATGGCAACATCAATGCATACAAATAGTAAGTTATGAGGTTGAATTTACGCACATTGTAATGCACCATATCCTCACAGCCACACTTGTACCTTGCAGACCCCTCTACTTCATCCAAACGTTTAATATTCAGCTGTAAGTCCATTAAATCCATCAACTGAAATGAAACAAAGCCTCATTACAAAAAGGCAATCCCGCTTTAAACTTATGAATGCAAAAGATGGACCAAAACTTGGTCGACAAATAAATACCAATCTACTCACTTAAACATACTGTAATTGACAACAATCGGTTGGTTGAAAAAGGATTGTGGCATTTTTTGCATGAATTAGAGCAATCGTTTTTCAGTGCACAGTTCTGACATGCATTTTCAACAGACCACACCGTGTGCTATTGTTTTGTTACCAGACTTGTGTTCATTCAAAATGGATTCTCATAAAGAGCTGCAGTTTTCAGCTATCTCTAATTCACGATTTTTGATACTTCTGCAAATTAATATAAGTAAAATATTTTGCATTAAGTTGGGACTGCTGCATGCCGCATTGAAGTGCGTTTTACCGTTTGTTTGGCGTCCCGCGACTTCAGTGAAGGCAAAAGAAGGCAAAATATTGGAGTAGCATGCACAAATTTTTTTTAAACAAACACAGGGATTGAAACTGCTGGTATGTCCAGGAGGCCAGCCAGCACGGCTAGAATAATATGTCTGTGGAGATTCTCCCCTTACCCCCTCTTCCCTTCTTCCACCCCTGCTACTTGAAGGCTGGGTGTTAAGAGACATATTCACCATAACACAGACAGGAAGGTATAAAAGCGAAGTATTCACGACGGGCAGCCTCAGGCTCTTAAGAGGAACCACGAGCGTCAACAAACGGGTTGAAACTGCTCTCCCGCTTCTGGCATGCAAAGCGGTTTTAAACAACATAATTATAGGATTTTACACCCAGGTGACCGAAGCTGGTAGTTGAACAAACAAAGTGCTACAGTTTACACCGAACACATCCTTGCAGTCTCCTTTCTATCAACATTAATCTACTGGCCATTCGTCGGACATCTGTGTGTCTACAAAATGCAGCAAGGATACTGCCTAATTTGTAGCCACCTGTATTCTTGACGTTATGGTAAAATCACTGCGCCATGCAGCAAACACATGAAAATGTCTTGCTCATAAAACTAAACCGTTTTTATAACTCTTTGGCTCACATTCCTAATGATGTTCTACAATCCAGCTTCATTACCCAAGGCGTACTCTCATGATACGTTACACAAGTACGATTGAGCTTGTCTCAGTGTCTAGTGCGAGATCGTCCAGCACCAATTTATACTTTGGAAAATTGTTGATGCCAATACCTTTCTGGTTGCTTTAAAATGAGGACCATGCCTTTTCTTGTACACTTTTAGTACAATGGTTTTGGCTTTTTCTTTACACCACTCACAGCATCTAACAGGCATTACCTAGTGTGTCCACGTATCAAGTGTTTTGTGAGGAATTGTGGATAGATAGGCAGAGACAACACCTGATATTCAGTACATCCCTTTCGCAGCGCATATCCCTATTTTAAAGTCCTACACGATTATACGGGACAAAACTCATTAATGAGGATTTGCCAAACGTTTGCTGAGTTGATTTGAGCTTGCGATTTTCCCACGCTCCTGGAAAATAAAGGAAGAAATGATATTGTTATCACTGCCTCCAGCACTGATCTCAGCAGGCAAAAGCGTTTATTCCGTCTACTAATGCAATCTTAGTAATATGTGTTGCATTTTGGCCAATCAGAAAAACACCATGCAAATTTACACTGTCGCAGCATATGTGGTGCTCTCCATTGTCATGCGGCTAAGTGCGCAGATTTGCTGAAGTTTGGTCCTTTGATTGCTTTTTTAGGCTCCATAAGCGCCACTTACACCTTCACCCAGGAGAAGGTTATTTCTTCACTTTGGCCACACCTGCTTCGGCATGCAAAGACTTATGAGGTTATTCATTCCCTCGGCCCTACTTCCGCAGACTTCCTACCTTAGTGCACCCTCCTTGCTCAGCTCAACAAGCAAATGGCAAGGTGAGTAAGGAGTTCCGTAATGACTACGCTTTTGAGGCTCTAGTTTAGAGTGTTTGCCACTACGCGAAAAATTCAGTCTCTGGAGGCTGTGTGTTTACTTCGCTGCATGGCATTTGCACCGTGGCTGTAGCCTCCCAGTCCTTCTCCACGATTGTACGCATCATGCTCTGCCACCCCACTTCTACTTATTGTGATATCAATGTCTGGGACTGCAAAGAGCAGGCATGCCATCAATACGCGCCCAGCCTGCCGGTCGGAGCGGAGCGCGATGCATATTTGAGGTACACCAAAACATGATTCATGAGGAAACCAAATTAAGGGTGCTGAAGTAGACATGGGATTCGAGAGCAGAGAAGCTTTCAATATGGCCCTTAAAATTCCACTTTAGTTGCAATTAGTTTCCATCATGAAAGTCAACCCTTCAAATAATGCTTTCTTACTGCAAGCCAAATTGAGCGACATTGGCAGTGAATAAAACCTACACCTCTTCACCAGGTCTCTTCCCTTTCGTGGTCAGGAGGTAGCTCGTCCACTGCATTTAGGCCATTGTCCAAGTTGTTGCTTGTGCATCCCCCGCCAACTCGCAGCCGCGATATTTCGAGCTGATGCGATGTTCATGTGGCAGTCCGCACACTTTCTTCCGTCTTTTGCTTTATACAAATTGGAAACGAAATGTGGGATTCACTTTGGGCTCCAAAACGCATCATTCAACGGCAGAAAGGAAATCCGAAGAAGCGATGTTCAAACCTTCGTCTCAAAAGGTCGAAAGTTTTAACAAACTTGAAAAACACTCCTTGCTTATCGAGATGACTGTCCCAGTGCCAATGACACACAAAACAATGACCCCAACGCAGTGACGCACACAGCGGCTAAATACCCACCAGTTTAGGGTCACGCCAATCTCATTGGTCAATGCAAACTCATGGTGGGGCGAGTTGGACAGCAAATGGTGTCCAATGTAGGCATTGTCACTCTTTTCCACCAAACATGGAAGACTACTAGCTGAATTATTTCCCCTAGAATTATGGGTTTTACGACCCATAACTTCCACACCAGTGCGTTTTGTCCTTCAAAATACAATGCATGTAGACCATGACAATGATTACAAGTAAAATGCTCAAGTTGGTGGTGGTGCATTCGTTAGCAGTGTTGTACACACATGACGCCTCTACTCTCCTACCTGAACTCCCATCTTCCGCACCCATGGAGGTGACGCATTCTTACAGGATGGGATCGAAGTGTCTCTACAGCAATCCAAATCCAACTTCAGCATGCAGCAAGGCCACGTAGAACCCGCTATTTGAGAAGGCTAAATTGCAAATATACGGAACTTGTGACTTTAGGTAAAAGTATTTGTGCATCTATACGAGGATCGATCATGTAAGTTGGTAAGCAAAGGCTGAGCCAAACTTGCCCTCGACTCCTGTCAATGCGTGTGCCACGTGTTGTTTACCTGCACCACCACGACGGGTCGCATTGCTATCCCCGTCCACCCATCCATCCGGCCACTTATCCTGACACTTGGGCCATGATTCAAAATCGGTAGTTTAACTTGGTAGTTTGTCTCATCTTACTGATGCTTCAGCAGGGTGTTACCTCGTGCACCAGGTTTGGATACTACATTTCGCCACAAAAAAGTCGTTCGGACGATGCCATGGAGGTGACAATTAGGGTTGTAGAGCGATTAAACCATGAGAAAACAAGGTTCGTGTGCTAGAAGTTTGGAGAGAGCGGTCAACCTGACGCCGTGATTCGCCTTCCGTCCCCAATAAACTTTCCACCTCCCATCTCAGCTTGTGTCGTGGCTACGAGCGTTAGGTTTGCATGCATTTCGTGAGCACACCGAAGTGTGTAACAGCAGGTCATTAACACAGATCATCACAAATTTTGTCCAGCAATCCAAAATTTAAAGCGGCAATGGCGTCAAGGCTGGTAAACGTCAATGATACAGTCGGCAACCTGTAGTGAGGAGAATTGGTCATTCACTTGTCGCCTTGTGACAGTTGTGCATGACATTTAGGATTAGCACCTTGCATTGCTCGTTGAATCGTGCAATTACTAGAACGCTAAAATGCTCTAATTTGTGAAACAGTCAGGGATAATGGACCAAGTGGTTCGATTTATTAGGTCACTTACCACCCATCACCTTCTGCTCCCTGACTGGACTGCCGCGATCAACTTGTAGGCACTTGTTTGTAGGTCAACCTCAACTCTAACATCCCACTTATTCACAATGCTTTTCTAACGCCATCTACCCTGATAGAGCGTGGGATAAATAGTAAAGGTAAAAGTAGACCTTAGAGTCAACTTTATTCAAGGCGTGCCTCCTTGAATGCAGAACCTCTTCTCATTGCAAGGGGAAGAGAGTGTTGCTACTGTTGCCATCACTTTCCGGCGTTGCAGAAGATGTATGTCAACAAAGCCTGTGATTTTGATGAGGACTTTAAAGGATATAAAATCCTAACTGTATTAGAAGCAGTCCACCCTCCCTGGATCTCTCAACTACAACAATGGAAGCAGATTGTGTTTGTTTAGGTGCAACGAGGTGCAGATAGAGTGCTTGTGTTAGCCAGCCTACTCGTCCATTCCTGGCCCATGTCATGGTCAGCGGAACAACTGCTCAAATGAAACATTTGGACACTTGCCAATTAATGCTGATCCATCAGCAGTCCAACCACCCACCAAATGTACAAGCAGGCAGGGCACCCAAATCATTCCTACCATGTGGGTGTGCGTGAGTCAACTTTATTCCAGTCAACCTCGCGGACTTGAAATCCTCCCAACCCATTTCATCATTATTGAATTGAAGTCACACGTTGCACTGCTTTGGCAAAAGAAGCCGTTCTCGGTTTACTGCAATGATACCGATGTAATGGCACCTAAATCTGACCTAACACCCAAACGTTTGCGTCCTCGGGCGATTACTCAGCATCGCGCATTGCTACTTAACGTCGAATATACTGCGAGGGAGTAGTATGTCTAAGTCGCCTGTGCGGTTTTTTATTGGGATTGACTTGCCACTCATTGGCATCGACGACGACCACCACCACCATTGCATTATTACAGATTGTGATCCAAGGCGGGTTAGTATTCCGGTTGCGAATTTGCCGCATCCTCACTGGACAGCAGTGCATGTTCTTCATTTTAAAGCAATTGGGAAATTGTTTGCATCACGGGTGCAATGTATCTTTTGTTTCACTATCGGTTTCGGTAACGGTCACTTGGGTGGGCTGGCCTCCGGGCCATGCCAGCAGTCCCGATTCAGGTGTTTACTGAATTTATGTAAATATAAGTATTCTGCCCTAGTATCTGGCCTTCTTTTGCCTTCTGGGAAATATCGAGACGCTACAACGAATTATTCCATGGTCAGATTAGTATTGACTGATCTGGTATCAGTCGCACACATAATCCTAATCGCACATCTAGGACTAGATGTGAAAATACGTCCTAGGTGAAGCATTGAATCAGTCCAACATTGGTGTCAATGTAAACAACGGTGTTGAGACACAAGTTTAGCTTCATGGACAGTATATTTTTAATGTATTTCCCACGTGGTCTAACTAATCTGCCATAATTTTAGGCAAGAGACTGGCTGCAAATTAGGCAGCAGCTTCGATTGATTCAGAGCCACACAGTTGTTCGACTGATTCCAAATAGATTAATTAAGAACTAATGTAGAAGCGATGTGATACTAAACGCAAACTACGGACGTGGACAAAGTTCGAAATGGTAAGCGGTAGTCCCAAATTAATGCTCCTTTTCCATAATGCACTTTGTATTCACATTTAGTGTGAGTGTAAAGTGAAGGAGAAACTGCAAATCTTTACGAGGAGTCATTTGACAAGATTGTAAGTCTGGTAATAAAATAGTGATTAATGTTTAATGTCAAGAATGCATACATTCGTGCAAAACCATATGTGTTTTTTGCTTGCAAGAAAAAAGTCGAAACTAATTTACAAGTCAACCAAACAATATCAAATTTCAGTGTGTTTGAATGCGGGGGTTGGCATTTATCTTTCGGCCAAATTTCAGTCGATCATTTGCATTAATGAGTTTGGAGTGAGCGTTGATATTTCGTAATTGGCTTTAATTTTCTTTCAGTTGTTGCATTTGATGGACGCAAAGCTAAGCGGCAAACATTTGGATGACACAGTGCGGCCTGCGAGGTGCAAGTGTGGCCATGCGGACATGGTGTATCACACGGTACGTAAATTAAACTTCACATAATTTACTGCTTGCATGTATCGGTGGTACTGCTATGCTTTTTGCTTCAAAGCCTCAAAATTGCAAAAGCACTACATTACCTTGCTACCGTGAACAGATGCCTCATTTTCTTGTAAGATGATTAACGTCGAATTTGGAGGACACATATTTGCTTAATTGTAATTTCAGGAATCAATTTGCCAGTCACTAGTGATGATTTGCATACGTGCAAGTTTGAATGGCCTTCTTTATACCAGTTCTAGAAAATCAACATCCAACACTACTTTGGTTCATCATAATGGGTGCCGAGCAGAAGAATATGGACCCACATCCAATAATTTGCTTGCGCTGCAACGCTAAATGGATGTGCCTATATTAGGGGAAGTTCTGGATCCCTCACATGTAATAACGCGTTTGTGGATTAGCCATTTAACTCTTTTCCTGATGCGACGACACTAGAAATATTTCATCCAGGGGCACACAGGCACAGTGCACTGACGGGATAAAAAGATGGTTGAATAGACAGCTGGATCAGGTTGCGATACGTGCGAATGTATCTCAGACTTATGGTAGTCGATTCTGCTGGAGTGCATCAAAATGAGGCATTTTGGATGACAGTCAGCAATTACAAGGTCGGGATTGCAAGTTTTAGTTTGGACTGTGTTGGGTCATTATCATGAAGAATGGTGAGCTTCGTAGAATGAGTTGTGATGGAAGATTGACATGCGATTTGCGTAATAGGCGACGGAGGAAGTGGAGGAAGAAGGGAGGCAACCAGGAGGCGTTGACGGGACAGCAGATGGGCGACCAGCAACACCTCCTCCTTCTTCCGTTCGACCCTGCTTTGCAAGCGGAGGAAAGTTGCAATCGTCTCTGTCCAACAGGTGCATTGCATCCGCTTTGTCTCCGCATCCATCGTCGCGTGGAAGTGGGGGCCTTGAAGGCGTTGGACTGACCACCAGCATTCCTAGTCATGGCTTGCCGTCTTGCCGAATCTGCTGCGATTCCAGTGATTCCCTGAATGGTGTGGAGTTGGAGTCGTGTGGCCGATTGATTGCGCCGTGTCTGTGCGATGGGAGTCTGAAATATGTGCACGAGAGATGCATTCAGCGTTGGATTGAAGTTAGTCATTCGAGGAGGTGTGAGCTGTGTCACTTTGTGTATGAGACACGCGAATGCATGAAACCGTTGAGAGAGGTGAGGAAGTGCGTTGTAAGAAGGAGCCTTAGTCGTGTCGATGAAGTGTTGATTGGTTCAGTGGTAAACCCGTGCACTATAGCGTTTCTCACAAAAACGTGTATGTGGTGTGTATGCAGGCTGGTTGGTTTGGTGTAGAGTGCAGTCCTTTGCTTAGTGTTGTTGCATCCTCCACTCCATTGTCCACTTAGGAGAAGCTTTGCCATATGGTATGTAATGTCATTGATGACTCTGAATCTGCTATAACTTTATTGTTTCGCAATTACCACACCCTTAAGGATTTTACTTTTGCAAATTCTTGGTCATTGGAGTGGCGAGATCTGCACAATCTTCTCTGCTTCGTCATCACCAACTTATTTTATCAAGCCTTCGGAACATGGACGGGGTGTACTTTCAACACCGTGCTGGCACTGGTCGGCGTATTTGGTTTCTATTGCAATTGGCTGTACTGGTTGATACCTCCTGTGGTGTTATATGGTATGTTTTATGCCGGTTTTTCTGTATACGATCATGTGCACTCCTGGCGTCGATTGAATTGTGTCATTGTGGTCCGAGAACCATCGGATGAACGAATTACGAAGTTGCGGATGAAACAGCGTCCATCAAGTACGCAATTCTGCATCGTACGAGAGAATGAGGAGGATGCCTTCACCGCGATGCCCTAAGAGTGGTAGGGAAGGAGGATGAGGATGCGGCGTCTTCTGGCGGATGTCTTTCGTGCTTCTAGTCAGTCCTGGATGACTTTGTGTGTCCACCCATACTTGTGCCCACAAACGTCACCTTCGATGTGTTTCCCTGGTCTTTCTCACCTCATTGTGAATTAGGTGCCTGTTGAACAACTTTGATGTTTTAGAAGGAGGCAAATTATTTAATACTTTGCAAGTGTGTGGTTGTTCTGCAAGTGGACGTCAAGATGTGCGATTGGAGGACTACGAGGTATTGGGAAGTTTCCTTTCCTCATGTCTTCTTTATGGTTGTTTCCATGCATTAAAACCCCTCTCTCCCCGCTCTCCAGCTATCCATCACTGTTCCACCTCTTCATGCATTGAGCTTACTCGTCTATTGATGCCACATAAGGTCGTGAACGCATTCATTGCTGCCTGTGGACACATCTACCCATCCATTAATTCATCTAATCCATTCCATCCCACATGGGAGCCGTTTTCGGGTGCACCTGAATGCGATTGTTGTGGGCAGAAAGCGGTAGTTGGTAGTCTGCTTTGTGAGGAATTGGTGACAGCGATGGGAAAACGGTTTGTGTGGCAGAGTAGTCGGCAGCAGGCGATTGACATTGCCACTTGAGGTGGGAGGACATTCGTGGGAGATATTAGTGAAGGGAGTGAATGCAGCCACCAGGAGGACAGCTGGTGCGTGTGGCAGCCGAATTAATAGTGCATTTGGTGTTCTTTGTTTGTGGTGCTAATGGAGGTGCGATCACGGCAGTACTGTGGCTTCGCGTTAGATGTGTCTCTGAAGGGCCTTTGCGGAGGTGTGTGTTTTGGTGTGGCTGGTTTATTAAGGGAGTTAGTGGCAGCTTTGGAAGAGGGCGCGGGTTCACTTTGGTAGTTAGTCTTGCTTTGAGGAAGCGCACACATGTTTGCAATGGGTTTAGCAACTTGGAGGTGAATTTATCCACAAAGCACTCTGTGTGCTATTGGAGGACAAGGTATCCTCTCCCAAATTCCTTAGTCCACCTTTGGCCGTACATCTGTCATACATGTATTTGCCGGTCCGAGAACTAGTGTACGAGGTGACATCCTGCTAGTGCAATAGAGCTGTGTGCATATCGTTTTAAGGTTAAACATACAACCAAATTACACTACAAATTTCGAATCGCTGACCGTGTGGCAGAAGGAGTGGATGGATGGATGACTACAAGATGGATGGATGGATGGATGGGTAAAATGATGGTGGATAGTGGTGTCATCTGTTGTACCTATGCAGTTAATAAACATTTGGCACAAGTTTTATCAGACGCATTGACAGCAATCAAGAGTTGATCCGGCTCAGCATTTGCTTACCTACTCTCCTGATCGATCGTCATATGAAAATGAAAATTCTTTGACTAGTCCTGACATTCCTCATGCCTTTAGCAGTATGGTTAAGCCATGCAAAATGATTAGCTAATGTCACGCAACAAATGTGGTGTTTCGTTGCGGTCGTTGCATACCGCCATCACTCGGGTCATACTGGTATTTGCTGAGGTGACTCAGTAATGAATATCAAACTCTTTCAGCTTGTACTCACTTTTACTGATAGGACGTTACCAATCGGCATCGGAGAAGAATTAATCACTTGAGTTCGCAGTGGGATTTGTGTCGACTTTCCCATTCCAATTTACTTTTATTACATTTGGCCAAGGTGAGAGTTTAGGTAGCCGAATGGAAGCATCAGGTGGGTGTGCAACGCTAGTAACAAAGGTACCACCAATTGCTTTGGCATTCACCCACCATCCTCGTCATGACTTGTGGTTACTGCATCTTGAACGATGGTGAGTGGCGAGGGGTAAATTATGGATCGCAAAAACACATAATTCTAGGGGAAATAATTCAGCCAGCAGTCTTCCGTGTTTGGTGGAAAAGTGGGACAATGCCTACAACTGGCACATCATTTGGTGTCCATCTCGCCCCACCGTGGATTTGCATTGACCCAAGAGACTGGCGTGACCCCAAACTGGGGGGGTATTAAGCCGTTGTGTGCGTCACTGCTTGCTTTGGGGTCATTGTTTTGTGCGTCATTCGGACTAGGACAGCCACCTCAGTAAACAAGGCATATTTTTTCAATGTAGCTAAAAGCTGCGACCTTTTTTAGTGGGAGGTTTATGCATCACCTTTGTGGTTTCCTCGCGTTTCGGCGGCGAAATTTGATTCCCGAATTTCGGTAGTGATTTGCATAAAACACGAACTGAAGAAGGTGCAAGTGACCGTTATATGGACATCGCATTAGCTTGAATCATTGCAGTTTTGAATGATCAGGGGCAAAGGTGACCTACTAAAATCTCGGTTTGCATTTTGCATCAAGAAGATCTGTTTGGAATAGCTTTTGGTCGTCGTCGGTGGTTGCAAAGGAGTGATATTTTAGGTGGCGAAATGTCTTATCATTCGTTGGATCGCTAAAGTGTGGAGCGAGGAGGCATTCGGATGACTGAGATGTGATGTTAAATGGCACAGGATTTCATGCTTTCTCGGACGGCAGAAACAGACTGAGAGGCAGGGAGGCAAACACGAGGCTGCTGCGGAAGTACAAGCGGCGAACCCATCCTTGATGTTTGTGCTACCTCTCTACGTTTTCCCGTTTTACAGTTTTCCTGAGGGTTGACGCTTTGTCTGCAGATACGAGAATCGTGCGTTATAGTGTGCATTGATGGGGGAGTTACTTCGCAATGTTTCACCATTGCTCCAGCATCGCTAGTTTGTTTTTCGTGTCCATACTAATTTTTGCTCAAGCTGTCACAGTAAGGGCTACGCTTTGTGGAAGCGCTGTTTTGGGGCAAGAACCTACCACGCATGGACGTGCTTCGATTGCTGGCCGAGCCGTTAACTGTTACTGCTATTAAGTGCTCTCGATGGCTAATCGTTCAATCTTGTATCCGCACGATATTGAATGGTCTGGCACCAGCAGCACTGAAGGCAGTCGTCTTGATTTCTCGTATACCCGCCTACGGTACATGCATATGTCAGTCGTAAAAGGATTGTCCGTTCGGATAATTTTGTCTATTCAAGCTCTATTCCATGGTCTGAAGCAGAGGCGAGACAAATGCATACAATGGGCACCACTTCGCGTTGGGTTTGCATCCGGATCGGTAGTCCTCGACTGGTGAGATTTGCAGGTCACCTCAATGCCCTGATTTTGATTCAACGCGATAAAGTTATCGCCCAACTACGGGAGCATTTCGCAAACGCATATCTGTAAATGATTAAGGGATGAATGTGCTAGTCTTAGGAGGGTTTTTCACTCGACTAACCTTGTCTGACCAAGCTTTATTCCACGTCTTAAATCAAAATTGAAGCCAATGCAATCAGTTGCAGCGCTTCTCTTTCGGCTTACATCTGCATAGGGAGCCATCGAATAGTGGGTTGTCATTGCGCATGGTAAAATTGTCGTTCATGATCGGAGGTATTGCACAAGCATGTACCCACGGTTTTCTTCATCAACTTTTGCACAATTTTTGCTGACGAAGGAACAGAAAATGCGCGACAATCGTATGACTAAAATCTCGAAGAGTGGATTCTAACACTGCGCATCATCGTCGTTGTGACGCTCCATTCTCGTGGGCTACACAGATTTATATGTAGGCCAGTAATCTCGACATCGGTCTTAGGGAAGTGGATGTGGAGTGGATTTTTGCATTTTGCTTATTGTTTTGCTCTCTAGGTGGGGCGAAACATCTGACGTGACTTGGTAATCCGTCACCAAATTGGACAATTGTTACTCACCAAACGGAGCCAATGATGATCTTAAAGCCCACCATTTCTTCCGATTTGTTCTTTCTTGGATCCTTTACGGGAATTCAGTCCACAAAGCATTCATTTTAAATCATGACGACAAAGCATCAAAACGAGCACAAGTGCTGAGGGAATCTTTTTTTCCGCCTGCCTCGTAAATACCGATAGAAGAGACATACCCACTGACTGTTAATAATTTGGTGATTATAGGCTAAATTTGTGTTTTAGTTTTAAGTGTGATTATACTTCCGCGTTGACTTGCAACAACCCCTCCCTTTTCCTTACACTACATTACACACAGACCTCTCAGAGCGTTGTTTGCGGTAATGCCTCAAGCAGTTGCTGGCCATGTTGTAAATGCATCTGCTGTCCTCGATAAGATCACTTGGGCACATCCTTCTGTTTGGGTGGCAGTCTCCATTACCCGCGACCTGCATTAATCACGCCTTGACTATGTCAGGCCGTTGAGCAGACCACTGCGACCTCGTAGTTGTCGTGCGATCAGTGCACACTACCAATTATTGTATCCGGCAGTGATTCCTGCCAGCGCAGATTCCAAGCTTTCACAAGCATGGATGGATGGATTAATGTGCAGTGAACAGATGGATGTATTGGACAGGGAATGCTGTGGTGGATATTGTCAAAAGTAGGTGGAGAGTTACCTATTCGAGACGATATCTACTGGTGTTCTGAGGCGGCGACGCATCGATACGAGTGCAGCTGCGTCGCGTTTGGGTCAAATGGAGCAACCGCGTGAGGGCTCACAGTAAAGGATGCTTAAAAAGAGGGAGAGAAGGAGAGGGGGCGAGGTGGTTTAAGTACCATAAGAATTGCTTTTTAGGATTATGAGGTGCAGCCTGTATTGTCACTGGTGAATTCAGTGGTTATGTTGTTAGAGTTCGTGGCGAGATCTGTGCCGTTAAGCTTAAACTATTGTGATTAATTCGGATGCAAATTCCCTTCTAAAGACGGCAAAAAAAGCTTCACATAGTAGGTTGCTATGCAGCCACCAAATGAGGGCCTTTGTTCTTACCTGCTGTGCCGTTTCTCTCAAAAGGTGCCGAGAGAGGAGTCAATTCGCTCTCCTTTGCTCTCGCTCGAGAATGGGTGCTTTGTAGATATGTTTGTTGCGGAAGGTGCCATGTCAAAGGCGGTGCTTGATTGGAGTGGTGCTATAGAACATGAGTCCAGTAGGCTGGAACTGGTTGCTTAATGAGATAGTCTTAAACCACATCCAATGCTCGTGTATTTGAATTAACTAGTCCGGACGCGTGTGGATGGAGGAGGGTGTAAAACTCCACCACGAAGCATGCTTGGATAAATTGTAGCCAGTTGTTTGCTCAGCATGTCACGGAATGGAGTCTCAGCAACTTCCACCTCGTGATGAGTTGTAGGTCGTTTCGGATTTTTAGTGTGCCGCTGCCTTTCAAGGCGTCAATCCAACTGACGGTGTGAGTTGTGCATGTCTTAGCTTCCTGTCTACTTAAATGAAATAAGTAAACTATTGTACCTAACCAAACCTTATTGAAACTGCAGGAATGGATGACAGTGCGACGACGACGACGACATTTAATACGCCCTATCAATTGGAGAAATGTAAACGGAATTTGAGTTGTTAGTTGAAGATAAGCCACAATGATGGAGGGTCCTACACTTTGAGGCTGTGCTTGTAGAGTGGATTTGATCTTGCCATATCTTGGTATCACTCATATCCACTCCATCTAGAGGTGAATTTTAATGTCATGTTCACCTGACTCTCAAAGTGGTGGGAAGATGGCGTGTTAAAATGGGATGTGGTAATGAATGGTACATGATGGATACTGTTGGTCGCGCGCAACTGGAATTCGACAATTTTTATTACCTTGGGCTTCTCAAGCCCTCTACTTCATTTTCTCTTAAAAAGGCGAATTTGCACTCATGCAAGTCACTTCGGCTCCTCTCTCAGTCTGTTCTGTAGAAGACAGCTGTGACCTCTTACTTCTTCCATCCATTGGCTGTGTAAGCGTATTTACTACAAGGAGGTGTAGGGAGAAGAATGCTCGACTCGTGGATTGTTGTAGCTGTCCTGCTTCACCTGCCATGAAAGTGCTTTGGCCATTTGAGAAGCATTCCAGCACTTCACCCTCCTCATGCCTCCAATCCTCAGGCCATGATTAAATGGGGGTTTCATTGTGCGTTCCTGATTCACCATCTCAACTAGTTTACTTTACCTTACTTTGTTAATTGTCTGCTTTTGTGATCTGATTTTGTCGGCCTTTGAAGCATAGAACAAATCGGAACAGGTCATTTAGTTTTGTGCCATTCCTCCATGGATTAAAACGGTCATTCCTCACCGTCACAGGAATCATGCAGCTGCTGTTAGGAGAGGAGCGATTTGTCCACCGCTTACAATCCCATTTTGTGGTCGACCTCTAGCATTTTGCTTATCGAAAAGGGTATATGCACCAGGAAGTAACAAATGCTTTCTACACCTAGACAGTGCATAGGCAAAAGGACAGCGTTTATTTGTTTGAGGGAACAGGATCAGTTTCCTGCACATTTGATTCTCCGTCAAGCCCTACTTTGCAGCATATGTGAGAGAGCTTGAGCTAAGTGGTCTTGGTGATTGACTGATGCCATCTTGCAAAGCCTACAAAAGACAGTCAGGCCTGAAGTTAGGGTCGTAAGTTGATGAAGCGACTGAATGGAGCTAGTGGGGATGGCTATGTAGTGGTAAAGTGGAGGAGGACACAATGCCGCGCTGTGATCAAGAGAGCGACACACCTCCACTTCCATCCTGACTATTGTCCTCGACGCCACAATGTAGTTAAAACTTTACAAATCACCTCCATTGGAAGTTAACAGCCTTCGCATTGTTCAAGGAATTGGGGCATTTGCTAGTGATAGACAGAATGTGGCAATTCGGCTTGGATATCGACACAGATACACCCATCAGTAAGAGACACCTTCCTCATATGCTTGCAAGTCCCTGTTATCAGGCTTAAAATTTAGGCTATTTACTCGTTTATGTCGAATCCGTTTACCGTCATCAACGGTGTTCGGTGTAGCTCACGGCGTCGTCGCTTAAGCTGTAATCAGCCGAAGCACTGTGGATGAGGATCCATCGCCAGTGCACACAAGAAATGGGAGGTTGGCGACTTATCTCGAAGGCCATTTTACCAGGCGGAAGTGCAGCCTGTGGAAAGTGGCAGAAATGCTCTTGTCAAACATCCATGATACTATCCTCATCATCGTTCAATCATGCCACTACACCAACAGTTGTTCAGATTTGCCATCAGAACCACTCTTCGCAGGTCACTGTGTGCATTCCAATGACAATGGCATTTCATTTGACGTGAGTAGCCTAGCGCCTACCTTCCTAGACGTAGTTGCAATTGAAATGACAAAACCAGCACAGCCACAAATATTCGGATACTCGTCATGGAATGCCGCCTCACTTTAAGCTTTCAAGCGGCATTCCTTAAAATGCGAGTCTCTCACAAGTAGAGTGCTGTGACCATTTTAGTTAGCCTCAACGCAACTACTCGATTTCTCTTCAAACTGCAACGATCGTCAAGCACCACTGAATGTTGTCGTCGTCGTACCCTGCCATGCATTCCAACGACTAAAGTGAAGTTAAATAAAAACGATACTTCACTTGTGTTACTTGAGTAGACAGGCAAGTTACGACATCCACAACTCACATCGTCGGTCATCAATTCGACCGCGGGGGACTGTTTCTGCTCACTGCTGCTTCCATACAAAGTGTCCACTTCCGTAAAATTGGAAATGACTGAAACGAGTTAAGGAATTTTGTGGAACCGTAGCAACATTGGTCGTTTGATGCGAACCAGTGAAGGCAGTAATTTGTGTGTGTGTGCATGCGCTTTCCTCCTCACGACAGTGAGATCAGACACTGGGGTGGTTGGCACCTTCATGACTTATCCACCTGCTTTGATTCGAGCCCCAAAAATAGCGAATGCAGCACCCGAGGTGTGCGTTTTAATCTTGTGCTACTTGTCAGTCCGTCGTGGCACTCTTCGCCTCACAAGATTCACCAGTCCGCACTCCACTGAGGCGGCACCGACCCGGTCTTCTTGCCGATGCACACGAGTTGAGAGCGAATCTAATAAGCTAATCAGTGGCTCAAAAAGCAGACACTGCTATAGCCTGCCAGTGTGTATGAATAAAATTATTCGTAAAAGACGATTTAATTAAGGTATGGCAAGCGTTTAATTGGTGATTCGAAACCCATAATTTGTCTGGGAGGTGTATTCCCACTCACTCAGTGCATTTACACCACAAAAGTCACCTCCTTAATGATCAAATGTAAGAGCGGATGTTTTTAGTCCAAAACTAATAGAATTTGCTCTAAAGACTTGATAGACGCATAGGTGCAACCTTCGGTGCAACCGCCAGGAGGTCAACAGCTACACAGAGAGGCAGAATCAGGTGTTGTTGCCGCTGCATGGGGATAGCCGCGATGCCAGTCAACGAAAGAGTGTCGCCTTCTTACCGAGGACCATCCGGAGGAAGGTGTTTGTGGATTGCGTACGTTGGTGCGTGATTGTAGCACTGAGGAAGTGGGAAAGCGCCCAAATGAAACTGAGTCATTCAACATGCTTCAAATTGGTTCACTAACTGGAGAGGACTGTCTTGCCTTGAATCCCTGCTTGCCCTTTAAATAGGCGTCACAGGAAAAGTTAGTTCCCTTTTCAGCATGTGCATCAACTGTTGACACCGAATGCCGAATCGTCACAAACCAAACCACTCATCAATAGGAGCTCAAATGCTCCATTTGAGTGTGTGGTAGTGCCATTAAAATGTACTTTACTGAGAACATAATTGTTGCATTTAAAATAGTCTTAACTGCTAACTAAATGAGAAAAGCCACTCCTCTTATATCGCCCTTCACACATACGCACACACTGACAGCTTTGTCTCCTGTCAGACTTCGTAGCATTGACTTGCCAACAAGCTACCCTCGACACTAGTGTGCACCATCCAGAAGACTGCAAGTACGTCACCTCCCCGTGAGAGTGTGGAGGAAGAGATTGTGTGAGACAAGCACTGTCATATCTGAGTTATAAATGCTATGCGGTTAAGCACACATTGTGAGTTTTGTATTTGCTGCTTCGAAACCTCGGACCGAAGCAGTACTTGGGTCTCTTATCTCACTGTCGGAGGATAGAATGCGCCTGAAAACAACGCACCTCAAGGCAATCAACTCCAAGTATTTAGAAAAGACTTGCTCTAGTAGCCACACAAAGAGGTGACGGTGCTTTTCATCATCATAGTTGGACAATTTGTTGCCTTTTGTAAATTGATGTACTTCCAGACCCATGATTGGACGGAAGACTTCACCTCAGCTCTCTTCAATCCATGAAAGCTTACTCAAGGGCTTTGACGGATGCCAATTCTACAGTTTGCATCATTCTTGTACATTTGTGATCCGCAATGCATCATTTGTTGGACTATCTCTTCGGCGGGTTGGTAGGCATGGATAAATAAATAAGTGGGTGAAAGTGGATAACGATGTGATCATCTACTAAGCTGTGATTGCAATTGCAATGAAACAAATTTTATCCTAACCAAGTCCATCTAGCAAAGTCTTATTGCCATGTCTCAAGCACCATTTGAAGTGGTATTTAATCTCTCATTATCGACTTGCCTCGGTCCACCCATTTACTCTGCATTTATTCTCCACCTACCCACTTATCCATCCACCCATCTCAACCTTAATGTATACCGGTCAGCAATGGCTACTAAAGACCCTAAACCCATCTCCAGTGGAATGGGAGAAACCACGACACAGCCTGTCTGCAAATACATAATTACAGATGAGGAGGTATCACAGGGAAACATATCCAATAAATTGCAAAGCAAACTCAAGTGGATGCTAGCAGAATCCTACTTTGTGTACTACAGTCCCCATTGTCACACTCTCTCTATCTTTCTACTCAGCTCCTTTACATGAATGTTGTAGCCAAGTGAGTTTTAGCCTCCGCAGAATAGAGGTGCCAGCGATTCGCGATCCTTCGACTGCTTGGTGCAAAATGCAGCATTTATACGCGTTGTATCGATGTATGAATCTGTTGGCAGGCAAATCAACTTTGCAACCTCAGAGCTGGAAAGTTTGCACTTTCATTACAAAAGCACATGAGCTCTGAAAAAAAATGATGAGACGCTCCCATTACTAAGGCAGCGAAGCCAATCCCAATGACACAAAATATAGTGATTCAAGTTGCTGACATGCACACGACATGTGGCTCATCGCTATGGGGTCCAGCGAATCCCTTGGGTCAAGGCAAATCCATGGGAATGTGAGTGAATCATCTGACGCTGTCTACTGCAGACACTGTTACGCCTTGCCACCAGGCATAGAAGGCTGCTGACCAGACCAGCCCAGTTATGTGAGGATTTGTTGTGTGTGATCCATGAAGTGTGGCTTTTGAGCGGGACTGATGAATAGACACCACTGTCATTGTGGAATCACGGATGGAAAAGAACCAGTGCCCATGAAGCATAACTTCACTTGACTTGACTAGCATTGGTTATTTCCCTCCGAATCGCACTGCACTACATTGCACTATATTGCATCCATGGAGCTGCGAAAGCACTACCGACTCTGCTGTTACATGCTGCCGCTGGCATTGTGGCGATTGCATCCATTCCACCCCGATAGTAGCACTTTTGTGCCTCCTTTCATTTTAAGTGCCAATGTGGATCACCTACTTTTTACCTCAATTGATCTTTGACTATGGCCAAAAGCCGTGCGCACCATTTCCACATCGGAATCGTCAATGCACTCATGAAATCGCACATTGCGGACCACACATAACTGCGTTCAATAGCCGCACCCCACGACCACTGAATGCATTCCGATATGGTGCATACATTTGGGATGGAAGGATGGGTCCATACACAAGGGAAAGCAGAGCTTATGCAGCATGAATAGCATTGTTTGTCAGATGCAGTTGGCTGGAGGATTGGAGCAGTACGGAAGAAGTGTGCTTCAGTCAAAGCCCTATTCAAATAAAAAATGATATCCAGTAGGAAGATCCTACCCCTGATCCCGTAGCCTTCTAGTCTCACATCCTGTTGTGGCTTTAAGGGATTGAAATCTGTTAGCAACAAACCGAAAATTCAGGGTTTTTTACATTAGGAAATTTTTAAGTACATATAATTTGAAGTAGGGGGAATTGACGTGAGTTACAGAAGGATAGCATGGATTTCAGGCTTTGAAATGGGTGGGCGAAGTGTACCATGCAGGGTTGACTGAAAACTGGAAAGACATCCAAGACGTCTCACCTCATCACGTCAATCACCCTGTCGCAGTTCACCGTCGATTGGGTTCTTGCACTACGTACACGTATTTTGATTCACGTCAACTTTTCTCAAGTTTACGGAAGTACACAATCCACCAAACAAAAATGCCGACAAAGTAGATGAAAATAAGGACCATCAACAAAGCCAACACATAAATACCCGCAGACATGGAAGCAGGGGGAATGGGGATCGTAGGTTAGGAAAAGGTGAATACGAACCACCAAATCACCAGGGCTGCGAGGAGTAAGATGGTGGGCTCGAAAGCGAAGAACAGGCATGTTTGTTCAATAAAGGAGCTGCGACCGGCCTGTCGAAAGTGAAGTTATCAAACATTGCAATTACTACAAAAGTTTTTTCACAAATATGTGGATGGAAAGAGAGATGGGTAAATTTATAGGTAAATATAGAATGGCTACACTAAAGGAGTGCATAAAGGAATGGAAGGATAAATTCATGGTTAAGTGATAGGTGATTAGCTTTAAGGTAAGTGGATGCAAAATTTGCTGTCAAGGCAATAAAATTTGAATCAAACGCAACCAACAGGTGCTTAAAATGCACAGATGGTTCTGTAGCAAGTAGTGTGGTGAATTGATAAATCAAAAGCTACCAAAACACGGTAACAAATATGGCCACAGTCATCCGCATGTTTAATGAACTCACCTCCGCATTAGGTGCCGCGAGTCTTTGCTTCACAAGCACAAAATGACAAAATTCACAGCTCTCTAATTTGCATGAGCTGATCCAACTCTGAATGCACTTTTCGTGGACATATTTCAAGCTACCGTCACAGAGGCACGGCGCAATCAATCGTCCTTTGGAATTCGAGTCGCTATCGTGGCAGATTCGACAAATAGGTACCTGAACATTGTAAATGGCAGGAGGAGGTTTAGTTGACTTGGATGACCG
Source organism: Taenia solium (assembly GCA_001870725.1). Lineage (NCBI taxonomy): Eukaryota > Metazoa > Platyhelminthes > Cestoda > Cyclophyllidea > Taeniidae > Taenia > Taenia solium. Next base: position 76,978 of record MIEF01008545.1, read on the forward strand.
CGACAATTTCGTAGGCGGAGGGGGAGGAGGAACTTGTAAAACTGGCGCACATTTTCGTTCTTTCCCCTTCTTGTTGGTCGGCTATTGCAGAAATCGTGGATTAACTTCATTGCATCTCGTGTCAGTAAAATATCTAATCACATTCATAAACTAACTTCTTTATCATACCTTCAAAATGTCCCACAGACTCTCATTCAAAACGCACAAATCTAAGAAAGTTTGGTAACCGACTGTGGCTTGCATTGTTGCGTCTTGGCAAACGTTGGCTCGATCGACTACTTTAGGTCTGTAAAACATTTGCTCGTCCACCACACCGAACACTATGCGTCGCTCAACATCGCAAATCTCTCCCACTGTAATGAGAAAGGCATGAAGTGACCCTTGCCTCCAACGGGATGTAATGTGTGGTAAATATCAAAGGGAAGTGGTCGAAAGCAATTGCGGACGGGATCCTCCATCGAAATGCATGAACTTCCACCACTTTGTGCCAAGCGAAATGGCTCAAGCTGTGTGTTTGCATCGGGTGACAGGGCTCTCTCATGAGCACACGCATTCTCCCGTTCAGTAGTGACATCAGATATGGATGCACAGCATGCCTAAATTAACTATCTAAATCGTCACTTGACAAGTTGAGACGAGATTGTAAACCGTCTACGCCGCAATAAACCCAAACTTTTCTGATCTCATCCGCGTCTAAATCGGCCTACACAGATGTGGTTTTTGAATGCTGCACGCATTCACCTCTAATCATTGCAAAAAACCTTCCCGTCCTCCATTTGCACTCTCAGCCTCCTATTGTTCATCATGACAATGCAACGAGAAAGGTTGATTAGGAAATAGCCACAGTGGAGGTATAGAGGGGTATAGACGAGCCCTTCCAAGGAGTTAATGATCTCCAGCTTTACGCGTGAGTGACCACATGCCTTCGAAGGCCGCCAACTTTCTGATAACCAACTGACATACGTGAGCCTACAAGAACATCGCCGCTATCGAAAGAAGACGGCTATGGAACGCTGCTGTCTGTGACGGGTAGTGGAGGAGCACGAGGTATGGCAGTGGACAAGCCACCTGCCACCCTCTCTCTCATAGCCAACTGTCTTTTAATTTGAGATTCCAGCTGTGTCAACCACTTTGCTTGCCTTGCACCTATTTTCTCTAAGTTATTCTAACCATTGTGTAATTTTATACAAGAATTATAAATGAGTGCAATAGGCCTTTTCAAAGGATTGAGGGCTATACCCACAATGAAATCTATGTTGGATATAGAATCCACGATTTAGTAAAAGCGGATACGTTGGAAACAAACTTTGCAAGCCATAGTCAGGTCTAGATTTGGGTGTATATCGCAAAGCATACGTCTGGCATCACCACTCATCGAATTTGAAAGCACGTCGTCAAAGACTACACAATTTCATAAGATTCGTGCTCGTTGGCAATTACTTAAAAACTTTACCCGTTATTTCTTACATTATTTATTCTAAGAATTTCGCCCAGATTATCCAAATCGTTCAAAATATTCTGCTTCCAAATGAATGAATAAAGGCAACAATTGACAAGTATCAGGGAATAAATTACAGCCGAACAAGTTTAAACACCCTCAACGTTGCAAAGAATGCCTCATTCGTTGTAGCAATGACAAAAACCACTGCAGCTAGGTTTAAATTAGAGTGTTTATCGCAAAATGCTTAAATTTAACGTTATCATTCAATGAATAGAAAGGAATGTCGACTACTGCTAAATTTTATAAAATTTTGCACCCATGAGTAAACATTTTGAATGAGCCGACCTCGTTGTTCCCCATCTCAGCATCAGTCCTGAGGATGTTTTCCAGATTATCCAAATATTCAAAAATGTTTAAGGCCTAAGGAAAAAAATACAACTGGCAGCCAGAGGTCAACGTACTTGGACAAGTATGGTAAAAGTAAAGGGCAGGTAGTAAAAAATAAACACTCGGGAAGCAAAGGAGAATGCCTGATTAAGCGTATCAGTGGAAAAACACTGCAAGCATAATACCTACAAATTGCAGCTAGGTTTAGCTTTGTGTATTTGTTGTAAAATACACAAGTTTGAAGTTGCCATTAAATGAAATCGAAAGCATCCCGACGAATATTAACTTTCAAAGTAGCTGCATGAATGCATTAATAAACAATTTAAGTAGACCTACCTCGTCATTTCCTACTTGAACATTATTCCTGAAGGCGCTTTCCAGGCCATCCAAACCTTCAATAGTGATCAACATCTAAATAAATAAAGGCAACGATTGGCAGCCATAGGTCAACGTTGTAGTCTAAGATTATCATTCAATGAACCTAGAAGCATAGAAACAACTGCTATATTTCAAAGAAGTCGTGCGCACTAAGGAACATATTTTGTTGACTTTCACATCGGCGTCATTTTCAGTGGCCTTATTTAGGTTATCCAAATCTTTAAAAATATTCATCATCTAAATAAATAAAGGCATTGATTGGCAACCATAAAACATCGAAATTAAACAAACATAGTGAAAACAAATGTAAATGCAAGCACTCCAGTGGTAACAAAGAATGCCCGATTTTACACATAAGTGAAAAAACTACTGCGAGTGTACTACCTTCAGCTTACAGGTGAATTAACCTTTGAGTACTTGCTGAAAAATACTTGAGTTTAGCGTTTTTACTTAATAAATTTGGAAGTATAATGACGGCTCCTAAATCTCAATGTATTTGCAATCATAAATAAACACTTAAATAACCATACTTCGCTATTTCCCGGTCTGTCATTATCCCTAAGGATGTTTTCCAGATTACTCAAATCCTCGAAAATGCTCGATGGCTCTCCTATGGCTGCCATTTGCGACGTCTGCCTGCGCCTCAAAACTGCATTAAATTGGTCGAAGCTGCACTAGATCCTGGTTACGAATGGTGTACGTGAATTTGGATGCATAAATATTTACGTGAAGCTACTCAGTTAAACAAACCTAAAATCAGGCTTGACAGCTTTGTTTTTTAGTGGCACTAAAATGGATTGATGCACTTTACAATGAAACGGCTCTCAGAAATATCCACCTATTTGGGATCGATTAACCCATTCCGTGGGCCATGTTTGATAGTACGATTAAAATCCCATATACAAACACTTTTTCCGAATTTGCGTACCTCCATACCCAAGACAACAAAGTGGTTGTGGAGATACGTTCTTTTTCAGTGAGAGTTATACCATTATAAAAATCATGGTATTTGTTAGCAAAGGTAGGCATGATTTTAACATTGCTACTGGCCCAAAAGTAGAGCAGGGATTTTTGTTTTAAGTGCTGTTTGATCCTGCTGTTGCACTTTTGTCTCGCTAGAATAAATAAAGGTACATCAAACAGCTAAATAGATGTGCCAATTTTAGTCTTTTAAATGACCGATATGCCACAACTCGAAGTTATTTCCTGCCCACAATTCCATTAAATTTTCCTCTAACCCAATCCCACTTCAGCTCACATTGGCAGCTGGCAACGATGCTACGCAATCTGCTCTGGCCTTCAAACGAACAGGTTGACCTCATGGGGTTGGATCCAAGATCGGGACGTACGGGTATCGGACTCTTCCCCACCCTCGAGTTTTCGTATGATTTTGTTGCCGGAGGTGAGGCATTGCCCAGCCCTTCCCACCCAAACGACCTACTTAAACTGCCCATGTGTTAGAATGCCCCAACACAGGCAAATGAAAAGGACGCATTCCGAGCCGCGCAGAAGACGACGCTCGATGAAAATTGTGCTGTCCGCAAGTCCCGCAGCGTCAAATAAATTTTTAAAGGTCAAGGGGTCTGAGCAATTCCCGATGGCCCACGACATCCCGTCTCACTTCTTTGTCGGATTTACTTGCGTGTGGCCTTCTCAGTCTCACACTGTTATTTTCTGTCCACACCACAGAATTGATCTGTGACGTTTTCCCTTCTTCCGGATTGCTTGCTACTCTTAACTACCATACATTTGCAAAAAACTCGGATTTCCATATGTCACAGCATCAAATGAATAAACATTACTGTTTTTGCACCTCCTTCCTCACCCATATCCACCTGTCTGACCTATCTTTGCCGATCCATCCACTCATCTATGTTTCCAAATCGGAGAAAGCTAGGACAAAGAAATGTTGCATGGATGAGAAGTGCTGAATCCACAGAACCTTGCAGCTCCCCAGCCTTACACCTTGGCATGGAATCAGAGGTTCAAAACATATTTGCAAAACATTTCAAAATTTTACTTTCGCAATTGTCACGGTTTCACGCCTACACACACTCAGAAAGAGGGGAAGATACCTTGGGTTACAGAAGGGTGGCACGGATTACTGGTACTGTCATGGATGGACGAGCAAAACAACCCAGAAATGACTGGTACCAAGAAAGACATTCGGCAGAAAGCGTCGCATCTTTAGCCTCCCCTTCGTCCCAACCCCACGCCATCGGAGCGAAGGCGTCCCTGCATAAACTATGTGACAATCTTAAAATGAGAAAGTGAAGAGAACATACCAGCAATTAAACGGCCAATTTGTACAAATTCGCCCGCCTCTGCCTTCAAGTGGTACGATTCGGCAGGTGCGAAACAGAACGATAGGATGAATTAACAAACAGATCAATCATGGATGGATATGGTATGAATCGCCAGATATGAGTGGATGGACAAACAATATGCACAAATGGAAGGACGGAGGAAATGGAGCAATATCCACTCCAAAATGGATTGATACAACAATAGCGAGCGAATGAATACATCCCACATCGACGCAGCCATCCACGGCGCCCATTAGATAGACAGTTCTGCGATCATTATTCTCCAATGGACGTTCTTCCCTCCTTTTCACATCCTCGCCTCTTTTACCGCTTCCTAAACTAGCTGATTTCAATCCAACAGTGAATATACTTCTCATGGACACGGTTCATGGCTCCGTAAGGCAAATGAGGCGCAATCAATCGTCCGCAATCGCGGCACATCCGACAAAGGCAGAACTCATAACGCAGAATCCTGCCCGACGATCAAACCCTTCAAATTCGCCAATCCAATAGAGCAGTAGATGGGGAGACACAGAAGTGGTACGTGTGAAAGAGAGGTATTTGCCATATTACTTTGCTCGCAGCGAAGCGTCGAATGAAAGAATGGAGGGAGGTGATGAGTCGGCCTCCTCTCGTCCCGTTCTACCCGCGTCACGCCTGTTCTTCCTCTTCTGCGCAAAATTTGCAAAATACACTCAATCACCCATCACAACTCAGTGATCCACAAAACTCATCATTCCACACCCAAGTAATTCAACACATTCCAACTCAAAACGACCCAAACTCTGCCAAGGAGGAAGTCCACTGCCGCCCAGTATGCTGTTCCCCAACAAGCACCGCCAGCGTCGACCACTCCAGGTCCGCAAAACAATCGCTCTTCGTAAAAATTTGTCCAACTACCCAACACACAGAGTTTATTTTAAGCCGAACAAACGAAATCCGTTGTCACAGCAACAGAAAATAATGAGACAAACCTCCCGATGGAACATAACCATACATAAGGAAATAACACAGGAAAACAGCAAAAATTAATTGTAAACGGAACCTACTGTCAAAAATGCACAAGCATTTGCCATCATATGTCAATCAAATTGGCACAAGCAATGTCAATCCACCGGTTAGCAGGGCTCCTTCACGTGCACGCACATTCTCCCATCCAACGGAGACATCGTGCACCGATGCCAGGAGTGCCCACACCGATAATCACGACCAAAAATTGGCAATCTGACGCAAGACAGCTCAGGAAGCATACCGAAATACCCTCTCCCATTTGTTTGAATTCTGTCGCCCCGATTGGCCCACACAGATGTTGAGCTCCAAGCATGCACAGATTTGCCTCTAACTAATGAACGCAACATTCATACACCCATCCTACTCACAGCCACAGATCAGCCATCACAACAAATGACAACTCAGCATTAAGCATCGGCTAGAGACAATTCACTCACTTTTTCGTCCGACTCGCATCGTACACCGACGTAAGCATGAGATTGAGAAGACAGTCGCCAATGGAAAGGCAATTAACACTCAAAATGTTACACCTTGACATACAGTGGCTAGTCCGACTATGCCAAGTGCACAGAGCATCGGCTTTTCGTGGAACATCGGCCCACTGCGCTGAGCGTTGAGTGGTGCCACACACCCCAAACTTCTTGCCACAAAAACAGAACTGACTATTTCCAATTCGACGATGAATACACCCCGCTTGAACATCTTCCACAATTCTGCCACACAGGCACGGCGCAACTAATCGGCTACAATGACCCAACTGCCCATCGTTCATGGAATAGTTTGATTTGCGATATAATTCACGAAGGGGAAGACCATAACTCGAAACACTGACCAGAAGTGCGTCACCGGAACTGGTTACGTGCAACACTAGATGAAGAGGAACAATGAGAAGGGCGGAAATGTAGGATGAACATGACTGCAACCTTTCTTCCTTTGCAACAGAACGTCGAATGGGAAAACGAATGGAGGTGGAGAACCCATCATCTGTAGTTCCGTTGCCGTCTACTGATTGCCTTCGTTCTTCCACCTCCACATCGGCCGTCTGCTGTGAGGGGATATTGTGGTATTTAACAAAGTCCATTGTCAAACAACTAGCAAATCTCAATCACCTTCAAAATTCATCATTCTGCATCACAGTGACCCAAACTATCCACTTACAATGATCCAACCTAGGAAGAATAGGAAACCAATCGCTGGCCAAAGTGTTACACATTAACGAGTCCGACCATTTCAAGCCCACAAAGCATTTTTCTCCGTAAAACTTCATTTATCTCCCTACTACACGGAGCTTTACGTGTCAATTGTCAAAACCACAAGATAACGTGGTGCTTGTTCCAACAGTGAGCTATTCCCTGTGAGGAAATAGCACAGAAGAATGAACAAAACCATTGCAAACACACGCTCCTGCCAGAAAATGCATTATGAAGTGCGCGAACATTTGCTGCCACATGCCTAACGAATTGGTGCAAGCCATGTGCGCACACCGAATGACAAGACTCTCCCATGCCCACAAGCGTCCTCCCAATCAACGGAGTCAACACCAAGGTGAGGCCTGATCACATCATGCACTGCAATCGTAAACCAACAATTCAAGTAGGGAAAGTGAAAAACACACTAAAGAATTGGTCTTTACAATTTTCTGACGTTAGTCTACTGCTCCAGTTTAGCCTACACAGATGTTAGAGCCAAAGGGCCCACGCATTTTCTCTCAAATGAGGAGCGAACCGTTGACATCCTTGCTGGCCTCCCCATCACAAACTACACATGGAATGTCAAGCAACGGATTGGCAGGAATAAACGCACGGAGCGCCAATGTGACCAACCAAAAAGGAAAAAAAGTGGGTAATAGTACTGGAACCATAAATACAAAGTGGTGCAAGGAATCCGCCTTTTAAAGACCGCACAGGTATCCACCTGCAAAGCAAATGGTGCACTTATCTGTGGCGATGACACGAAATAGCTCGTATATTCTTCGCATATCTTAAAGAACGCAACACCTGTCGATAACAGCACATGCAAAGATCAACACACTTAATGCAGAACCTACATTCATAGCAGCACACCACCTTGTCATATTCGAGCTTATGTTCCACAGTACCATCAGAGTCATCGAAATTATCGGCATGCAACTTAGTGGCTATTAAATTTCACAACAAGTACTCACCCAAAACACACTCTCAACCTGCAAACTTCACTCCAGTAAAACCCACAAACTCCACCAAACCAACAATGACTCAGATAACCCGCGGACAACTGTATGCTTAAACAAACATTAAATAAAGTTGGGTTTTAACTAATTAAAATGATTCGCATATAGTAAGCGTGCACAACAATATTTTGTGATATTTGAACCCCGAGAATTATTTCAAAAATAGGTCATTCGCTTTGCTACTGATCAGGCATTAGATTCTTCACGATGGTGGAGGATGCCAGAACTTCTAGGAAATTACAAGAGTTTCAAAATGACGCCAGAGAATGCATAGTGGTTTAGCATTGAATAAGTGAATCCAAAGATTGTGCAGCTGCGCAAAACCGGCTGCTTTGCTTTATTGATTTTCTTTCATTTTGCTATTCACTGAGGGATGACCACAAATGTTTCCTTTTTATGCAGCTGCAGCTGTGTACTATGTGGACTTACAAGTGCCAATGAGCAGCGAGACGATTTTCTCTGTCGTTCTGTGGTATATATGGGCGCCTGACTGCGCAATGCAGGAGGCCCCGAGAACAAGCGCGCTGTACGAAATTCAGCAATATCCACAGGTTCGTTGTGGTAGACTTTGACAGCCCCTAACGCAGTTTTGACACCTACACTGAGGTAATCCGGTCTACACGCGTGTTGTGCAAGTGTGTCCAATTCATAAGCGAATCTTTGTTGCTTAACCATCGATTCATCCTACACCATCGCACTGAATGCTGTGATATAGTAGAATGGCAACCGTTCGTTTAGCCCCTTACCACGTTAAAAATGATGTAATTAGTCTGTTTTCAAAAGCGAGTTACTTTTAAAAGCACATAACATTGTATCACTTACCTCCTCCGCCTCCCAACTCCTTCTCATAGCATTGTCGATTGCCAAAATTATCCCACCTCCCCTGTCCAACCCTCCACTCATGAAATGGGCTAGTAATCTGTGCGAGGGTTATGTGTTAGCGTTTGCAAATTCTTGACAATATTTCATGCGTTGAAATTTGGCATTGCCGCATTGTTTATCCACGTTCTACTACCCGCCCCACCTAGGTTTGTTGAGATTACTCCTTGCAACTCCCTTTGCTTCCGTGTTTTCATCCTTAAACAACTGTAGCATCCATCACTGCAAGTAGTGGTCGAGGGAATGGAGTTATGAGGACGCATTAAAAGGATTACTGTTGCAGTTCCAGCAAAATACGTCAAACCCCGCGGGATTTAGCGTGTTGCTGGAACCTCCCTTATCTAGCTGCTGCAATTTGGTGAACGAGTAGATCAACCTCGGCAACGCAAAAGAGAGGCGACGAGCTCAACCCTACCAGTTCTCCCGCTACAGTCAAGTGTTGAGTTCCACCTCTGTCTTCGTCAACCACCCCATCAATAGCAGTCATGGCTCGCTCATTCCAACCATCGCTGCGGTCTCTGTTGTAGTTCAGCGCAAGACCCTTCTGCAAGGCGCTCTTGTCTATCTCGTCAGCAGTGGCTGGAAACGTATTGCACTATTCTACGATATGCACACAATTGGCCTTGACATTCTCGAGCTGTTTGACTATGTGCTCACTGATTTCTCCCCCATCCGAACTATCCTCATTAATCTCATGATTTAAGCTTACCAAACAGCTCTCAATGCCCAAATAATGCTTCGTCAACTGTGAAATGTGCTAATGTCAGTAGAACTCCCCATGCAAGCAGCGGTACACTGGTGACACTGCATCTAATACTATTAATGAGTATCGTACAACAAGTTGTCTAGACAGGTAGAAGAGAGTGAAGGATGCCAAGACACCTGCTAGTTGATGACTGGACCTCCAGGCCTATTTAGGGCTCATAGGGCTATTATTCCTAGACATGGTATCGGAGCTTCGCATTAAAAACTCTTTGGATCTGCTTTCCTTTGCGATGCTGATCTGAATCACACATCGACCACTCCAAATGCCACAATGTAGCTCATATTACTGTCTCCTTCCCGATGGCTGCAACATCACTGATAGCACCACCCATTCAATAATGCTAGGCGGACGACAGTTGTAACATCTCCTCCTCACTCCGTCATTTCTTGTACTGGCTCCACCAATGTTACTACAATAACGAAATGCTAGTCTTTTTTCTTAATTTAATGTATTCCTCGCTTTCCGTCTCTTAACCGCGTTTCTATCTCCTCCTTCTTCTCACTCATCAGTCTTTCCCCGCGTCCCTCACCTCCCTGATGGACAGGCTTCGTTTTATTCAAACCATCGCACACACATCAGCCGCAGTTCTCCCATCCGCACCATCTCACTAGTATGTGAGATCATTGCAAACGCAGAAATACCGCAAATCACTTCCAGTTCGACCTTTCTAAATCTTCCCCTCCGTCCTTCAGTTTGGACCTCCACTTTGCAGCTGTGGACGGCTGTCAGGGAAGGCAAATACGTACTGCAATGACCGCTTATCATTCTACTTTAAGGGTGAGGCCTTCTATTCTTGTTCTCGTATGCTTCAAGTCTAGGTGGATGGAAATGCAACTTCTTCCGATTGTGATATAATCATGTGGAAAGTTAGACTGATACTGTCTTTGCTGCAGCAGCAGTACCGGTGGTTGTCGTAGCAATGACAAAGTCGACGCTCAAGACATTACGTGACCAATTCAGTAGTTCGTCAACATTTCCATGCAGCGCACACACCTTGTTCTTTCCTTAATTAGTCAACCACATTATTACTACTGCAAGAGTAGGCAAGGCGGAAACACAGTGTCAAGAACCATGCCAACTACCTGCTAGCACACTGTGTGATGGCCAATAACCGAGATGCTCCTCCACAGGTTCTCTGTCTCCCAGCGTTGAGAGATCGTTATGGCACCGAAAGTAGAAAGAAGAACTGACACTGGTCTGGGTGACTAACCACCACATTCCAATATTATCTTGTGGATTCGACCATAGAGCGGAAACGCCTCCGTGAGTACGAGGTCGTTCTGCCCACCTCATAGGCGAACTACTGCTCCTATTACTACCACTCTGCCAATTAATTCTAAAATGAACAAGAAACGAATGGCAATCCGAAAAAACTAGTGCCTCTTACTGCCATAATCTACTGAAAATCCTATAGACTGATATGTGATCGAAATGCAAAGGCTTCCTTCCTTTTACTGAGGTGTGACATTCTATAGAGTTCGTAAGAGCAGGCTTGAGGCCGTGATTTCCACCAACGAACTCGGTAGTCATCAGTCACTTGGTGTTATTTACCGGTTCTGATCTTTCCTTATGGGCAAAGTACTTCTTGACCACCCTCTAGATGCACTGATTCAGGGACCCATCAGGTTCAGTGGACCGCCCATTTCCAGTCTAAAGAATAGCCTAACATGTAGAAACAACCTTCAGCAATGTATAAACATGAGTGATGATCATGCGGCACCTCGTTAAAATCTACATCCACATCCAAATCACACTCATGGAAGTTGCTAAACAAGTGTGTTTCATCTATCTGCCATGTATTAGCAAATGGAGAGTGATGAGCCCACAAAGTCGTCAGTTTTACACTCCTCACTTACCTGACCAATGCTATAAAGACGTCGGGTTGGTGAGGGATTGTTTGCTCACCAATCGTAGACTAACGAGACTACAGAGCAGTGATTGAAATTACATCTGCGTTACAGCATTTACTATAAAAACAAACAAAGTGGTTAAAATCTAAACAATGAATTAAATATTCATTCCGTGTTTCCATTCCACTCACCATTTCATTCTCTCTAGAATGTAATTCTCTTGTGTTTTCCCCTGTGTGTGTGTGTGTGTGTGTGTGGGCTTGTGGATAAGTGACGCTGCGTTGACTGCTGATACAGTCATACACTTTTTGAATAACAGACAGCAACTACGGCTCCGATGGATTGAAGTGCTGCAACTAGAGCTTGTTCAGGATAAACTTTTCCTTAGCAAAATCAAAGACCATCAAGACCAGTCATCCAGTCCTATGATTGGTGTCACTGAAATAATGTCGCACATAATTGACGTATAAAATCTGTAGACAAGTTACTATCTCTACGCTGGGATGAACGAAAAGGTGTAAATGGAGGTGGCTACAAGTGGACCCATTCCAGACTTCCACAGACAATGCGTTTTGCAGAAGTTGGGCTAATCATTGCTCACCTTGCACCCACTCTGTGGAGTAGCTTGTGCTTTATTTAAATTCATGTGATCTCATGGGTGCAGTGTTTGCTTATCTATAGAACAAGTGGTACAACGAGATGACGCATTAGTGATTGTTGAGAGGAACTGCAGTAATTCAACTGCAGAGAGAGAAATTGACGACTTCTGCAGAGCAACTCACCCATGACACTCTTCTCTGCAACACAAAGCGGAAAACAATGCACACATGACACTATAAAGTGTCGCTTGACAGCTCATGGAATGGATTGATTCAGGTGTCCCATGGTAAGCAACTGTCTTAATTTTTTTACCTATAGAATCGGTGTTAGTGAACTCAAAGTTAAGCACGCATTATCAATGAAACATTTACACTATCACTGCTCTTAGATGTAGCTAAAGAGGGATTTGGTATGTGTGCATGTCCAACGCGTTCGCATCTGACCTGGCCCATCCACCTTATCAACTGATTAGCAGTAGGCTCTCCGCCACTTCGGCGTTAACTTTCGGCCACATTAGAACTAAAAAAGGCTCCGTATAACTACCACATTCTAGCATGGTCTGCTACCATCTATCATTCTGCCGTGTGTGTTTTGAGGCTATCAATCTCACACCTAGCCTCGTCAGTGGTGTCGTTGGGTACGTCGAGTCAGAAGGGGCTCATCATTTCGACACGGTAATTTATATCTCTGACCAGGTTCATTCTGCAAAGTGATAAAGATAACCCAGACATGTAACATGACACAATTAACAATGATCATCCAAGACCAATTCGCAAGAATCCATTGTATGGAAGGTGACAACGCTTATGTTGTTAATGGAAGCGGCTGAGGTAAAGGCTTGTCGAAGTTGTCACTGCTAGTGAGCCATTGATATGTCGTCTCCACACCACCTCGAATTCTACTGCACCGTGATACCCAACATGGTTGCCTCCGATTTTATTCGTTTATCCCTTTATCTCTTCGCTGATGTGTATCCTAAAGGCTGAAGCAGATATATTTTACGTTGAGGTGATGGTGAGAGGGAAGTACGTGAGGAAGGATTCCACTGAACGGCTCTAGACAACTCCATTCTCAGTACTCGATTGACGGTGTTGCTGAAGAGACAGTAACGAGACATCGTAAGTCTCACGACACCAACAATACAAGCTCCTACAAGTGAGCAAGGCACCTTTCCCTCAATGCTATGCAACTAGTTGCATAGTTTGTAGTGCCAATAAATGATGGATTTTGAATTGCCCTGCATCAGAAGCCATTGCTTAAAAGCATTCTGCATGCCAATTGGCCAGAGTTTCGACATCGCTCAAAGAGATCGGCATGTGTCACCCCTTTAATAGCATAAAGACAATCAAACGCGAAGTTGTAATTCTAGACAAACGGATTGGGCTGTGCATCACATGTGTAAAGATAGTGGTATAGCATGGCCAATAGCACGAAGCCAGCGTAGGGGAATCGGATTGACGACCTACGCATGAAGTTAAATTTTAGCCTTAGACTGCTCTTTCACAGGAGTCATTGCTCAAGTGTCGGTAACATTCATTTCTACAAGTTGATATGCATCTTGCATACACGAATGATGAAGGACGACAAGTTAGAGATACATCCATTTTAACCGCTATGCAGGCTGATGTGTAGTCCCAAGGAGACGTGTGATATGTAGTTGGTGGTGACACTGGCACAAGCACTGAGCAGGTGGAGGGTTGTCGTGGAGATCTCAGCTGCATGGCGTGGTCCATTACGAAGTGGCATTCCCAAAGTTACCATTGTAAGCGCCTCCTATCGTCTCCATCGACAATGGGCAAATCCGACGTCAATTGGCGTGCATTTCGAGCGCCTCTTTTCCGTCAATGCATGTGTACTAGTGAGCAAAGAGATGTGGAGTGGGATCCTGCGACTTCAGCCAACTATTTGATCCACTTATTAGACTGTCATCCTACTTGAACAAGATAAACAACCAATTCACAACTGGCATTTTTTCCACCTCGGTGAGATCAAACGAATCCAGACATCAGCTAGTTCGCATTTTATGTTTACTGAGTAAACGTAACTTGAAATTTGATATCGGTGGAGCTGGTAGGAGAAGCAGGGTACTCGTGTCAGTTATCAACTCTGATGAGTTGGAGCCTAAGTTGTGCCCTTGACTAGACTTGGGCGTGTCTAATGAAGTCCACCTTGTAAAAGTCGTAGTGTGCAGTCGTCCTGTCAAACAATGTGTACATGCTGCTGAGAAGATCAACACTCCGCAATGATGTTGACATCGCACAGATATTTGTGAGCTTAGCGATGTTGCTGATGCAGACTGACACTTCGTCGTAGGTCTTAGCTACCCCCGCAAAACTCGCTTTCAACGCTTCCGCCACAACCCCATAATTCCATCTCAACCTCACTCTTCCACTCGCACATTGTTCAGACTCTACATTTGCGTGGAATTCTAACAGCCACAGCTGTCGGCTAGAATTGATGTGGCAGGAGATTCAAGGAGGCAGCAGACGACAGATGGGACGTTCCTCCTTCCTCTTCTCCTCCTCTAGTTCAGCCATTTGAGTTTTCATTCGCATTATAATGAGCATGTGCTCTACGATGCTCACTTTTCTTGCGAGATTGAAGAGAGGATTGAATGCAATTGCAAACTTACTTTTCACCGGTTACTCTTTGAATCTCTTCATTCAGCTCCTTGTTCCACTATGCGCTCTCTACAATGTTTCTGTAGATCGGTTGGATGCCTGTTTTAAGAAGCCGGATGGGAAAGGATGGTAGGGGTAGGAGATTACTTTGCCTTTAAAGGGTGTGTGGCACAACGCAAAGTTACCCGAGTTCCTCCAGGATTCCTCAAATGGACTTCTACAGAAGTCGCACTGATCTCTGTTCTTGTTGCCTAGCTCACTTCTTTTCCGCCTTCTTTTGTAATTCTACGCCACACTGACAATACAGATGCCGAACGCTCTAAATGTTAGTGATTTTCTCAGAAATTCATTAGTCGACATGTTCCTCTCGGTAATTGGCAGGCTTCACTTGTGCTTTCACTTTACCACACATGAACAGCACTGAGACTCCAAATACATCCGACCGTCTCCCGTAAAGGCTTTTGAAACCTCATGGTGGTATTCTGTGGTTAGAAGAAATGCTCATCCGTGGACGAGATGAGGCTTTCCTTTGCTCATGGCGCGTTCTACAATCTCTTCCCCTGACGTGTCGTCCAAATCACATGGCTTCGCCTGATAAAAGACTTCGTGCACTATTATGTCGAATGCATAGATATCGCCCGGCTTAGTACCAGCCAACGTAGCTGTCCCATTGCGCAGTAGCTCAGGCGCTGTCTAAGATCTATCAGGAAATGAGAAGCAATTGCAGAGGGAGGTGAATGCAACTAATCTGCAGTCGGTTGAAGGACAACTGCCTGTTGTATTGTAGATTTTAGGGATGCCAAAGTCGGTGAATATTAAGACGTATCGACACCTGACACCTTCCATGAGCTTTAAGGCTTGTGTGGTGCAGGTACTCCATTAAATGGAAGAGATTTGCTCAAATGCTATAAGATAGCATCAACTCATCCGAACCAAGTTAGTTGTGCGAGAGGGAGAGCTTGAAATCCCAATCAAATGTTGTCGATAGCATCCTACCCACGGAAATGCTCTTCCACACTGCTTCCACCCAATGCGACATCAATGAGTGCGCAAATGGCTAACACCAAATGACCTTCTCACGAGTCATGAAAATGAACATTTGTAAATACAGACCTCAAGTCAGCAACTAACATCGCAACCAATTTAGGGTACACGAAAAACAACAAAATTGGATAAAATAGTGAGATAAGTGATGATAGTGTGCGAGCATGGAAGTCATTGGGTGGGCCCGGGGAGAAGCCAACGCGGACTCTTGCGCCATCGACTGACACGTAGGTGAGGGTACATTAGCCGTAGACAGCGTGTTGCAACCTCAAATCTCCGTATACTTTTCTGCCTCAGAAGCACTTTCTTGAGAACACGTGCAACACATTAAACATTTGTTGTTAACAAAGGTAACCTTTAAACGCTTTTGTGATGACTAGTAGTGACTAATTTGCCCCAAATGTTCGCATTTTTTGAAAGGGTTTGACCTTTTTTTTTTAATTAAGATAACCTTAGATGTCATTAGTCAAGATTCTGTGTAGTTTGGTTATTAACTTGCCTTTTATTCATGGATTGTAACAGAAATGAGATGCGGCACTAACGAAGACATTAAGGGGAATGATCAACGCATTCTAACTTTTGGAAGTGTTTCGACCTATAGCCAGCAAGAAGTATCCAATGCACAAAGACTGTGAGGTAGTGCCAAAAAAAGGAGATCTGACTATGGTTGCCGTTGATTGGAAATAATTGTTGAAAAAGCATAAAATAGTTTTACCACTGCTAAACTGCACCACATTTAAAAGGAGGTGTGGCCTTCCTGTTGACAAATTTTGTTGAAAAAACTGACGTCAATACCTGTTTGGGAGGACTAAGATGGTTTTCCAAGTTCAATCTCATTACCCTTAGCCATGAAATTGACCACAGGCGCGTCTTCTAAGGCTAAGAGCTATTGGATGCGGAGGTGTTGAAGGTCTCATGAAGAGCATGTGCTGCTTCGGATAGAAGTGGAAGGAGTATCTGTTAAGAGAGTCTGTCACCCATCCTGTAGTGCCCTCCTCAAAGCTTTCGCGTTGTAATCCACAGCCACCACTACTAGTAGCTCTGAATGAAATGTTTCATGCATTGTAATCCCATTCACTTCCATGGTCTAGGTCACGCAAGTAACCCTCTCAAAAGTCCGTGTAAACTACCTACTTGCAATAGCACAGCTCATTACAGATCCGTAAACACCCACACAGGTGGAAGTGAATGCCATTTTGCGGTAGCAGATCTCCTTACTAGCACCAGCAGAGCAGTCGCGCATGCGGCTCAATGGCACGTGCGGCCACAGTGTGCTTGTGAATGCACAATTTGCTTTGTAGGTCAAGGGCGAGCAATTCCATTGGCTTACATTGCTTCTCAACGTATATATAAGCACACCACGTGCGATTTGTAACTGCGATCCTTTTTGAGACTGAATATGTTATGTTCCACTCTGCCTCGTTTAGTTGGCAACTGCCATCTCTCACGGCGGTTCCACGGTGGCAATCGGTAAGCTTCTATCCTATGCTTTACGCTGATCATTATACGTGTAGAAGCAATTGACAAATGAGGCTATTTGTTTGTTTAGTGGATTTGGTAAGAGTAGAGTCGACATCGCATTCTATCACACCATAACCTATTACAGCATATCATGTTACTTCAATTCCACATCTCATCACAGTCAAGTGAATTAGACACGGCTAAGTAGATTCATTCATTTCCTTGCCACTCATCGGTCCTTCCCTGCACATCTTAAAAGTGCCTTTGAAATCGCATACACTTTGTGATGGGTATGCATTTTCCTACCTCAGTTAGTATTTCAGTGCATTAATTTACAAGTACACGTATGGAACAAAATAAGGCCTATTTGAAGGAACCACTACAATTAATGCTCTGCAGCCAAACTAAGAGTGTGGATGTATTTTAGCTGTCTAGAAGATGGACAGAGTGATAAAGATGGCGTCAAGTATTTCAATTAAGCTGTTCCCTGTCAAATCACGGACGCAGGTGGCATTTGATCGCTTTAGACTTAAGGTAAGTGCTGTAACGCAAACTGGGATGATAAAATACTTCATTGTTTAATAGTTATCGATGCCCAAAGGCATGCATCTGCAGGCACAAGGGACAGCTTTCCTAGAAGCGTTTTCTGTTGTTCGTCCAGTTAGATACAGGCTGCCGTGGAAGTCGAAGGATTAATGTGTAGTTGAGAGGTTATAATGTCCAGTTTGGCAATCCTCAATTACAAATCATGTGGAACCCACTGGCCAATCCCGCTCACATGCAGGCACAGTGCAGGATCTCGAACTGCCCGATGCCTTTGGTCTTTTGTGTGATCCATCGGTACGTGAAGTGCTACACGAAGGTATGTCTTCTTCTCAATCACCTATAGTCACATTGTGGGCATTCTGTAGCTGACATTCTTTCTTTCCCTTTAATGTTTGACCACCATACATCCATTTCCATTTATATGGTGACCACTAGGACTAAAAAGGCTTCGTCACCCTCATTTTCATTTCTGCAGATCCTATCATTCCCAGCAGCATGAGACCTGAAGCAACCGACCCTCACATGGTGCAGATGACGTGGCAGCCATCACCGTAACTCGCAGGGCGTATTGTTAACTATCTCATAAGGTGGAGACTTGACAGTGAGGTGGAGAATCTAATCAACCTCTCTCAGTTGGAAATTACATATTTACAAATTTAAGGGCAAAACAAACCGTTACAGCCTGTGTTAATGCATACACTCAATCAATTCAAGGGGTTCATCAATACAGCCGAAATCTGCGCATCGGCTACATGAAAGCAACTACACTACATTTTGGCATGGTGAGTCCTTCCTTCTCGTTGTATCGCATGCTGAGCTGTTGTCTGAAAATGACTAGATTTAGTTGAAAAAGCCGACGACATTATCCGTTTTTTCATTATTAAAATGATTTCATAGAACCACTTCCATCATCCTATGCATGAAATCGACCAAAATCGGAGGAACAAATGCAACTACTAAGGCAGTTACCATCGTGCATTAAGCATCTAACTTTCTTGCATTCGCTCTAATGCCTTCCATTTCACTCCTAGCCCCATTCGTGTAGACACAAGTGGAAGTGCACCGGAACTAATAAAGCCTCATTGCCCTACCTCCCCTTCCTATTCTCCCAAATAATGACATGATGATGTCTTTTTATTTGTGCTAATCCTACTGTTCTCTAGGCTGCAAAACTTTAGGCAATCAATCCTTACAGGATGCGCATGAGCTGGCATACACCACCAAACCAGCAGGGCTCCTTCACTTAAACACTACGCATTCAGAAGTCGGTCAGGTGATAAGAGTGAAAGCGTATTCATTGGTTTTCGCGACAGCGAAGCGAAAGTAAAAACACCACCCTTTAAAGGAGGTGAGTCTTTTACTTGCCTTCCATATAGTATCGAAAAGTTATTTGAAATTGCCTAGACTTCGCTTAATAATCCAGCAAAAATACTCAATTCTTATTGCTGAAGCTGATTCTTGGGCTCTTATTTATTGGCCCTTGCCATGATGCCGACCACAGAAAGTGGAATTGACGCTCCTACTAAGTCAGTCACCTTCTGTGCATTTTACTTGGCCAATTCACACCCATTCCCATTCATATGGAGACAAGTGGGTGTCCACTGGGACAAATGAATTCTCATTGCCCCCTCAAAAACACAAATGACATAGTGATGCATTTTCATTTGTGCAAATCCTACCGTTCCCCGGAATGTGCAAATTGGAGCGATCAACTCAAGCATGGTGAGCATGTGGTGGGATCGGCCACCTCAACCCGGTGGGCGTATTGTTAACTATCAAATCTTTTAGAGTCTCAGTGACGAGCGATAGTAAATTATCAGTATTCCTCCGAATGAAACCTATGCCTTTGAAAATTCAAGCTCAGAACGAATCATTAGAGCCCGTGGTAGTGCACACATTGCATCGGGCAAATAGGACGAACAGGCCTTCGTTTTTACCCGCAGCCGCCATCTAAAAAGCGTGAGTCCTTCCTACTCGGTTTACGGAGTGATAAAATCACTGTTCAAAGCTAACTCGATTTCATCGAAAAGGCCAACAATGGTTCCCACTTCTCTGCTAGCATAATTTTCGCAGAATCATTCCCATTTTTCCCTACGACAGAATTCGATCACAGACAGTGGAACAGACGCACCTAGTAAGGCATTTGCAAATGCCACATTAAACGAGGATAAGATTTTGTTGATGCAAAAAGATATTACGGAGATAATTTATTGTAGTAAGTAGATGAGGATGGCGTATCTACTACTTTTGGGGTCTCCGCGCCAAATCCTTTGGCAATTGCTACGACCACGGAATCGGTTGCTTTGTCACTGCAATCCTAATCACTTCCATGGCTCTAGTCCCTGCACAAACTTTATCCATAGTCCTGGGAATCGTCAAGTCAAGCTTCCATACTCCATTAACATTTCTTGAATGGTAAATACACGTTCTGACGTTTTAGTCGACTCTTATTGATAGTGTAATGTGTTCATTCCTTAGGGGCACATTAGGCAACGCATTCTGAACTATAGGTGGAATAGTTGATTGTTATGCTGTGGACTACACTACAATGCTAAGGTCATCCCCAAACCCATGCAGACATTTCATCCGCTGTTGTAGAAGTTTTTGTCTCTATGGCTACTTTGAAGAATGCAGTAGAAGTCGCATCATCACTCGAGCACTGTCTTCTGATTGTCTGGTTATTGTGTTAGCAACACGCTAAGTGGGATAGCAGTCACTCGAAGCCCCATGTCAATCAGTCACTGGTGAGTGCGTGTGACTAGGTCGACCGACTGAGGGAGGCGCAAACAAAGTCTATCGCAGTTTCAACCTCAGGCCCCAACCACTGCTACACGCAAGTTGACGGATGAGACCTGGCTGTCGAATCTAACTCTTGACTATGTGGCTGAGAGGTTAGTAGGATCGGGGCTACTCGCTTACATAAGAAAAATTGGCTTGTATTTCAAACCAGTAAAATGCGGCATTTTTTCCTTCTTCTGAAACTTCCAGATTGAATGACTTCTTTACCACCTTGTACGAACATAACCCTGGCCCTGGATGGGATCAAGTATTTGTACTGCCATGGTGGCTGAACAGTGAACTATCGTCCTCCAATTCATCCAAACATTTAGTGTTTAACTTTACGTCCATCAGCTTTCACAACCGAAATTTACCTGAAACTCCTTACAAAGCTAAAAAACTCATTTTAAAGTTATAAAGTTATTGACCTACACACTTGCCATAATTTTACGTCAATCTCCTGAATTGCAGGCCACTTTTCTCTCTACTTGTGGACAATAGAACAAGTGTTTTTAGTCTGATATTTGCATTCATACAAATTGTTATCAAACGAACCACACAGCATGTTATTATTTTGTTGCCAGGCTTAACCCATGACAAATGGATCCTCCTAAGGAGTTGCCCAGCTCAAATCTCAAAGTACTTTAATGGAAACGTCCATTACTGTAGCATCGTCTGCAATACTTTGCTTCTTTGACTGCTGGTTTCGGCTGCGGTCAAATGGGTGGCCATGCTGCTCTAGTCGGGCGGGCTGGCCTCCGGGCCAAGCCAGCAGTCCCGATCCCTCTGTTTGCTGAATGTTTATTCTACCCTCTTTCGCCTTCAAGGAGGTCTCGCGACGTTGCATTGGTGGCAGCAGAAAGTGGACCCGACTTTGTAGGATTTCTCTCCCGATCCATACCACCCTTGACAAACTGTAGTGGTGTGAAAGAAGTGCATGTGCTAAGAATGGGAGAATCTCGGACATCCCATAACAGAAGGGCTGAGATCGACACCCTCGTGTTTTGCAAGAAAGCTATTAGAAACTGAAGCGACGCTAGCCGTGAACCACCTGGAAATGTTTTGTTGCGGAGATTTTTCTAGTATACCTGGTCAAGCAGACCGGTGTTTCAACGACTCTCTAGGGACACACTGATGCTCGGCAGAACCTCTTCCTCTAAAGTTATTTTCCACACCGGACGAAACTCCAAGTCTTGTCGAACTGCCAGGAGGAATCGGTGACGCTGCGGTCAAGCCTCTCCGCAGTTGCGCCCAAATTTCAATAAAGTGGTACAGCTAGCTCGGGATTGTCTCTCCAGCACTGATTGCGTTGTGATGGCTGACACGAGAGATTTACCGAGGGGAACTTCCAGGACGACGCTCAAAAGAAGCAAGGCGCCATGTAATACTTCGTTTGATGACGGAAGTGGCCACATTGCATGCGCTGGGTTATCTGGTATCCGGGCCATGCCAGCAGCTCCCTTCCCTCTGATTTCTAAACATATGCATTCTGCCCTTGCATCATGCCTTCTTTCGCCTTCAAGGAAATCTCGGGACGCTACAGTGCCACTCACCTAATTGAATTGTTCGTTGGTTGCGGCTTAGTTTTAGCAACACATGGCTTCCCTATTTTCATCCTGATGGATCTAATGACCATTCTTCGAAATACTGCCTAATTTGCAGTCATTTTCCTTCTTAAATTAAGGGTGGATTTGTTGCACTACGTGGCAAACACATGGAAATACCTTGTTCATAAAACTAACCTTTTATTCCAACTCCTCGGTTCACATTCCTAAGAATATTGTACTAATCCGATGCATTCCACAAGTAGGATTGGGGCTGCCCAGGCGACTAATGCAAGATCGTTTGACACTTAGTTAGCATTTTGAAAATTTGTGATGCAATCAACGTCCTGGTTACTTTAAAGGATAGCTAGTATGTGCAGCTATCCAGCGAAAATGAGGCAGCGCTTTCACTGAAAGCAAAACCTGCCAATTGTCACAATCAACAACAAACCGATGTGTGTTACATTTTAGAGAGACGATTCACAGTAGATGGATGAGCGCATAATTATTGACTGGAGAGAGGTGTATGCAATGGGCACAATAGCCCTAGAAAGGTGCTAAACAAGTGGATCTCTAAGAGACGTTTTTTTGTGCACACGGTCCTTCTTCACTCATTGCTGTCAGTCCTCATGTGTCTGTTTTAGATGTCAGCGAGTTCCAAACTCTGAATGGCATGGCATGGTCTCCACTTAACTTCAATCTCACTACTCGCTGCCACATCTTAATGCTCCTTTACTCAGACACGGCGCAATTTATCACCCATCTGCATCACTTGTAGACAAAATCTTCATTTTTTTCTATACTTTGGTGGTGTTAGCACATTTTCTGGGAGTTAGTTTCTGTGAACATTGTGATTAGCAGTGGACATTACCAACCCTCCTCCATCAGTTAGTCTGCTGTCAGTGAATGAACTCCGTCATTTGCGCCGCAAGTAATTAACTGAAAGGGCAAGGGAAGGTGATGTTAGAGAGCCCAATGAAACTTTGCAGCACTAGTAGCTGCTCACATTTTTCCGTGAGGCGCTTCAATAGCGTAATGTAGTAATTTGTCTTAGAAACCATGCACATACACACATACACACACTAGCGTAGTGTTGGTTGCAAAATCGAATCCACATGACTGGTCTTGCAATTTTTAAGAATTTTTTGGAAAAAACTGGTAAACAATGCATACAGTCGAAGCTATATGACAGTTGACTTACATTTTCGTCGGTTTGATTTAACCCATAAGATTGGCGAGATTCCTACACCAATAGAGTCGCACACTACGTGTGCCTCCATAAACGAGTTCTCAAAATTGTTCAAGCCGCTGTGTGACTTGCTTAGTGATGGTGCAATTGAGGGCTCAATAAAGTCATTCTCCACTAGTAGCCTTTCGGCCTACTTTGTGATTTTGAATTTTGAGGTTAAAATCTTGGCATTGCCTGCTTAGAGTATGCCCACCCAAATCAGTGGTGCTTATCCCAGTCTTTCCACTGGTGTTCACAAAAATAACATCACGTTGTCAAAAATGTCATTCCTTTGTGCACTAGTTGAAGGTGGGGCGGAGGCCTCGAGAAAAATGCTTGACCGAAATTTCAAAGAGTAGATTCATTCAACAGGCCTCAGCATTGTGTTGCTCTGTTCTTATGATTTAAGCAAAGCCCTATACAAGTCAATTTCTCTTGTAAGTGCATTATGAAACAGGTGGCAATTGTAAGTTGGTCTAGAGTATCATCAATGCATACGATATTTAAGTGATTTTACTATTTTTTTCGCAAAAACCATTAGCTACTTATCCGCATCAGTAGTATCACCTCACCTCCCAACAATGGAGCACCAACCAAGACCACGCACTGGGTTGCATCATCCCTTTGCTTTCCTTTGCATCACATTACACCACACCCGTGGAGGTGGGGTAGCACTGCTAGTTGTGATGCGACGTGCAGTCCTTCAACTGGTGGTATTTGCATCCACTCTGCGATGATGCTACTTAGACGCTCCCATTTTTAGTGGCAGGGTCAATCAACTACTTTTGGAATCTTTAGAGTTGACTAGTGGACTCAGTTATGTAAACCAATTCCACGTCGCTGTTTTCAATTTCCACATGAGCGTACAATGCACTCCACACACAGCTGCATCCAATACCCCACTTTCCGCAAACGCTGGCTGCGTTCCTTGCTTAACGATACACTGCTTACACCGAGAACGAAAAATGAATGGACTTTTCCATGCGCATTGGGCAGGTGGACGTATACAGCAGGGAATGCTATCACGGTTGCGTAGGGTATAGATGGGCAGATAGTGGTCGGAAGTAACATGCTTGGCAGGAAAAAAACGCATTCAAGCCTCTCAGCCCTTTAAAGTGAAGAGCCGAACAATGTTTGCAGCACATTTAATCGTGTATGACTTGCAATCGAAAGGATTCAGAGGGTACACACACACTGAATAGGGAAAAGTGACTCGGGTCACAGAGAGGTGGAATTGATTGTTGGTTCTTGATTTCGTGTACAAACGAAACCAACCAGGAAGGTATGAAAGCTCAAAAGATACGTAGTAAAAGGCACCACAACACTGCCATCTAGCCTCTCCTAATTCTAAGCCATTGCATTCTGTCGCAACTCCGCGATTCGCTCATTGGTAATTTCTTGCACCACACAGTTGTAGCCGAATTGGCACCACTCTTCAATGTGTCGGCAAAAGAAAACAATCAAAAAGACAAAAACCATGACGAAATATGAGGAAAGAACGGTCATCGCCAAATACCAGAAAGTGGTAAACCAATAATTGACAGTAGCAACAACAAACCACCAAACTGTCAAGACTACAAAGAGCAGCATGGTGGTTTCAAAAGTGAAGAGCATAGACAGCCGGCCAGATGAGACAAGACAATGCTTCCACTAAAAGAAAACGATTGTTATACGTCAGCAGTCATTTAGTTTATTAATTAGTTTTTATTAGAGGCGATTGGAATAATTTCTTACACTTCGGGAAGCTCACCTGAAATACCCGCTTTGTTGTATATTCAAATCCACAGTCTGTGCAATTCTTAGACCCATTTTCTTCAATCCAGCATTGAATGCATCTCTCATGGACATACTTTAAAGGTCCAACACACAGGCAAGGCGCAATTAATCGTCCACAAGAACCCAATTCCTGATCAGTAGATTCCTTGCATATCCGACAGATGGCCTCATGCACATTGGGATGCGAATGCACAGAAGGCCTGATGGCATCGTTGAGCGGAGTCGCAAGTGGAGGAGCACGAGGAGTGGCGATGGGTGGGTCACCTAATGTGCCGTTGGAGTCTTGTGCTTTCCTTTCCTTCTCCCGTCTATTATTGCCAACCTAGTTCACAAATTGTAGGTAACTTCGGCAAAATCTCATGATTTGTGATTTGTTTTAATGATGTAACGCATTTTATTTCAATATCTGGTGATAGAAAGACGATTGTCGCCTAAATAATCTCTAGTGTTAACCTCTGCTCCGCAATGTGCATTTTTAACACTTCATCAAGGATCCTACATAAAGGAGTCCACCTTCACGCACCGCACTACTCACTATTGTGTCCTCCTCCTCCCTTTATACTCGTTTCTATTCTTTCATTTGTGTGTCACTTCCGAGTGTGATAGATGATAGATGGGCAAAAAATCAAATGTCTCTGAAATGATGTGCATCCAACCGCCAGGGTGACATGGACTGACGGAGGGACCGATGGGTAGATGTATGGGCGGAGGCAATCGCAAACTCTAAATAGATTAATAAAATGGGCTACAACAAATTTATTAACGAAGGCATACAAATGAGATCGACACAACTAGCTTGAGCACTGTAAAAGTGGTTTTTACATAAAATTGTTTAGTGAATAGATTAATTAATAACTTTTAGCACTTTTGGCTGATGTGGTCAAGATGCTTCTCTACTATTCATAATCTTACCACATTTTTGACCTTTGCATAGCTGTGCTTATCCAATTCGGAATGGCACAGCTCACACCTCCTTAAATGACTTATTGCCATCCAGCGTCGAATGCACTTCTCGTGGACATATTTCATGCTTCCGTCACACAGACACGGTGCAATCAATCGGCCAAGAGAATTTGACTCTGTATCATAGGCATCATGGCAGATTCGACAAATCCTAGGACCATCAGTCCCAAGCGACACTTGGTGCATTGGAGGAGGATTGGTGAAAGTGTACGAGGAAGATGAAGGTTGCAATGCAATCTGTTCGTTGGGGGCTCCGTTGTGTCCACCTGATGGCTTTTTATTTCCCACTTCTATGTAGATCGTCTATAGCATAAAGTGCTGGCTTATTTTAAACATTACGTGTCAATAAATTGTTACCTTCCATTATCTACAAATAGCATCATTCAAATTCAATGCTTAAACGCATTCCTACTCAGCAAATGGAAAAGCTGTTACTACCTTAAGCGTCACACTTTGATCCACGTTGGCAGGATCGACTTCTCCTAGTCGGCAAAGCAAGCGCTTTTCTTTGAACTTCATCTGTCTATTCGTTTACTACACTAAGCATTGAGTTAAAAGGTGGCTTTTTTCCACGAATGCACCACTATGTGCGTGGAAATGCAAGTAATCACAAACACCTCCTATTAAAACTGCATACAATTTCGCTAAGCGAGTAACAAGGTCCTATTCATGTCCTAAGTATTTTCCCACCCACTTGTAAAACCATACACAGATGTGAGGCGTGTTCACTCTAAAATTGGCAGTTCTAGGCATGATATTGGGATGCATGAAATAAAATACCATTTCTCAATTTCCTGACACCAGCCCGCTGCTACCAGAACAACTTACTCAGCTGCTAAGCTCAAAGCCATATTTTTGAGTCTTAGAGGACAGGGGTATCGGTAAGTTGAGAGGTAAACGCTTCTCCCTACTTCCTGCAACTAAAGCCAATAAAGTAATTACTGTGAAGAAGAAGTCTCATTTCCCGCTAGTGCAGCAAGACAAAGCCAAAAGTTGTGTTTTATGCTTAAGTGAATGCTACATTCCAAAATTTGCGGGAAAACGTAAATATAAGTAAAAGCACGGAGTGAACTTAAAGTCTGCACAAGTATTTATATATGTATGCGCTGGCGTTACCACCCACGTAACAGAGATAATGAATTTAAGTAATGTTTGTTCACACGAGCAGTCCACTCGCTTATAGCTGAGCTCTTGAAATAAAAAGTCGAAAATTTGAGGTGATTGTCAAGTTTCTAGGTATTTGCTACCCGTCAATCACAGTCTCTGTCTCGCAAAATCCATTCATCTGCATTCCAATGACGCAATACACTTCGAGTCAAAGACTGGTAACAATCGTTGCTGATACAGGCAAGTTAAAAAGAGAACAGTTATTCGAGTCAATACCTCAGAGACAGGTAAAATAACAACTTACATGGGTGTGTGCATGCCTTTTACGAGTAATCAGCAGCTCCTGGTTCCAAGTAGCCCACACATGAGAGAAACGATAATTCAACCTAGTTACTTAATCGAGTCTCGCCAATAAAAGGCCCCTCATCCGACCTTTACTCTCAAATTTAGACCATACTTATTACACACTGATCACTGCTCGCTGAGATCATTTTACACTTCATTCTGTAAGGCATCGCGTAAATTTGACGCTGTCTTAAAATCGAACATACCACAAAGGAGATGGGCTTTGGCCTCCACTCTACTTTAAAAGGAAAGTAGCAAGCAATTTCAAATTATGCAGTAGAAATAATAACTAAAGGTGCATGGGAAAGTCTAGAAATACGATTTATTTTCAGTAGTTTGTAAAAAATGAGTAAATTTTGTTAGAAAAATAAAATAAATATGATGAGCAGTGTATTTCTCAAGGGATTTGTCGCTTAATAAAAGCAGAGTTTCTTATAATTACAAAGTTTGTTTTACTGAAATGAGTCTATTATTTATAATCACACAAATTAAGAACGTAATACGCATAAGAATGTTCGGGTTTGACTATTAGTCGTGGCACACCCAAGGCTAACTACATCAGTCAGCGAATGGAAATGCCATTAATAAAAAACTGTCCTTACTTGGTTTCTTGGCGTCACGTCGTTATTGGTGGCAATATCCTCCGCCTCATCCAAATTTGCCGAAACATTATGCATGATCGTAGTGTTACTCAAGTGCAGTAAGTGTTCATTGCCTGAAGCTCATTCCAAACCGTTGCAACCTGCGCTAAAGTTATAACTACGAATCGAGGACGTAAATCCGGGTGCACCAGTATTTATACTAAATCACTCAACTAAACAAATTTTAAATTGAATATCCCGATTAGATTGAAACAGTTTGTCTTGGATGGCTCCATGGGTGAATACGTTTTAAATATTATTGAACAGACCCGTTGAGCGGTTTGCGCCGGGTGTCATTCAATTTCGATATTTTATTGACTTTAACGTACGGCGCCAAAATACTTCTTAATTATTGCTTCTCTTTTTAGTATCCACTTAAGCTTGTCTGTTAATATAATCTTCGTTCTTGATCTCGTTTTGTTCAATACATTTTAAAGGAAACAATTGTTCGACAAGAAATTGTATGGATCAATAAATATGTAGTCTTTTACAAATTTGATTGTAGTGGCTTCCTTGAAGGCAGAAGAGGACATAATGCCTGAGCGGAATACATATTCAGCCATTGGAGGGACTGAGACTGCTGGCATGGCCCGGAGACCAGTCCACTCGGCTAGGACAATATGGCTGACAGAGCGACCGAAACCAGCAGTCAGAACAAAGTTTTACATAGCCCTCTCATCTTCTGCGCGTCATCCTCGGTGTTCCCCTTCGTACGCCTCCCGTGTGGCATCCCAAGACTTCCTGTGAGGTAGAAGAAGGCATAATACTTGGACAGAATATATATTCTGGAAACAGAGGGCATGGGGACTGTTGGCCCGGCCTGGAGCCGGCTCACCAAGTCACAGAAACCGGCAATTCGAACAAACAAAGTATTACACTTCTCCTCTCTTCTTTCGAGCGTCATCCTCGACGTTCCCTTCAGCCAGCCTCCCATGTCAGCCATCACAACGTAACCAGTGCCAACAGAACCACCCATGTGCTAACCATGGCAGTCATCGAGATTCAAGCTCATGTCTTCTTGTAGTGCCATCAATTCCGCGTGGCACTCGATGCAGCAAGTGCATATATCTTAGTCCTCCTCTCCCACGATAATATGGGGGTACGAATCCAAGTTTTTGAATGGGTCGAGACACACAACACGTTGCGATCCCAGGCTTTTTTGATGCCGTAGAAGAAGCGCGAGGGTATCGTAGAACTGTGAGAAAATGGGGCGATCGGGCCTCATTGGAACAAGTTGCACGCGATCCAAGTGTGAAAAGCATAAAACGATGCTATCAAATGGCGTCCTGTACGTTCTACATCTGTTTGAACACATTTTGGCGAAGGGAGGCGAGTTGGCCGAGAACCTGAGAGAGAGCTTACGGAGAATGCTTGACCACAGTGTCGCTGATCCCTATTGGTAGTTCCACTGGACTTGGAGTTCACGACTAGTGTTGCTTCAATTGTTCATAGCTTCCTTGCAGAACACGAGGGCGAGGGAGGTGCCGAAGATGGACGTCGATCTCAGCCCTTCTGTTATGGGATGTCAGAGATTCTCCCATCCTTGGCACATACACTTCTTTCACACCGCCAAAGTTTGCCAGAAGCAATATGGAGCAGGATAAAATCCACCAAAGTTGGGTCTGCTTTCCGCTGCTACCAATGTAGCGTCCCGAGACCTCCTTTAGGGTAAAAGAAGGCATAATACTTAAAAAAGAATATTTATTCTGGACTCCGAGGAATTGGGGGTGTTGGCACGGCCCGGAGGCCAGTCCATCAGCTAGTACAATATGGCTACCCAAGCGACCGAAACCGGCAGTTCGAACATCCCGCGTCAGCCTTTACCACGTAATTAGTGCTAAACGAAAACACTTACTAGCCAGTTATCAAATTTATATGCAACTGAGGCAGTACTTGACTACATCGTTACTAATCTCTCTTGGTGATTCTACTGAGTCCGAAGTCCCGCCGATTTAAGAACCGAATCTGGAGACGGAGGATTCTGCTTGCAAGCATGCATATTTACAGGCAAACGTTGGAACACCGGTTTAAAAGCAATTTTTTGGAAAAGGGTATGGATTTAATGCATTTCCATCAAGACTAAGCTTAGGACTATTGCACCTTCCTTTGTTAATAGCAATCTTGCAGAATATGGGGATGGGACTGGTACCGAAAGTAGGGGTCATTCTCAGCTCTTCTGTTAGGGGAGTGTCAGCGATTCTTCAACCCGTAGGGCATGCAATTCTCTCGCACCGCTGAGGTTTCCCACAAGGGTTATCAATTGGGATAGCAATTCCTTCATGCCGAATCCGCATTCTATTGCTACCAACGTAGTGTTTTGAGACTTCTATGACCGTATCCGAGCATTCAATCATCCGCTCAGCTAACGCTTTATTAAGCCTAACCATTATATTTCGATCTACCCAACCATCTGGCCGACTATATGTTCATTCACCAAACCGGTTCAGATTAGCCATACCGAGAAAGTTGATTCGGCTATGTTAAAAGTTGCAATTATCATAGCCCATCCGAGTTCTAGCCTACTTCATCCTTCTCGCTGAATTGACGCAGAGCATTCTTATCGCTCTTTCCATCACCACACTTCCTGTTCTTTTCTTCACAGGCATTCTCTTCTATACCGACCAGCTGTCGCTCCTTGCTCTCCTTCTCATCCTTCTTGCTCAGCGATCTTCCCACACGTTCCTGGAGCTCCTATTTGGTTGCTTCACTTGTTTCGTGCGTCAAACCAACGTGATCTGGCTCGCATTCATGATTGACCAGGCGGCTGTTCGACGACTAGCTTCCACTCAGCCCTGCGTTCGAAAATCTGCTCTCCAGTGGTGCATCTACCTGATTAAACATCCTGTTGACATTTTCACTGCGCTTACCAAAGCAGCTCTCCGAGACGCTCTACATCACACTGCAACGATCGTTCTCTTTGTCACTCTCGTCCTTGTTTTCAATCAGGGTGATATTGTTCTTGGTGATCGCAGTGCTCACAAACCTGTGTTTCATGTGCCCCAAATCTTTTACCTCTTCGTCTTTTGCGCTCTCCATACACCGATCGCTTTCCTCCATTACCTCCACACCAATTTACATGTTCCAAGACGCCTCTCTCTGATCTGGATCACCTTCCTTCTTTTCTTGATGGCCGGATTGGTTGGCTTAGTAGATGAGTGTATTTTCCACTTTTATATGTTATATCCTTTCAGGTGGTTTTAGCAGTCCTTTGGCGACCTATGTGTTAAAGGTTGTGAGATCCTATTTTTCAAGCGCTCCTGATGAAGTAATGTTGTCATCTCTGGTCCTCACTAATCGGTTGCTTCCTGTCTCAGTCCCCCCTATTAGTTTATTTGGTCACTTTTTGATAAAAGGTACACAAACTTATAAAAGGCAGGTGCCAATTTTTAGAACCCGTTTATTGGCTACCAAGCCTGCATTAGTAAAGTGGAGTTGCTTAACTTTTCATCCCAATTGATGTTAAGTAAAGTAGCTGTTTCTAAAATGAACATGATGATTTCCGAAGAGTGGTTTTGAAAGGAGTCTCATCAATTGCTGATGGAGCTGCACGGTTGCAAGGATGTGTGGATCCAGTGGTACTGTCAGTCTCCATGGGCTACACTTTCACCTAGTAGAATGACCTTTGAGGCATGCCCCTAGCCTCACCGATCTTCTGCACCATGTTAAAGGATGCTCTTCCACAGTACCTTGACAGTTCACAGCTTCAGCAAAGACGCACGTTGGTGGAAGTGGTAAGTGAACTCAATCCAAACTAACAAAGACCCTGACTTTTGAGTTTAAACACACACCAAAAGGTGTCTCCCTCAGATGGATGTTTTCTTGCTGATTCCCAAGCAGAAGTGTTACAACTGATGTCTATCTTTCCCACGTATTCCGGTTCCTTGTTCTGAACAAAGGCTAGCACCTCCTGAAGTGAGTGACGGCCGACGGGGAAGATTATCTGGGGGGAAGCGCCGAGAATGGATGCTTCGTGGTCTTGGTCAAGGTATAACTTTACATTTGCCTGAATTTTAACATCCTTTCCGTGAAGGGTACCACCAGTCATCAAGGGAATGTGACTCTGTCTCGATGATTAAACCCTTTAGCATAATGAACTAAGAAACCGAACAATTTTATGCCCAGAAGGCCGTTCTCGTCTCCTCAAGACTGTTTATTTTTGATGCCTTATTTATTTGCGGGTGGCAGTTGGTAGCCTTCTGCTGGTGCACATGGGACTAACTTCAGGCTTATTGTTCATGCTGCTTTGGCTGTCCCATTCCTCCTATGTCTCCCTGTAATGTCAACTTACCCGCTAGGAATCGTTTAAGAAGTTCGAACGTTCCCTCCTATTGCTCTGCCAACAGGATTAAGAGGAAGCGAAAGAATGTGCGAAGCAAGAAAGGTGATTTAACCGAAACTGAGGTATGTGTGTGTGAAGGAGGGAGATGTTCCTAGGGTTAGGAAATGACACAAACAGCCTGACTGAGGGAGGAGAGCGAAAAAGTCACACTGACCCATCCCTTTAATTGTGATACCCTTTCAAAAACGAAAAAAACTAGAGTCGAAGGGTCGACTAATTACCTCACCCATCCTAGCAACTGTCCCTTCCTGCGACATAAGATTCTTGTTTTAGTCGGCGAAAGCAAAACTTTTCGGACGGATACCGTAAAAATCGATGGAATGTCTCGATTGACCTAATGAAGCATAGTCTTCCAAGGTCAAAATCGTTTATGTGGCTCATCGGATACGCACAATGAATCCCCCAAATGATAGGAGTCATGTGGAAGGTGTCTATTGACACGCAGTTTCGTCGAACTGAAAGTAATTCGATAGCAAATCAATCAGAAAACCCACCACAATCAACGAGCTTAGTGATGCTCCACGAGACCTCAAAGCGAACGTGTCGACACCACCAACAGATGGATGAAATGAGATGTCACAAATGCCCAAGCGATCTGGAGTCACTACTGTGCGACTGACAAATACCACAAGTGCCAAAATCACTTCCCCAACCTGCAGTACAGCACAAGCATCGGAGCACCAGATACCTTAGAAATTACCAAATTTGGAGCCCACACAACTGGAAACTTCGGTTTGGTGTCGCAATGCAATACATATCGCCTTAGCACTCACAACTCCCGATTAGGTTGAGAGGCAGTTGAACACGTCTGGTGGAGGACGAAGCTTTTGCTCGTAAACTACAACAGTCAAACTCGGCCTCGGTCTGAGTAGACGTAACCGCCACTAAAATATGGCAAAATCGGATTTGACTCCTTAATTACAGTCATAAACTGGACACCGTCCCAACCTCGATGTTTAGACCTCACTCATTCAAAACCAAACCACTTGCAGTCATTTGTATTCATCTTATCTAGCCATCAAAATTTCAGTTTGCGCCTTATCAATCGCCAAGCCGCATTGACTATCGCCACCGTTCTTCATCGCCCATTCTGCGATTCCAGTGTTGGTCAAAACATTCTACTCATTCCGTTTAAGTAGACAGACTAATCAAGACATCTGGGTTTTCTGCCTTTGACATTAGCCCATTCAGCAACTCGTGGCATCAAGGGGACGGATACGGCAAATGCATTATTCCCAGTGGTTTTATTTACCGCCCCAACATCATGGCAACTCATACATTATTAATGACAATCAGAGCCGATTGACACGAAATCTTCTCACCGCTGGCACGGCCTGCCGCGGCCCTAGTGACCATTCGGAGCTCTGCAAGATGCCTTCAAATAGGCTTCAAATGCATGAACAGAGACGTGGATTTCGCACACCGAGTTAGCTCACGCATCCAACTCTGGAAAGACACAAAACTGAAAGCGGAATCTTGGCACTTTTTCGCCCTATCCCTGCGCCTGCCCATCTACATCTACAACGTGAGGAATATTTCCAAACTTCGTCTTGGTAGCGCATTGACGATGTGAGATGCATCGAACTTTAGCTTACTCCCGTAACTCCCACAAGAAAATCTAAAACTAATGCATGGTGAGGCTGCCCGTCGTTCTACCTATACAGTTCATGATGACAGCGGCAGGGAGCCTTGCATTAGGTTCTTTGTGAACGTCAAATTCTGAACTTCGATATTGTTGGTAGCCAGACGAGGCCCGTTCCCGACAGGATTGGCACCGCGACAGGGAATACCTCGAAAAATTAGTTACAAATAATTTTACAGGCTTAAACGTTACAGATAGTCTCACCTCCTTCACAGGCAGCCTGCACAACCCAAAAGTGCTGTGGATATTATTTCGCTTGACATCACTATCCCCAGTGATCCTGATTTGCACCCTCTGAACTGCCGAATCGGACGTGCATATCAGAGTGGTAAGATGGATGAGTAGATCAACGGATACGGGTCAGGCAGATAGATGGAACAGTGCTTGTTAACTGGATACTCATGACCATAAAAGACAGATTCGGAAAGAGGAACAAAAAATGCAACCCTCAAAACGCTTCAAATGATGTGGAAATAAAAGGCAAAAAAGCGTCTACGAATGAACGATGAGTAATGTTAAAGTGATCCGGAAAAAAAAGGTATTTTTAGTTTTAAAAGTGTCACCAGAATCAGTATGCCATTAAAAATGACAGAGTAGCATGTCAAAGAAGCACAGTTATGCTTTACTCCAGGGTTTCGTTTGCATTGTCGTTGAAACCTGATGGCGGATGATATTGCAATCGAACCGGTCCAATCTTAGCAACTAAGATAAAAGAAACATCACTTATTCCAAATAATTTCCACCCAAACCTAGGAGTTAGTACATGCAAAAAGTATTTATATTACTTGAGGTAGGTACATTCAAGAGTTAAATCTCCACAGTAGGGGAATGTTGTTGCAGGACGCATCGTAAAATGCCCTTGTTTAACAAGGGAAGAAAATGGTCTGACCGAGTTAATAACCGAGTGGATTGTAAAGGATTGCTCGATGTTTAGTAAAAAGTTTACGAAATGAAAAACAGACTTACTCCTTAGGGTGGTGGTAAATATGAAGTTAATTGCATATTATCATTCAAACTTTCCAAAACCAAAGGTTTTTCAAACTTTTATACCCTTTTTAGAAGCTATTACAATGGAAGTGCCGCCCTTGCCTTCCCTTTTTTTAATAATCAGTGTAGATGACACAACTAATGGCTGGCAAAAAAAACGGATTGCTAACATTTTTCATTGCAGTGTGTGAATCCGATTATCCCCAGCATTTGATTACGCAAACAAGTTTGCTGAGATCCTCAAACACATTTTGAAATGCAATGGAGAAGGCAAATCAATTCAAGTGATTCATTTGCTTGAGCGTCAGTGTTTACATTTTAATTAAACCCGGTGAAGACCTAAAGCATCGAATCACCTTTATATGCATATCCTTTGTTCATTTCGTGGACATTAAGCGAATTTAGCACATTATCTGTCTAAAAAGCTTGTTATTTCTTATCTGCAGCAATGTTAAAAGCCTTGCTGTTGCTATTTCGTCCCAATAAATGACCTACTGCAAACAGATTTAATGAAGCCGTGTTAAATGGATAATTAATTTACTCCAGTATGGGAACTTACCCCTTGAAATAAGGCAATTCAAGCTTTCCCATCGGGCTGAGATAAGACTCGAGCATCGACCACAGTGGTCGGCACTATCAGTTAAAGGACGCCTCCTGATGAGAGGAGTCAGGGATAAGATTAGGAGGGATGGAAGTAAAAAGATGGTTGTGAAGGCAGAGTCTGATCAGGCGATATTGAATGTTCCTGCACATCTCCATCAAACCTCCTGCAAACTCGTGGCAAGACATTCCGCCCAATTGGATATGGACCACGCACACAGTTACCACCTTTCATGGATGAGAAACGCCATTCCTTATGTTCCCGATGTCCACTGATGCGGATTCAAAGACATGCGTTCCCGTTGCGAAGTCTGAAGAACGTAAACCCAATGTCGAGAAAATAATTGAGAGGAGTCCTAGGCGGGTATCGCCCATGATACTTCCAATCACACCTAAATGGCTGCCGCTGGGCTACATTGTGCTGCTCACTCAAAAAATCACCACCAAGCCATGTAAAGACAAGGATTAACCTCAAGAAAGCAGGAAATCCGTCCCACAAATTCAAGCGTGAAACTCTATTAAACATAAATTCTTATTCTAGACATCTTAACGCACGTTAAATATAGACGTTTTACTGACCATGATTGTTGCAAATAGAATGGCCAATAGCCCACATAAAATACCACACTTAAAGAAGAATGTAATTCGACAAGAACCGACATAACAATCCTCACAGGCCTGGCAAAACGTTGGGGACATATTAGGCAATTTCGCAGAGGTGAGAAACGGACTTTACTTGTTGGAACTCTTCGATGAGATAAACATCCATATCCGCTTTTTTTGCCATTTAGAAGCTGCCATCATCCCATACAGCAGTTCTCCACTGCCACTCACAGGCGCACCTAGCGCACATGTCGGATTGGAGCGGGTGGATATTTCAAAAAGACGGGTCAAGGTAGTTAGTTAAAACATTGTGCTATTATGAGCTTCAAAATAATAAGCAAATCCCTCAATAAATTTGCCTAGTTAGACTGCGTTTTACATTCTAGATTTTAAGCTTAACAATTTTTGCGCTTTATTATCATTAGCTTTCAACTATTCACACGTCACGGTGACAGCGTTGTACGCTAAACCACTGACAGATGGATAAAGTAAGGAAGCATTCGTATGATGATGGCCAAGTAAAATCTGTTAACTTCATGCATTATTAAGTGCTTGCAGTGTTCCGTTCGACTGAGGTAGGTTAAAAAGCAAATTATTTTGCGAGAAGCACGATTTGATTGGATGATAAAACCTGAGAGAATTTAATTCTATGTTTAATTTCAAAATATTAAGTTAAGACTAGCATTTTGTCTTTTCAGACACTTCCAGTCAAAAAGGCTTGCTTGTAAGGCCCCGCCCTTACCTGCGTCCCATTATTGCTTGATCTTGAAATGTAGGTAAGGCATTTGTGCACTTATCTACCCATGTATTTATGTTTCTTGACATGAAATGGTCAGTGAAATGCTAAATGCTTTGGTATAATATGCAATACACTCGTGCATTGTAGGTTAATAGTTAGCCTACAAATGACCCTATTAGTATGCTTATGCAAACCCAGTGAGTAATGCAATGTCACACTAGCTTATAATTCTTGCAGGAGCTCCTTACCATCCGCTATTTTGGCTTCGGAGTAGGGTATTGGGTTAGGGAACAGTGACTGTGATCCTTTGGCCTTTCTGTGCACTAAAATAGGGCTTTTCTCACGGGTGCGACTCATCGCGACCGTAAAAAGGAGCTAAGTTAAAATTAATTTGAGTTGGCGATAACAGACTAGTTTAAATGGATCGACATCCTCCTGGTTCAATTAACTTACATACAATTTATATACGCTGGAGCACCACAGCCTAACATAAACGTCTTCTAATAAATCACATAGAAGTCCCCTTTCGCGGCATCCTCATCATCACCAATGTCCTCCTAGTTATCCGCATTCTCCTCATCACCCTGCTACGCATTTCTACCTGTTTTGGTGACGGCTTCACGTCAGCCTGTTGTGGCTAGCGGTCAAAAGTTGAGGGTTGAGTGGTGGGTAGATGTGACAGTTGCGTAGAGCAAGGTGTGGGTGGTGAGGAGAACATGGGAGTGAAGAAAACGCATTGCGTGTAGGCGTCAAAGTAAGAGTGCCTCGTGGCAGTCTTCTGTTCACACTTACTTGTGAGGCCTCAGTGCATCACACATGTTGTAAAACTTGTTTTGCTAAGAGAGAGGCTTCCTCCACCTCTCAGCTCAGCGCAGTGATATGTGGCCGAGTGTGCACACTTCAGGTTGGAACCACCGGTGAGGTGTCACAGAGGAAAATGAGCACGTTGCTATAGGTGGTACAGTCAGGGCACTACTTCACATCGCACAACGTGTGCATTAGGCTGTGATTTGAGTCGTCGTTGCATCATTTTGTTGGCCTTTACTCTCTGTGCCATCACGTCTGACAAAGCAGCAGCATGCGGCTTTGACCTCTACAAGCTTCACCTCAGAGGCATACTGCTTCTGATCGTGCTTCTGTCTCACTCAATTTGAAATTGCGGTGAGCTACACATCTTCTCTTGCTGACAGGACATCCGTCGACTCCATTCCAGCTGCCACAAATTGATCCTCTTCTTGAGCAACCACTGGACCATCCCCTTTTGCGTGTGGACAGTCCGAGGCTATACCAGTCTGCAGCATTGATCACTCTCCTCTTCTGTCTTTTGTCTCTCTCATCAACGTGGCTGTAAGTTTCTCTAACT
The DNA here is from genome assembly GCA_001870725.1 of Taenia solium. Taxonomy (NCBI): domain Eukaryota; kingdom Metazoa; phylum Platyhelminthes; class Cestoda; order Cyclophyllidea; family Taeniidae; genus Taenia; species Taenia solium. The sequence continues at coordinate 115,132 of MIEF01008545.1, forward strand.
GTCTGACTGGTAGAAGTGAGTTCTCCTTCTGGAAGGCAGCTCAGCTTAGCCTTGCACATGGCAATTTGGGCGACACTGCTTTGGCCTCACCTCTACCAAAAGCCCACTCACAATTCTTTTGTCCGTGATGTTTACCAATGTGGGGAATTGGAGGAGAGCGCGAGGTTTCAATTCTGCGGAATGTTGGCGAAACGGGCACAAAAGATGTGTTGCTGCATTGTAACATAATCCAAACATCTATTCGGCTCACCGTTTTAGTAGTTACTCTGAATTGCCCAAATTGCCCGTTTCCTTCGTTCACAACCGCCCAAGTTAAAGTGCTACTCCAACCGGAGGGGATAGATGCCTTCTGGTAATGCTGAGCTTTGGCTTCACTTTCAGCACCTCTTTACACCCCCCCTCCCAAACAGTCTCATCAACTACAGCCATCTCTAAAGAAACAGTTTATTTCATGCAATCGCCCAACTTCCCGTACTCTGCAACGCATCGAAGCACAGTTGCTGGAAGGCGATTCAGTTGGAGCCAGTATGGATTTGGAGGCACAATGCACGAAAAGATGGAATGAATAGAGTCACTGTGTGATTTTGCGATTGAATGAACTTGGAGTGTGTTAGCCAAGGGTAGCCACGAGGGCTTGAATTTTGCTTTCTAGCAATTTTTTGAAGTTTAGATAATAGAATTTTTTCAAATACAGGCATAGAAATGCCATCAATTCCTGTGTAAGTTTGAACCTCAAGTCCCTTTTTTGCTTGTACAGTGTCATTGACCTTTGCTTTCCTTATTTTTACCTGCTTTTTGACCTTGAATGTGAAAATCATCGACCTACGGAATGAACTGTTAAATGAAGTAGGAAAAATGCTTATTCTTTTCGAAATGCAGGAACTTATTGTCCCCTATAATTTAGGCCTGATATAAAAGATGTGTGGAAATCTGATAGTGGGTTGAACATTGATTAAAATGCATGCCAATGTCGAAATGCCACTGGTTTGGGAGAAGGGGAGGGGGCAGGGAATGTCGAAGGAGGGAAACTTTGTGCGGTAAGGCATAAAATATGGAGAACTTACCTTAATTGGAAAAGATGATATCAAATCGGTCACGCCGAAGCAAATCTTGATGATGTCAATTGGCGTACTACTAAGCAATTTTTTTAAAAAGCAAGAGGCGAAAGAGAACATGGATTCCAATGGCTTCAACGTGGAGCACGAATTGATTATTCCCCACTGCGCATCTTGCGTTAACCCTTCCATCTAACAATCCATACAACCATCCATTCCGATACACCGTCTCCATTCACATACCACACATGCACAAGGTCACTTTCCCCACCCTTGGATTTTGTAAGAGACAGGGATTTTATTATAATACTTATAATCTATTTAATGTTTCAAACATGTTTTGATATTTTTGGATTCACATTAATGTGTGCAGCTAGACGGTAACAGGGCTTAAAAACATTATCGTCAGCTCATTCAACATCTGATATTAATACATTCCTCTCCTATTGCATCCTCCCCTCAAATCTATTTGGACCCACACATTGATTTGTTTTTCCTTTCATCCCGAGTTTATCCATCCTGAATGCATGCAGCATATCCGAATGCAATCAGAGCTTGCGTAAGGTGACAAACCCAGTTTGCTAGAAATAACACTCTACTTATGCTATAAAAGTAGATGGTCAAATCATGACAATTGCGGCTCAAACCGTAGACTAGCAAGCCAACACGAAGTGAGAATTGCTAAGGCTTCATTTAGCAATGTTTAAAAAAAACCAATCGTTTTGGTTCTTTTCTAACTCTGCTCCTCACAAGGTTGAGCACTCCCCTCAATTCGTCCTTGCCACTAGATGAGTTAAACCAAATTATTGAACACTGTGTGGGAAAGTTTCATCAGATTTTTAACTCGAGTAAATTTTTTCCAGCAATAACACTTCAATTAAACATGGTGTCCACGATAGTAGCTTGAGCCATAACCACATGGACAAGGAAGAAAAAGTGTCATTGCTAAAGAAACGGCTACGCTTTGTGAGTGGACTTCGCCAGCAAAGCACATTGGAACAAACCGATCTCGACTCTGCCAACGTAGCCCCAATCTCCAGCCAAACTCCAGCACACAAGAAGGATTGTAAATCATTACAAAATGACAGATTCGTTTAATGTCTTAAATTGGAAATGTCTATCTAACGTCTGCACAACGGGCTGAAGCCTGAATGGCAGAAACATAAAAGACAGACCAAGAGGAGGGAGCTATGCATATTTCATAACCAAGGAGTGGTTAATGATGCGGAAATTAATATTAGAATGCACTTACAAATGTGTTATTAATAATACTGACAAGTAATCTAGAAACGAGAAAGAGGAATCGGTTTCAGGTGGAATGTCAAAGGCCACCGTTTGCACTATGGGGGAAGAAGTACAGCAAGGTGGAACTGAACGAAACTAAAGAATGAAATATAGCAGAGATGTGGAAGGAGCTGGTGTGAGCCAGTGGAGAAATGGTGTGTTCATTCACCGCTGTATATTGATGAAAAGGACATGCTTTCCCTCGAGCAGTCCGTCCATTACAGATTGAAATGCCTCCTTCCCATTTATTTATGGTAAACCAATGGCAACTGCCTGTGTGTATGAAACTAGCGTCATATCCCTTGTGAAACGTTTGTAAAGGAGTTTGGGGTTTTAAATGATTTAATGAGATTGGGTAAAGGAAGTACCTTTAATTCTGTGACATTAAACCACAGGTAATTAATTGTATGCATAAAAATGTGGTGTAATGCTTCGATGGTTAGCTTAAATCTTGGTTTAGATTATGCGAACCCTTGGTGCTCCACGATCGTACTGCGGTCGACCAGGAGACACGAAGCTCTTCTGCAAGTCGACAATGCAATATCCGCCCAAGCGTCATGACTTCTTTCGACTTCAAAGACACCCAATTTGTGTGTGCCTACATAACTTATCCACACACTTTAATACGAGACTCCAAAATGGCAAATGAGAACCCGTGGTGTGTGCCAATTCGTGTTATTTGACAGCCAGTTACCACATCGGTCATCTCCCAGTATCCATTCTTCTACAATCCAATGTGGTGACACACCTTCGGTTGCCTCGCCTCTGCATACAAGTCGAGAGGGTGACACTCAGGCAAATCAAGAACTCAGAATCAGTCAGGAGACTCAACTGCTTGTGTGTTTATGTGTATGAGTAAAAAGTTTGTAAAAAAAACTGTCATTTCCATTCATTTTGAATTTACATTTATTTACTTGATGATCGTCCTGAATGGTACTTTCCTACCTCATCCAAGTCTTCCGAATTCGCAATGATTACCTCCCGAAACTCATCCCAGAACCGAGAAATCTGCCTTGACCCTTGCTAACAAACGGTTCATGAGTATTCAAAATACGCATGTAGTTATATCGCTCTACTCGAGTGAACATTTGGCAAAGTATATTTCAAGACAAATGTAAGGAACAGTAGGCGGGCATTGCATGGAACAGCCGGTCTACATCGTACGTTTTCGATTTCCTAAAGGCCTAAAAGCAAGTCGCCTTTGAAATCATTCAGTGGAACTTTACCAATGACGGGAATTTCGGAACATATTTTAAGGTATATGCATTATCCTAGCACTGGGGGAGTTGGACCCTGAAATCGCCTACGGATTTACTTGTTGAGCACACGATTGGCCATTTTGGTGACAACCACCGCATACCTGTGTTTATCTTTTGGGTGTGATAATCAACTAACCTGCACTAGTAAATCCTAAACACGACACCTGAAACATAATTTCATGAGGGCCCGCTACTCACGTCTATTAACTTCTATTTGGTTCAAATGAACACCCATCAAAAGCTGGGTAAGTACGCCACAGTTCAGTGTGTTTCTGTATCTACCAAGAGAACCAACCGACCGAAGGCAAATTAGAAGAAGCTGACGTGCTTTACGACCAACAAGCTGGTGCGTTTTCGATGCATAAGTCTAGACTTACTTAGAAGGTGGAAGCTGATGTCACGTAGGCGGAGTCGAGATCATTTCCTTTCAATGTGTATTGGTGGAGGTGTCAACTCACTTAATAGCACCATTACACTTGTAGCGTCCTGAGACTTCCTTGAAGGCTAAAGAGGACCCAATACTGGGACAGAATGTATATTCAGCAACCAGAGGGATTGAGACTGCTGGCATGGCCCAGAGGCCAGCCCACCCGGCACAGGCAATGTGGCAACCCAAGTGGCTTAAACTGGCATTCCGGACAAACAAAGTGTTACGTAGCCTCTCTTATCTTTTGAGCGTCGTACCCGACGCTCCCCTTGTTAAAGCTCCCGCGTCAGCCATCACAGCGTTATCAGTGTTGGAAGAACCACCCACGGACTAACTGTACCAGTCATCACAAGTCGACGCAACTGGGACGACGCTTGACCACAACGTCACTGACCCCTCTTGGCACTCCGCTTGAATTTGAAATTTCCACCGGTTTGAGAACTGAATTTTAGAGTGGGAGGTTCTGCCGAGCATCAGCGTGTCCATGGGGAGACGTTGGAATACCGGTTTCCTTAAGCAGGTATAGTAAGGAAATCTCCAAAACAAAACTTTTCCAAATGATTCACGGCTAATGTTACTTCAGTTGTTAATATCTCTCTTGAAGAACACGAAAATTAGGGAGATGTCGAAGGTGGACGTCATTCTTAGCCCAGCTGTCAGGGGTTGTCAGGGCTTCTCCCATTCGTAGAAACATGCACTTCTTTCACACCGCTACAGTTTGTCATGGGCGGTATAAATCAGGGTAGAAACCCCATAATGTCGAGTCAACTTTCCGCTGTCACTAATGTAGCGTTCGGAGACTTCCTTGTAGACAAAAGAAGGCAGAATAAATGTTCAGCAAACAGAGGGATCGGGACTGCTAGCATGGCTCGGAGGCCAGCCCACCTGGCTAGGGCAATGTGCCCACCCAACTGACCACAGCAGTCAAAAAAACAAAGTATTACAAGTTGACCAACTAAATTTTATCCTTCCTCCATAATTTGACCATAGCTTATGCTATTTTTGATGTGAAAACGGAAATGAGGTCGGCGGGCTGGGGGCGAAACCACGTAATCTCAGCGTTTAGCCTGTGATGGACTTGCCCTCAAGGGAGTGAGGCGAGAACGTTGAAGGTGGGTGGTGTTCAGCATGGAGTGCTCTTGATTTTATGGTGGAAAAATTTAATTAGATTTCTTGTGACCTGACAGTGGTTGCGTCCACTCAAACAGAAAATACAAAGGAATGCCGTATTTTTTAACTAGAAGTCCCATCCTCCATCCAAAGTGTTTGACTACTACTAAAGCTTATCAGAAGTTGTGATTGACATATGATCGGCGTTTTCGGTTGCATGTGGCTGGAATTTCATAACTTCACTGCCTCATTCGAAAGCGATGAGGGCACTCATTAGACCTGCTACTTCCACATTGTGTCAATGAGGATCGTATAGGCAGCTGGTACTTTGCAGTTCTTTCAACCAATTCCACCATTTTCTCTGCGAGAATGTCTTGCGGATTGTGGTTAGCTCCTGACTGCTTCGTTATCAAGGTGCCTTCTGTCCATCGAGGCCGCGTGTCACTGGACACCTTCCACACGACCCCAGGCGTTCAGTGCCTCCTCAACAGGCCTGTATTTCTTCAATCTATTAGTTGTCTTCATTTCCGGTTCAATTCTATGTGGCTTTTGAATCAGTGAGTCAATCAAGACAAGCAAGGGAAAGAGTCCGTTGCCGTTGGAAGTGAAGCGAATAACCAGCCACCCGCTTCTTAGAGCTTACACCTGACTAGCATTTGGCGTTTCTGGAAGGGCACCACACTTAGAGGCACTAGCCAGTGTGACCTCTACGCAACCCCCTTCTTATCTGACTCATCGTGTCATTTCCTAACTTTGGAAACATCTTGCCCTTCACCTACACATATGCCTCAGATCGTCTTTCATCTTGCACGCATTTCACAACTTCACCTTAATCCTGCTTATGAAATGATAAAAGGAAAACCTCCAACTCCTCATGCGATTTACAATGGGTAGACAAGTTGGCATTCTTAGGAGACGCAGAAGGAGTGGAATACCCAAAGTGGCGAGGTTGGTCACCATAAAAATAGCTCTACGTGGATCTGTAGAAGCCCATCAAATTCCACCTACAATCAAATAAGACCGGAATCCAATTCATATCCCCTCGAGGCCCGGCGATGCTCCCAAATTAGGGGGAAGGGAAAGTTGAATTAATAGGTTGATGCAGTAATGAAATAAAATTGGTGGGGAAAATTAAATAATGACAAAATTCAGAGAATAATTTTTTGTTGTACTTTCATGGCCTCCCGTCAATCCTCCCACAGACCTCCCGCTTTGAGAGGTAGTTGCCAAAGGTGGATGTCATTTGCGATCCTTCTGCTTAGGAATCGCCATAGAGACGTCCATCAGCTGGAGGTACCCTTCTTCCATTCTGGTGAGGTTTTGTATTCAGCCGCAGAAGTCAGGATTTTCATTCATTTGGAGGGAGTTCGTTTCCCGTTATCGCCATTGCGACGCCCTGTGCCTTTGCAGAGGCTGTAATCAAAGCACTGTGATGAACATACACTACCAACTTGAAGAAGAGCTGTGAGGATGGCGACACAGCCCGTGAGCCATTCGACTGGATGGGAGTACAGCCTGCGGGGACTGACAGAAACACTAAATCACCACATCTGTGTCACACCATCAGCAATTGATTGGGTTGCTTTTGAAACCACTCTCATTAAACCATCGTGTCTACTTCAATGACAGTAACGTCTCAGTTGGCAACAGTGGTTGCCACTCAATATTCTCGCCCCACGGCTGTTAATTCCTCTACTTTGAAAAGTCAACGCCAATGAGCAAGGTTTAGCCCGGGAATGATCAACACGGACGGCAAACGTTTGCATCGTACATGCGAATATCAATTAGAGTGCAACAATAGATACCCCCACTTCGCTAACAGAAAGATATCAAACAGTAAAGCTATTTTAAAATTGGCAACTTTTTACAAATGTGTACATTACTTTGCACAAAAGAAAAAATTGACGCCAAAGTCGTGAATCCAAATATTCACAAGTGCACATAAAAAAAGTAACCAAACAATGTACTGGCTGAAAATGGTTTGAAAATTAACTCAATAGCGAAGGATAAGGTTGATAGCACAAATATGCACTTGGAAAGCTTGCTAAATATGATCTGACAGTCTTTACCACATAAACCTCTGCCAAGTAAAGGGCTGTGACAACCACTTGAAGGGATAAAACACAAAAATATGGACAGTAACAGCATTGACAATGACGTTCATGGCCACCTCTATCACGGGAGAGCTCAGTTTTTTGTAAATCCGTGGCCTGGTCAGCCGCCAAATTACGTACGGTGTGATGAAGTACCTCGGCTCAATCAATCCTGCTGGGATTAGAACCAGTGCAACGGCCATGAGATACCCCAGGCTTGTCAGAAATTCCGATAGACTACCTCCACGCAAGCCGCGGCACACATAGTCCCCACATATTAGGTAGACCGGTGCCAGAGTGTATCGAAAGCTTCTGTATCGACGAAATAACCGAGACCACAAATAGAAAGTGTAGTGACGATTGTCGGCTAGAAGGTAAGGATGCTCCACGGTGAAGAAACATATCGACAAGACCGCCATGAAAAGAAGCAAGGTGATCCAGATCAGAGAGAGGCGTCTTGGAACATGTAAATTGGTGTGGAGGTAATGGAGGAAAGCGATCGGTGTATGGAGAGCGCAAAAGACGAAGAAGTAAAAGATTTGGGGCACATGAAACACAGGTTTGTGAGCACTGCGATCACCAAGAACAATATCACCCTGATTGAAAACAAGGACGAGAGTGACAAAGAGAACGATCGTTGCAGTGTGATGTAGAGCGTCTCGGAGAGCTGCTTTGATGAGCGCAGTGAAAATGTCAACAGGATGTTTAATCAGGTAGATGCACCACTGGAGAGCAGATTTTCGAACGCAGAGCTGAGTGGAAGCTAGTCGTCGAACAGCCGCCTGGCCAATCATGAATGCGAGCCAGATCACGTTGGTTTGACGCACGAAACAAGCGAAGCAACCAAATAGGAGCTCCAGGAACGTGTGGGAAGATCGCTGAGCAAGAAGGATGAGAAGGAAAGCAAGGAGCGACAGCTGGTCGGTATAGAAGAGAATGCCTGTGAAGAAAAGAACAGGAAGTGTGGTGATGGAAAGAGCGATGAGAATGCTCTGCGTCAATTCAGCGAGAAGGATGAAATTAGCGCCACCGATGAAGCAGTTTAAAAATCGGAAGTTCTTAACACAGGCTTGAAACGGGAGAAGATCCCAGAGAAAAGTAGTTAGAACATACAGTCCCGGTGGTGTGGTGATCTTTGGGTTCCATTTTTGCCACTTGCCGTGAAGGTATGTGATGGTTTGTTCTTCGTGGAATACCTCGTCCATGTAAGCAGTTGGTTGAACTTGATTCACGAAACAATGAACGACACCACAGAGAACCAGCGTGTAGGCAATACCAACAAGAAGTGTTTTTCCTCGCCCCGGCATATTCCGTTAAGTAGTGACAAAGAGTAGTCCCGAAATTGCTTCTTCGCAGCTTCCACAAGATTCCTATTAACAGACAACGGAATACAGGCAAACGAGAGTAACAGCTGTTTTAGAAAACACGCCCTAATGCAACGAATAATGAAGGAAATACCGTAATTTTAGAAAGATGTAGCTTAGATAGGCCTTAAAATATGTCAACACATCTACGGAGAAATTGTTAACATAAGTAAACCTTCAGATGTGTTTAAAGAAACACAACAGTTTAAAACATACGCCTAACCCCACGAGGCCAACAATGCAGAAACCGCAGCCTAATATTTTTAAAAATATTCGGCACTAAATGGGCGGCCCTGTTTTTGGAGTTTATTGGACGGAATTAAGCGCAAGTCATGGGGCTGTATTTACACCCCAAAACTATATGAAGTACATTAAATCCTATAAAGTGCATCAAAAAATGGCAGCGAATTGACTGATGAAGAAACAACTAGGTTATTTTTGGTTTTGGGCAAAGCAGGGCCGATTATGTTCTACAGACATTTTTGTCTTTATTCCTGAAACCTTCGACTAGATATTAATGGAAAACATATTTATCTCGAATAACTCCAAAGATGACAGTCTTTAAGGCTACTATAAACATGTGATTAGCCCAAGATTAACATCTGGATAGGAAAGGAACATCAAATTCCTTTTAAACTTTACTTGCTTTACAACCTTTCCAGCAGTTCTGGCGTTAAAGATGATTCCTTTTACTCATTCTTCTTTTTATAGTAGCAAAATCTGTAACGGATGGAGGAAACATGTCTTAACTAATATGGATAGTGATGTGCATTAGATACGCCCTTATCAATCCACTTAAGAGCACTTTATTGGAGAGTCAGTACTGTTTCTCCGTTTAGCTTTTGGAGGTAATGGGGCATGAATTAGTAGTTGCGAATGGAAATTGATTTAGCAAATGTGTATACTATTTCCCATTTGCAAAGCAAATTCTTGTTTATTGGTCTCAACTGAAGGTAAAATTGGTTTAAATCTTTACAGTAAGCTGCGTGTAGCGTCCCGAGACTCCCCTTAAGGTAAAAGAAGGCATAGTATTGGGGCAGAATATATATTCTGGAAACAGAGGGATTGGGGGCTGTTGGCACGGCCCAAAGGCCGGCCAACCGGCTAGTACAAGATGGCCACCCAAGTGACCGAAACTGGTAGTTCAAACAAACAAAGTATTACACTGCGTCATATTGTGTCGCACTTAAGAAGATAAATCTTTCTGAAAAGCTCTAGAAATACCTAAAAGCGCCCAGTAAGCTCTATTACAGTTCTATCCTAATTTTTACTCAGAGAGACACGAGCATGGTCCTGAATTCGCCTCTGCAGATCGCTTCGTCTTTAAAACCAACTCCCTTCCCACCCCACGTCTGTTTTCCAGCTTCCTGTGTTAACATGTGGTCGCATTCTGAGAGAAAATGCGAAAAAGACGGTGTCCCCCATCCTTCGTAATTCAATTTCTCATCTCGTGGGTATGTGTAGTGCCTACTTGAGGTATGTGGTCGCGCAGTGCATTGTTCCATGGGAATTTGAAAATAACTTTCACTCGGATAATTACCAAGACCTGCCTGTACCTCAAGACGAAGTTTCTTCTGCACACCTTCCAGTTGCACCGAGAAGTATCGACGTAAGGTATGCCGGATTTGTCTCTTCTCCCACCAGCAATAAACTGCTTCTATGCATTAGCTCATGTGAGGAACAACCGTGGGGCTGCTTATCCCCTTTTAGGCCACCTCATAGTCCCTTTTTATTTAATGGTTAGTTGTATAAGAGCCTCTACCCCATTTCAGATTATTACTTCCTAATTTATTATCTTTCCTCAGTTTAGCTAATCCTTTTTCCAGGCAGTAATCCTTAAATGAGGCACACTCATAGGAGGTTGTAGCATCTCTCGGAGCATGCCACTTCAGATGCGCCTGCCAACTTCAACCCATTAACATGTTGACACCAGAACTCTGATTCGTGCACATTTAATTTCACTTACATATTCCACTTAACTGTGTTGTGTGTGTGCTTCTGACTGCGACACCTTCGGCATCTCAATCCGGCAAATTCTGAGGCTGTCACAATCGGCAGAATTCACGTGCCCGTTGCACTGTCATTGGCCAATTAATTTGGCCAATCACAACGCAGTACAGCCTCACAATCGGCATGTAGAGGTAGTCGGCGTTGAAACATTACTACATTCCTCTGCACCATTAATGATAATAGCCATAGGACACATGATAAGTTCCTTGCAAACTCAGGCATTTTTAAAACTGCCCTACACTCCGGTGTGTCACTTTAGTCCACATTCGTGTTTTTTCCTCCCCATGGGGATTGGCTTGTGGTCAGCTGGTGATGCAGGAACTATTGCACTAAACGTTCAGCATCCGCTGATACGCTATAAATAGATAAATAAATAAATAATCACTGCAGAGAGATGCGAACAATTGGAGGTAAATTTCCCAGTTAGCTCAAACAACGTCAAATAGATCTGCTAAACTGCGAGTAAAAATGGCAGTTTTGCGAAGTCGATAGCCTAATTTTAGCAGAATTCTTCATAACATTGCCAACTAATGGAATGGATCAAAGGCCAATCGAGGTTTGATTGGTCTTCCGAATGTCGAACAACCGGCATTTAAAAAATTATCCAAATTTACAATCCTTGCAAAGTCGATACCCTCATCACTCTGTCACAGCGATGAGCGGCCATGAAATACCCAAATCTTTGTCTTAGATGAGCAAAATCCTTTTAAAAGTATTTGGAAATATGGTGTCTGGAATAAGTAAAACCTACCGCGCTTATAAAGTCAATCAGTTTGCTTTTGGACACTTTTGATAGCTGAGAAAGTGACCTAACTACAAGGTCCCCTCCCCCATCCAATGACCCTAAATTACATTGTTTGTGGTATACACAACCGTGATGTTACTCATTCTGTGTGTCAGACCAAAAAGGCGGAACCAATGGGAGCACGACTCGTTATTACTAGAATTTTTAATCCAGCATGCGTGATTGATGAATGTGATGTTAACCTGTCACCTTAACACCAACTGTAGAAGCTGCTCGTTCAATTGGGAGGGTGCTTGAAAGTGGTGTAGCACATATCTCCCCACTTCGATGCCTTTTGAATAAGTCTTCTGACGCTTGCAAGGAAAGAACAGCCAAGGTAATACGGACCAAGTGTGAACCATCCCCAATCCTTGATAATGGGCAATCGAAAATGATTAAACAGTTTGCTAACATCTTGGTCTTCCGGGAATTAATAACTATGGAAGGTAAGTGAACGAGTGATGCATAGCATGCCAAGCAATTCACTCACTGCCCCCATTTTGTAAGGTTTCACCTCACACCTTCCAGCCCGTGCCTGTTTGTGCATGCATGTGTAGTAGTGGGCTACAGACAAATTTGGCATCCATAAAGCATTCGCTCTCTGATGACCACGCGAATATTGCTAAGAGCCGTCTACTGGACACAACTTGAAGGTGCTTCATAAGGAACAGTCAGTGTGGAACTAGAACTTGGAAGGTGGAGAGATGGTGGTGCCTCAGCATCTTCATCCAAGAATGCAACAATGCAGCCTCTTAAATTTACCATTGGGACCAGAATAGCCTTTCGGCTGCATTCCACCTCCCTTCTAGTTGGCCTTCGCAATGGTGGTATAGAGCCCCGCATTTCCCAGTAGTCGCCTAGTCCATGTGCACCATCATTCCGTGGTTTTTTTTAATCACGTGTGGCTAAAAGTGGATTCAGAAGTGGCTTGTGCGGCGAAAATTCGGTAACTTCGTAGCAAATGGTCGAGACACTGTAATAGGGGCTACAAATGGGATTAGCATCTCCAAAAGCAGCCTGCTCAAGGCCATTGGTACATAGGAAGGACAATTAAACCCCAATTTCCCCATCAAAAGGCGCACAGTCAGTCCACACCCATCAGAAGGCTAAAGTGGTAAACGCCGAAAACTGGGTCCTTCTGTCTGTCTGTCTGTAACTTCATTTACACATATTTATATTAATTAGTTGACCTTGACCTTCGAGTGTTTATAAGTGCACCAGAGGTGCCTCACTGGTTGCTATGCTTGAATCACTGGGGCCGGAGCGAAATCACAACTCTTTCAACAGAGAGAATTTCGAGCGTTGGGTGACCTACAATATTGCCTATTGGTTGAGGCACAAAAAGGAGGCTTGACAATTCCTCAGGTGCAGATGGCTTGTCACCTCTGACGAAAGCAAGTGGCTGAGCTAAGTCACCTTGTGAGCAGTCGTAGAGGAGGTGATGCAATTACCTTGACTTTCAGAGGAGAAAGTCACTTCCTGCGTCAACCGAAGGAATGAGCTCCGTTCCGACTTCGAGTTCGCGATTTTTAGGAGTTGATTGATGCTTCCAATCACGGGTAATCGCTAATTTGCGGATTTGGGGTTTATTTGTGAGAAATATGGCTAGTCATCAGCTTCTGCATACACAGCTACTGCAAGTCGCATATTTGCTTATTTATGCAGGAAGGATATTTCTAAACGAACTAAGCTAATGCTTGCTGAGGTGTGAGATGTGCGGATGATCGCTTCTACAGATCCAGGTTGTGGACGTGATAAGCGCTTCAGGGGGCGTAGCTGTGTTCTGTTCAAGGTTTTCAGACTGTGTGTTCAGTCGGCGCTCCATGAACGGGGTGGAGGTTTGTTCACAAGCGGGGTCATTGTGTTCCCGTGTTCGAAGCATCGCAAATTTCCGTCCAGACGTCGGCATTTATGTCAGTCGACTGCATCAGTGATATGGATCGGCATAGCTAAAGCGAATAGCGTTGCTACAAAGGAAAAGTAAAGGGGCTAGCCATCTTCGACTGAGCTAAGTTGACATGTGAGCAGTCGTGGAGAAGGTGATGCAATTGCCTTGACTTTCAGGGCAGAAAGTCTCAATCTAAGCACAAATCATTCATTAGCTTTACACCCACCATCAACAATTTGGTACTACCAAACAACTTGACCACGCTAGGGTCGTCGCGACAGCCCTCGGCATCGACCAGCGTCCATCCTTCGCCAGGACAAACCGTCCCATCCCACGCCTATCAACTCCATTGTGCAGAAGACTTCAAGCACACATCAGCACAGCGGTGGGATGACCACTCATGTAATGCCTACTCCATCCTCGAACCATCCACTCATGCGAATCAACACTCAACCAGCACGCTGGACGCATCAACACTGCAAAAGCAGTCTGTTGTGTGATGAGACGGTGGGAGGGTGACGAGGTCTTCTCCGAGGACGGTGAAAACAACTGTTGTTCACGAGCAGAAACATCGGCGATTTCGACAAGTCAGTGCATGTTGCGCAGCACGAGGGTTCGCCGCCTCTAGCCAGTGCGAAACCTGAAGCACTGCATTGGGGGAGGAGGGCTCAGGGGAGAAATACTTGCATTTCGTAGGTTCCACCGTTACGCATTTGGAAACACTGACAGCCACAATCACACATGTGATGATTCTTTGAAGCTAGATCCGCCACGCCGACAAACCTTTCTCTGGCACAACTGCATCAGTTAGGGTTTAAATGCCTCTATAAGTGCACAAATCTCGGTGAACAAGGAGTTGAAGAGTGGAAACGTATTTGATCAAGCCGTGAGCTTGAGCGTACACTGCATGGACCTCAGAAAATATGCAGCTCTTCAGCGATAGGTTGGAGACAGCTGCAGTACGCCAAACATCGCAACAGGAAATCGCACTTTTAAAGGGCTTCCAGTGCTCGTTGTTGTGTTAGCAACCTTCGATATTATCCATCCCGCCGAGGACCCTTGCCTCAAACCTTCATGTAACAAATGAAACACGATTACCCTCAAAATACTTTCCATAGGGTGGCAAAGAATACGCATGATTGGATCGATGAGTGCAGAAGCTGCCAATCAATGACTGCAGGAAGTAGGGCAAGCAAAAGGTTTAGCCAACCCCTGTTGTTAAGTGAAGATGGAGATGAAGCTCGATCCCCATTCTCGGGATGATTTCATACTCGAATGCACACAGACCCTCAGTGGGATCGATTTTAGCACCGTAACGCTATTGCGGGATAACAGTTTCATTTTGGCGGTTCGAGAAGCGTCGCAAAACTCGACACCCGTGGGTGGTCCCCTTGCGCTAACAGTGAGCGATCCACAGAACCATTCGAGGCCCCCTCAATCTGAATCACAGACAACGATAAAGCTGCTCCCAGGCGACATTAAACTGTACCATCAGTGTCCAAGACCACCTTGGCATAACCCAACCCATCGGAGGCTGCTGACTCGCTTGGACCCCAACCCTCGCCTGCACAGCAAGCATTCCGGACATTCCCCGAGTTCCAAAACGATGACCCAAAACTACTGACGTAGACGATCTGCGACAGAGAATCCCACCGGAAGACAATAGAACAAAATTACAATTCATATACACATCTGTTAGTACTCCAATCTCATTTGAAGTGTTGACACACACAGAGCTCTACTTGAGAGCGGGAAAATCCGCGTCACTGTCCATCGAGGGTGCAATGTTCATGGGAGCATGCGATCCAGCCCTAGTACCTCCACGACCCTCCTGTGAATCGTCGAAGCCTCCACGACTGTATCTAAAACCACCGCCGCCTACGTTGGCACCGGCAGCCCCGACCCCTCCGCCACGCGGTCCACCACGCATTCCACGACCCGCGCCTCGCTCACCACCGCGAAAAGGCGGACGACCACCACGAAAACCTGGACGATCGCCGCCTGGGCCACCACCTCTACCACGGCCACGCTCACCATTAAAACTTCCACGGGGTGCGAAACCGCGCCCTCGACCACCACCGCGATAGCCTCTTTCACCTCGGCGGCCTCCACGTTGCATCGATCTTCCACCAGGTTGTGCAGGTGGCTCATTGCTCTCCGGTGACCCTTGCTGTTGCTGTTCCACCTGCTCCACGGGTTGGCTCTGCAGCTCTTCACGTGGTTGTCGATCAAAGCGAGGCCCCAAACCACGGCCTCGGAATTCGTTAGATCCGAACGGACGCCCCGCACGTCCTCGAGGCATGGGTCTCCCACGCCCGAACTCAAAGAAGACTGGTTTAACCTCCTCTTCAGCCTGCGTTTTGTCTTCTAACACCACCTCAACCTTTGGCTCCGGAGGCTTCGACTTATGTACTTCCACCATGTCGGAAAACACGTTCTTCCCATCATTTGGGCGACGTGTTCCCTTAGTGGCCAGCTGCACCTTAGCCTTGGAAGATTTTAGCTGTTCACGATATTCCTTCAATGTCAAAGTTTTGGGACGTTCTTCAACCGCTTCTTGAACCTGCTCGGTGGAAGTGGACTCAACTGGCTTTACTTCCTCAGCTGGAGCTTCCTCCTCAGCAGTTGGTTCAAGTACAACCTCGGCCATCTGAGCTTCGAGTTCATCATCCATTGTACCCCAGTTACCAGTGCCGTGACCGTCCTTCTTCATAACTGCCTTGACACCGCTATAAAGACAAACTGTGATTAGTATTTAGTTTCAAAGGACGAAATATACCTATGCACGATCAGTTTAGTGACATCCTCAGATCTCAGACAGGGATAACAGTTCATCACATGAAATAGACAACTTACGTCTTATCAGACCCGGAGTGACGATCAAACACACGCTGATTACCGGGCTTGGAAGCCCTCACGCGCGTGGAAACACCGCGACCACGAGGAGTGGCACGACCTCGTACGTTGCCAGAAGCATCACGAGATGCTTTCTGTTCAACACCTCGACGCTCATTGCGGGGAACCTGGACGTCGTTTTGGGCAGGTTCAATGGATTCTTGAGCGACTTTCTCAGAAACTACAGAGACACCGAAAATAAGAGACAAAAGACACCCACCCTCCTTCCCGGACGACTTTCTTTCGCGCTTATGATTTCGAAGTCGCGTCAAGAGAAGGTCCGGATCCTCACGATTGTAAGCATCTTTTGTGAATAAGCCGAAACGACTCTTAACTTGAACAGAGTACGTGTAGTGGACAGCACTAGTCATCGCGCAACTGCGATCTCATCATACACACGGCTGCGGGACTGGACGGAAATAATAACTGCGGGTACAGCATTAGATTAAACAAGGAATAAGCAAAAAAAGAAATATTTTGACACTAAGCATTTGGTAGATGCTTGTTCAAATAAACGGTAAAATATTTTTAATCTTTTACGTTTCTTGTTTTAAAAGGCATCATTTATCACAACCTAATTCTCTGTTAACATGTACCAAGTAAATTTTCCAGGATTTTATGATCACCTAAAAAAAATTTAAAATTTTAAGTCCCCAAATAGGCAAATTGAAATTCCCTGGCCAGTAGGAAAGCTAGAAATTCGACTCCAATTTGCTAGATCTCGCCTAATAATCTGTAAGCGAAAATATAATTACACTTCATCTTGCCATAATTATCGTAAATTGATGTTTAGCACTTTAAAACTTGTCTCCATTTTTGCGCGATCCGCGCTGCTAATGTTACGACTCACAACTTGCATAAGCTAGTTCGGAAACTCCACATCACTTAATTCAATTTAGTTTAACCGTTATTGTGACGTCCAGAGACTTCCTTGAAGGCGAAAGGGGGCATGTTTGTAGGGTCCCAAGACTTCCTTTAAGATAAAAGAAGGCATAGTACTAGGGCTGTTGACACGGCCCGGAGGCCGGCCAACCGGCTAGTACAATGTGTTCACCAGAGTGACCGATTCCAGCAATTCGAACAGACAAATTATTACAATGATATTAGGATATATGTATATTCAGTACGCAGGGGATTGGTGTTGCTTCCAAGGGTTGGAGGCCAGCCAACCAAGTGACCGACACCGGCAGTCAGAACCAACAAAGTATTACATAGCCCTTCTTCTTTTGAGCGTCGTCCCCATCACAATGTAATCAGAGCTGGGAAAAACGCCCACAAGCTAACCATGCCAGTCATCAAAATTCGACGCTACTGGGGCGAAGCTTGAACGCAACGTCACTGACTCTTCTTGACACTTTTACTGGATCTGGTGTTTCGACTGGCTTGGGGACTAAATTTAGAGTAAAAGGTTCTGCCGAGCATCGGCTTGCCCATTGGGAGACGTTGGAACACCGGTCTTCAAAGCAGGTATGTTAGGGAAATCTCTACAACGAAATATGTTCAGGTGATTGAATGCTAGCGTGGCTTCACTTGTTAATATCTTTCTTGCATAACACGGAGATGTGGCAGATTCTAAAGGGATACGCCATTCTCAGTCATTCTGTTATGGAAGTGTCAGCGATTCTCCCATCCGCAAGGCATGCTATTCTTTCGCACCACTACAGTTTGTCACAAGCCGTATAAATCAGGACACAAATCCTATAAAGTCGGGTCCACTTTTCGCTGCCACCAACGTGGCGTCCTGATACTTTCTTGAAGGCAAAAGGTAGGCATAATACTGGGGTGAAACATATATACAGAGGGACTGGTGATGCTGGCAAGGCCCAGAGGCCGACCCACTCGGCTGGAACAATATAGTTGCTCAAGTGACCGAAACTGGTAGTCGGAACTAACAAAGCATTACAGTGCGTGACACATCCTGCAAATATGTTCAGCAATAATTTGCTTGAATGCGGTGAGCTCCCATGATCTGATGTTACGCGATTCGCGTTCATCTACTCTTCCCCACGGCTACCCAAAAATCCAACCGGCTGATTGTACTTGGACATAGAGTATCAGTTTAGTTGGGAACAGTGAAGACCTCCACGTTCTTGTCTGACACGAGGTTTGAAAAGTGCCTCGCCTCTCCCTAAGACTGTGAACTCGAAACAACATAAGTATTGCACCAAGCGTTTCTTGTCTTCGCATTATTGAATATCTCCAGAATGCAAGAGCTTGTATCAGCTTACACAAAGGCTAGGATGCTTGTAGCCAGAGTTGCACCTTCCAGGGAGGCAAATCCCCGCTCAGTAATAGCATACATCCAATTTTCTATGCAACCGGTCTTGACGACTGAGATCTAAGATGAATGACAAAAATTCTTTCATTAAAATCGTTTGGCTTTTAATGCACTCCAGCCTAATACAGAAGAGTGATGCAGTTTAGCCCACCACGATGGATCTAGCCTAGAGAGTCTACTTTATCCCATCATTGGTGCTGTAGAGGCTGTCAATGTTTCCAAATGCGTAACGGTGGAACCTACGAAATGCAAGTATTTCTCCCCTGAGCCCTCCTCCCCCAATGCAGTGCTTCAGGTTTCGCACTGGCTAGAGGCGGCGAACCCTCGTGCTGCGCAACATGCACTGACTTGTCGAAATCGCCGATGTTTCTGCTCGTGAACAACAGTTGTTTTCACCGTCCTCGGAGAAGACCTCGTCACCCTCCCACCGTCTCATCACACAACAGACTGCTTTTGCAGTGTTGATGCGTCCAGCGTGCTGGTTGAGTGTTGATTCGCATGAGTGGATGGTTCGAGGATGGAGTAGGCATTACATGAGTGGTCATCCCACCGCTGTGCTGATGTGTGCTTGAAGTCTTCTGCACAATGGAGTTGATAGGCGTGGGATGGGACGGTTTGTCCTGGCGAAGGATGGACGCTGGTCGATGCCGAGGGCTGTCGCGACGACCCTAGCGTGGTCAAGTTGTTTGGTAGTACCAAATTGTTGATGGTGGGTGTAAAGCTAATGAATGATTTGTGCTTAGATTGAGACTTTCTGCCCTGAAAGTCAAGGCAATTGCATCACCTTCTCCACGACTGCTCACATGTCAACTTAGCTCAGTCGAAGATGGCTAGCCCCTTTACTTTTCCTTTGTAGCAACGCTATTCGCTTTAGCTATGCCGATCCATATCACTGATGCAGTCGACTGACATAAATGCCGACGTCTGGACGGAAATTTGCGATGCTTCGAACACGGGAACACAATGACCCCGCTTGTGAACAAACCTCCACCCCGTTCATGGAGCGCCGACTGAACACACAGTCTGAAAACCTTGAACAGAACACAGCTACGCCCCCTGAAGCGCTTATCACGTCCACAACCTGGATCTGTAGAAGCGATCATCCGCACATCTCACACCTCAGCAAGCATTAGCTTAGTTCGTTTAGAAATATCCTTCCTGCATAAATAAGCAAATATGCGACTTGCAGTAGCTGTGTATGCAGAAGCTGATGACTAGCCATATTTCTCACAAATAAACCCCAAATCCGCAAATTAGCGATTACCCGTGATTGGAAGCATCAATCAACTCCTAAAAATCGCTAACTCGAAGTCGGAACGGAGCTCATTCCTTCGGTTGACGCAGGACATCGGCTGGCGTGAAGCTAAACTCATTTCGTGACTTCCGATCGGATGTGCAGATTAACCTTCTAAAGGAAACCTTGAACGGTTAAACTCTGGTCGATTGGAGAATACAAAACAGTCGATAGTAAAAGGCCCGTGTAATGCACAAAATCCCGCAAATTCTAGTTCTTTTTGATGAGGCTATTCGAGCATTCCGATCAGTTTCTTGAGTAAACCTCTCAACATATCCGTGTCTGAAGAAGTAAAAAAAAGGATTCGCTAAATGACACTAGGAGAGGCGAAAGACAGAGATCCAAAAGACGTCTTGAGTTCATCAAAAGTTAAAGGTGAAGACCGGTCCTGAAAAAGCCTTCTCCACATATACATAGAGCAGAAGTTTGTTTAGAGATGGAGAGGAAAGATGGGCTAAAAGTTGCATTAAAGGAACCAAAAAAAATTATTCCCTGGGCTCCAATTAGAATGATTTCAACGTTTCCAAAGGTGGTACATAGGCAGTATCCGTGCCCACCGTTGACAATGCCATCCTCTTTGATTTCACGGTCTCCTTGAACACCTAAAAGGGTAGATTTTGAAATAATTTCAGCCATTTCAGTCACCTTGTTAACCTCCGCTAGCAAAAGCCGATCCACTGCAGAGCAAATATCTTCCACCGAACGTATTCCAGATACATTCAGGTCTCCACCGCCACCGCCTTTATTGCAGCACAACAACTGCACTGCTATGTCTTCCGTCATAGTGATAAAATTCTCCATTCGCATCGCCAAATTAGCCTTGAAAAGGGCCCTAGGAAGGAGGAAATCTTAAAAAATCGAAAAAGCGAACCCACTTCGCACGCGCAAATTGCTCTTCGTTAATTCCCGCCTCAGCCAGCTGAGCGAAAACCCTTCTAGCAAGCTTTAGATGCTCTCCAACCGCCTTTCCATCACATCCGGTCACCAAAATCCCAAAAAGGCCATGATCCGAGTAGGTGAAATGAATAGGAGTCGAGGTGGCAGTAGATGACGAAGAAGGTACAAAGCCCCCCATTGATCCGAACGCCACATGGTGGTGTGGGGAGGTCAAAGCAGCTGCAAAAACAGAAAGAACTAGGGAAGTGAGGCTTTCACCCACGTGGCCTCCGGGTGTGGGCCAGGCAAGCGCCGCATAAGAGGTGTCCGCGCCAGTTATCTCGCGACGTCTTTCACCCCCAACGAAGTCGTGCTTCGCAACAGTTGTGCAAGCAGGTTTATTGGGTCGAAGCAGTGCAGCATCATGCATGGAGTCGCAGATTTGCAGGCCGTCCTCATTTGGATTGCATCCGGTGACCAGAAAGACGGTGTTAACAGGAGTGTAATGGTCGTCAAAAAAGGTCTCGATGTCGTCAATCGTATGCGTGCCAATGCGATAGGGATTAGCAAAGAGGGAGTTGCCTAGGCCGACCCCATCGGGGTGTTGTCCATAGGCTGCCTCGTGGAGAAGCTCCATGGTCACTAGGAGTGCAAAATAGTGAAAGAACCACTTACAGGCATCAAAACGGCGTCGATTTAGCATATCGATATCCTTGCGCATTAGTTTGTAGACTTGATCTCTCAGTTCCCAATCGAAAAAAGCGGTCCGAGTAGCCATTGTAGCAAGAATCAGACCAGCTCGAGAGGCTAGATTCGGGGCAACATCCATGGAGTATATCATATGCTCACGTGTCGTGTGACAGCTAAAAAAACAAGAGTGTAGACCGCAGAACTCCTTTACAAAGCTATAGCTGATCGACCAGTGCTCACTGTAAACGTCCACCCATTTGCTGAATATGACGGGTCAAATTGACGGCAGTGTAGTTTGTAGTGGAAAGCCCACAACTACGTCGAATGAGGTGCGTGATACCATGAATATGGGGAGTCTTTTCGAAACGAGAGCCGGCGTTGAAGATTGCCACGATGCGCGTGAGACCATTCCACGGATTTGGTTTGGGACAACAAGCATACTGCCACATTAAAAGCATGCATAAAGATACCATACAACAGAAAAGTAATTTATTTATACTTGTGAAACGCTTAACAAATCTACAAACAAGTGTGGAAAGAAGCTTCATAATACATGGATCGTTCGCAAATCATTTACCTGAAGACCGCCATCGCTTTCAATAACAGAAAGCGAATTATCTACTAATGCAAAATTTGGCTTCAATGCAGCGGTTGCGACACTTCTTGTAGGCAACGTCAAAATCCGAGACAAGCTGGGTGCCACCCTCATTTTCCGTCTGATTACAAAAGGCGCGGCACACTGTAAGCCTATTTAAGCAAAAAAATGTATTTGGTTCATAAATCCAAAGCTAAAGACTAATTTCATAGTAACCCTATTTATTTTCAAATGAAAGCCCAAAGTAAATTCGTCGAACTTTAAAAATGAAGCACACATGAGTAAGTGGCCTAAGAGCTTGTCAACCTTATTCCGTTCCCAATATTTGGTCATTTGTTGTTGCATTTGGTTTCACCACAAAGTCCATTTTTTTCTCTGTTGTTACGGTTTTTAAATGGAGTCATTTGGTCCTGATTATAAGCCTTAATTTTTAATCGTCCTAAATCATTTTGAATGCTACCTTAATTATTGGCACGTGATAATGTAATAATATTCTGTGCTAACTGCAAACCTAAGACTTTACGCAGCCGCATATGCTGTAGCGCTTCAACCATTCTATGCAGACAATAGGAGGCATATCTGGGCAGTATGTACGTATTCGAAGTATAGTAGTGTAGCACATTCCACTCTCACCACCTCCCTGGAAATGAGCATATCTACTAGTTAGCGTCGATGAGAATTAGCACAGATTTAAAGAAAATGGGATGCTGGGTTCCTATCGGCTTCGGAGGATTCTGCGTTCTCCTCTAGCACGAGGTTCGAATAGGTCCCCCACTTCTTCCTTGGGAGATGCACCTAAAATAGCACAAATGTCATGCAAATAGACAGGTAAAATACGAGCAGATGCTGCGTCAACTCAATGTGTTTAAGATTCAATTAGTGCAGAAATCTATTGATCAAAATGAAAGCTTCCAATTACGTGAAAATTTAATTCTGTTAAAGAGCAGTGGCAGTGATGCAAGTGGCTCCCAGTGCCTCAAACTAGGCGTGATCAATTATAGGAACAGAATTTGCCATTCTTTATATTAAGAAAGAGAGAGAACATGCAACTACAGCCACCAATTGCTCTTTGTAGTTTAAAATGCGCTAACTTCAAGTAGTCGGTTTGGTTAGTACAGTTTCATAAGACCAAAATCTTTGAAGTTTGTCCAGCTTTTTACAATAGCAAGAGGCGCAAGTAATATGTAAAGTTTTGGCAACATAAGTAGCATATAATCGACCTGACAGGAAGCAGGTGTGCAGGCCGATCGTGCAATACAGAGGCTTAGACGCGTCGACTGTCTCCCCCCGAGACAGCCAATCGGAACGCTTTAGACTAGACGGTGGAGCAACAACCGCACTACAAAGCTGGTGTGATGTACTTGGTCCCTAACCATATTTGGCAGCGACGTGAGATTTGCTCATGACTCAAACACACAGCTATCCTTATTTGGTCATGCACACCTGTTTAACAGGCTTTATGGGGCAGTTCTGACCCCCCATGACTCAGATTCGCCTTGTCATCACTAGAACCCTCTAATACATTGTTTCTGTTTAACTATACTGACCCGAATGAAAACTTTGTGGACCTCTCCATTCCTTCACATCTGCAAATTCTACAATGAGACTGATGTTACTATCATGAGACTTTGCCAATCACAATTCAACCGTCAAAATGTTGGGTTTTGCAGCAGTTTCTCATTAACCAAGTGATGGCTTATCGACCGAATGTCAGGTAAGGGTTATATGCCACCTCAGCATTGCCAGCTAAAGTTTAAATGACGTAAGACCAAGAGATGTGTGATCAAGTCATAAATTCTAAAGGGACCAGAGATGAGCACACGTTCCCAAGGTAGGAAAATCGCGCTAAACTCTCTCATATGCTTTCGTGATCGGGACGCCCGTGCTTCTGGGTGTTCGGTTCGTGTCTACAGCTATTTGATAGCTCTTTACTGTGCTCCTATGGGAGACCACGGCTTTAGAGGTTACTTAAACACTGCATGACTTCAGCTCACCATTTTTATAAGGTAGAAAGTGGCATTTTAGATAAGTACAGAAGTAAACATATACATTCATATAAGTGGCCCATAAATCTCCCCTAGATACACGCAGCCATGCACAAGTGTCCTAGAGTCGAGGAGAGGAGAAGGGGAAGAGAGTACAGTAGAGAGAAGAAGGGTTGTTTTGGGAATCGGAACTATTCTAGGAGAGCACACGGACGTCATACATCTCATCGAAGGGTTTAATAAAGTGGTAGTCGACAGCTCGACAATGCTGACAGCAGAGAAGCTGGCTGTATTGGCTGAAGTAAGGTAGAGGTTGAAGTGGATTTGGTTCCTCTTCACCCCTTTCTCCTCCATCCTTTTCATTCTCCTGTCGTGTCAGAGGTTGGAGACCACAGGACTTACAGCGTAGATGCTCCGCACAACAAGGCGAACAAGCGAAAAGATCATAGGTGTATAAGCCACCAATCAGGAGGGTGGAACCTGGACAACCAACAGACATAGGTGCGTTGAGTTTAAGTAGCCTGTGAAGTGTTTCAACTACCATATAGAAGTCTGGATTATGCGCAATAAAAAGGAAATCGGCTACAAGCGAATCTACATTCACATCTAACTCACTTTTCTTTTCTCATCTAAAGTTAGGAAACGTGTTCAAGAAAAAAGAAACGTTTGCAGCAGTATTTAACCCCAAAATTAATCAAAATTGCAGAATGTTTAATCCCTTCCACTGTCAAAATGTGGTTAATTATAACATTGCATCCAACCAATAATATTCGAGTGGTGATTGTGATCGACCTTGGATTTAGCCAACTGCAGACCGACTTCTGGGGACAGTGGTGGAATTCGTAGAAGAAATCACATCAATGACCCAAACTGCCAGAAATAGCTACCGTGTGATCAGCTGAACAGAGTTACCGGCCCGGTAGATAAATAGGAATGTGAAACTTGTGGATTTTGTTCAAGACCTCAGAAATGAGCGGATGACCTTGAGCCCACCCAGTCATGTTCATGGTTGAAGAAAAGTTGAACACCCAAAAAATACCTTCATTTACATAGTTACAAGCCAGCTTAAAGTGACCTTGCGTCTAACAAATCACCTTCATCCATAGATGAGACATTTAAGTTTTGCCAGCTACTCTATAACCTGTGCTAACTAGTACGTCACCAGAGCCTCAGGGAACAGGCCACCATAGTACCCTACCATGCTGTCTGAATACGGCGGAAAGAGGGTATACTGTGCCTGTTTAGCGCTTTGAGCCCAATTACTTCATCTGCGGCACACGATTTGTACAAGAGCTTACAATAATCTGCAGAAAGACTCAACTCAATTGTGAGGTCAAGATGAGGTGAGAAAATCAGAGCGTTACAAGTTACCACAAAGGCAACGTTTGGGTAACCTTGACCCCAACAAGGTTCAGTCATTTACCTCCATCGATGAAAAACGCCTCATACTGTAATGCACCGGGCGCTTGTTTAATTCACGATTTTGATTACAGTGCTACTTTGGGTCTCGCCCATTGTACCTCCTCCGAGTGGGCCGGTCACTAGGCCACGAAATCAGCCCTTGTCTTGCTGTTACTGTTTACGTTCTATCCAAGTATTATACCTACTTTTGCCCTCGGCACAACAATGTGATTACCAGCTTTCTGGTTATGAGTGAGCGGGGATGCATTCCACTAGCTTATCATCCCGAGGCCGATTAATGGTAAAATTCTGACCTATGTAATTACACTTATCAAGTAGGAGAGGGGTTAAATTGGAGGTCCAGTGGCCAATATCAATTTGACACTGATTTAGTGTGACAATGAATTCGGTAAGCCCGAGTACAAGGGCGAGATCGGAAGTGCTCGCTCGTTTCAATCACTGACCGAGGAGTAGCCTTTAACTCGGCCAATCCCACTCCTCGGCCATCAGCATAAGTAAACGGCGGGAAACTTGTTCCGCTAGATCGTCGCAACCCTATGTTAGGGCAACTCTAAGCACAAAAAATCATGTCAACAATCCACCAAGACGAGTAAAAAGTCATAAATGCCCATCCTATAGACCCAAATGTGGTTAACAATTGCCTTTCAACTAATCACTCAGGCTTACTATTAGAGTACGATGGATAATTGTCCAGGATTAAGCTAGTCAGACTGCTTCGACAATGTGTGCAATGGCCTTGAGGATGTCTATTGGCTTACATTTGACAGCTGGAGAAGTAGAAAGCTAAATGCATAACATTTGATTAAAAAAAAACTAGGGCGCTCCTGATTTCAGCTAATCAAACTAACCACTCCAAGGGTTGTGGCAGAACTTGCAAACGATTTGCGGCAAGTCTTCACAACCACCTCCGCCACCAGCGACGTCATTGGCATCATCACCTCCTTCAGAATCGATGCTACACATACAGGCCATACAGACAGCATGGAGGAAGCGCTTCTGACTGATCGATGCCCGATGACGTTGTGGTCCAGACTGATTGTAAAGACTATGATGATGTAGTTGTTGCTGCTGGCGCGGTCCTGTGCACCCAGGAGGTGGCGCGAGATCACTCTGCATCAGTTGACCTGCGGAAGGGGTGGTAATGGTGGTGGTGGTCCCAGAGCCACTACTACCACCGCTCGCAAGGGCGGAGGGGGTTAGAGGAACATTCCAAGAAACCTACGGTCGGAGAGTTCAGGCAGCATTGTCATGCTGACAGGTCTTTATAACCAGCAGAGAGGCAAAAGCAGTCTACGAAAGTTCCTGGTAGTGATTGTTATAAGTTTTCGTTTCTGGTCCCCTTCATCGAAAAGTTTCGGCAAAGGTAATGTGGATAACAATGTGGGTTGACTCCGGTCTTGAGAGTTAAGCCCTTCAGCACTTTCTTCATGATGAATTGGATTGTATCATGTGTGAGAGACGTCTTATGAGATCTTTGATCAGAAAATACCAGGAGTGGTCCAAGCGAAATGGAGACAAACCTTTCTACTTCTAAACCGTCAATCTTCAAATCCTAAAACTCCGGTACTAAGCTGATTTGAATTTCGCATGACGAGAATGTAACTGGACTAATAGCTTAATGGGAGTATGTCGAACTGGGGAAATTAGTTCTTCAAACTTATCAACTACTCTTCTTTAGTGATTCCAAAATGTTGACGAAAACTCATCAATCCACCAAACCACTCCTTGATCCGAAGAACACCTCCTAGGAACCTTGGTCAGAGTAGCCGAATGAAAGGGGAGTTGAGATGAGACTCCGCCAGACTAAGCAAATTTAAAAAAATAGCCTTTTGAGATCTTTCTTATTAAAAGGCACCAGCTTCTCCCTTTATGAGACCCGTGGTCAGAAAATACCCGAAATGGTCAGTTAAAACCAATCCTCCCGAATTTCCCAAGTGGTAGCCTTGTGATATGATTTTGTTCTGAGAAAACTCGGTCACTGGTCTTCAATTTGGGGACTCTGTGGGATGGCAAAACTGTGGTATCTACCTTCTTAGTGAACTGCAATATGTTTCATTTGATTAGCTCTACAATAAGACCGTGAAGTTGAAAATGTCAGCAGTGGTCAAGTGGCTTGAAAGTTGTGCATTATCTTTGACGCAACAGGATGTAGCTAATTACAGAAATAATAATGACTAGGAACAGGATTGACGCCTTAGAAAGCATTGAATGAAAGAACATTAAAGAAGCCAACCAAATAGGCTGTAGAAAGAGTCCTAGGGAGTTCCATCATGCTAACTCAACCACACTTGGTAGCGGAGATCAAACTAACCCCAAAATTTTGTCTGACTTGATCCCTTAAACGCACTATCACGACAAATTCAGGCTGTCTTATCAATGCTTACTATGATTACTCGAATATTACTAAGAATATAGTGCAGAGCGTCTGATTCGCTACTAAAAAAACTTCATTTCACTGAGATCCTTCACACCTATAAGCAATAAGTCAGGTCCTTGATCAGAAAAAAACATCGAAACGCCTTATATGAGTGAGAAAGTATAGATAATTACCAAGAATGGCGTGAAACGTGCCATTATTTCCGTCACCCACCTGAAGGCCGCCGCGATGGCAGAGTGGAGAGAGGAAGAGAGCACCATCAAGAAGTGGGAAGTGGTCGTAGATAGTGAGAGGGCGACAACAGGCCAAACAGTGCACCTCCGCGGCTCCGTGACCTGTCAATTGGCACAGGACAAAGGCCCGTGTGTCCTCATTGCCCGTACAGCTGTCATCCTCAAGTTGGATGAAGTAACCATTCCGTTTCCACGCTTGCAATCTCTAGATGGAGCAAGAAGCGAGACATTTCATCACTTTCTCGAAAGTAACCATACGTCCAAATTGCAAAGACCAACTTGGAACGCAGAAAAGTCTTTCCGTTGGCGGAAGATATTCCCCTTAACGTTAAATTGACGAGTTCCGCTGGTAAGCATTGGAACGGAGAAGGACATGCTGCGTTGAACCTGTTGATCGCCTTGAAGTACCGCGGAAACTGTTCCAGCTGCCATAGACCCGGAGCGTTGACGCGCGTCTATGAAACCTGCAAATGGTGTATGGACAAAAAAGGAGATTGTTTATAAATGGACGGACATGCGCAACTGCAAGCCCCTTTGTCGAATAAGACCAGCACTTCGCTCCAATTCTTTTCTGCAGCACTTCCTCATTTCGTGCTCATTGAATTTACTCTGAGGAGTTTGTCGTATCCCTCAGTTTGCATCTTTTTATAATGCCACCTCTTCGGTTTCTGTTGTTTAAATAACTATAAATTACCGTTTGATCCACTAACAAGTGGGAAATTTACTTCCCAAGACCCCAATACACAAAAGTGAACCAGCATGAAGAGGGAAGGCGGAGATCACTTCCCAAGAGGTGCAAATCTCATGACCCATCCAATCCTGATTGTCTGTTTTTAACATCCTTTACCGCTACTTTTCCCCCGGAATAGCAAATATCACTGAAGTTAAAAAGTGTTGTCTGATTTTTCATTCGACTTGATTTATTTTCCGCTCTCGAAAAGGGAGGCTTTCGGCCTATCGGAGAGGTGCGTTGTTGGCAGCAGTAAATAAACCCCAAAGTTCTAGCCCAAGCTCACACAAGCAAGTTTACATTAGAAGTCTATGAGGTGAACCAACAAGAAGGTGAAAATTTCACCACTTATTTAGCTGTTTCTATTGCTAATTGAATGTTACTAGAGGCAACAGATAGGGAATTAGTTAATCAAGTGTATCATAAAGAATTCAAATCCGGTCAAGCTGAAACACATGTAAATCGTGCCTGAAAATTTACAGTTATTAAATGGAAAATTATTTGGAATAAGATTACAAGTTTGGTCACCCTTCAAAAAGTGTGCTAATCCGTACGCATTCTCCAGCTTTATATGGCAAGGAACAGATTTGAATTACTTCTAAAGGTTCCGGAATACGTTAGGGAAGATCCTACTGCAGAGAAGAGAATATAACTTTTTCTGAAAGAAAAGACTAGTCGAAGTTTCCTGACGCGTTCATAATACCTCCTGGCCACATACATGGAGGCTATTTTTACTTCAGAATAGGAGGCGGTGTGACCCTAAAATTCGCCTCAGTTATTCAACTAACACAAGTCTATCAATGCTGTGTGGATAAATTAGCCTTCCTTTGCTTTTTCAAACTATGCGTAAGATTCACGAAATCATTTCAACCAAACAACTTCTTCTTGTTCAGTGAAGCTCTGGATTTCTTCAAATTTGTCCTTCGCTTTCGCAGCATCTTTAGGAGTGGTTGCCTAAGGCATTGCCTTCTTAAGCAGAGGCTGAAAAGAACTCGTAAATTACGAAATGTCAATCGGATGAATGTCTTAATGTAAAGTAGCTCTTCTCCTGCCATTACCGTAAATCCGGTTTCTACCTGAAAAAGCTTAGCCAGCAAATAAGCTCGCACTCTTGGTCCCTGACGTCGTAGATTCAAAAAGAGGAGAAAGAAAGTTAACTTACAATTCAGAAGCAACTCTATTAGCGCAGACTGCAATGTTGTCTTGGACAATCTAAAGCAAAATCTCGACTCGCATGGCACCAAATAGTCGTTGTCCCCGTGACAGACATGGGAATCCTCCTGGAATTAAATTCGTGAGTCGATAGAGCAAAACACTGTAAAACTCTATTTTATTTTTTTTTCAAAATCCATTAGATTTAAGAAAAACGGCATACTTTCCTATGCGTGCGTTATGATACTCTATCCTATCTCCCGCTACATTTTGAAGCCCCTTGTCACAGAGACCCCGATGAACACGACTTGTAGTTGGCAACTTTGACAACCGATTCCAAATTCGCAGAACCGCCAATTGCTATTTTGTAGAATGCAAAGTAGCGAAACATACTGACTAGAAAGGACTTAAACAATTTTATTGCGGACGAGGGATCATTAGTGGTTAAAAAACCTCGAGATTAACGTGGCAGGTAACTGTTGATACCACGCACACGCGAGTGCACACATCAACTGGGGAAGTTATGCCACGTACCACATAGTTACGGACAGCAGTAAACTCGAAGGACGATCAATTTGTTACATCTCACTCATTCAATGTAGGGCATTAAAATGAGTTGATTACGGTCGTTAATCAAACTAGACGACTGAAGTGTAAGTGGAAGCGCTCTTTGTACTGTATTCCAGTGCCATTGATTTACTCCAGACGCTCCAAGTAAGGACCATGCTAGCATCGGATCCTGCTTCTGGGGTTTCACAGAAGAACACAAGGCCTCATACTGAAAAACTTCGTTATCCACCGAAGGCTTTGTACTATTTCATGGAAGGAGGAGAGGAGACCTTGCTTCATTTGCTCTATTTTCTTAACAATCCTCCTCCAGGCGATCATCAACTTTTCATGACAATATCAGACAATCGTATGCACAATAGGCTAGACGGGCGGGAGATGGAAAGGAAAAAAGACTGGTAGTAAATGGTGCCGGGAGAGGGGGCGGCGAGGCCATTGTCCACAAGGAGCCTTCGCCTACTTAGAAGAGGATTTATACATTATTTTAACAAATACTTTGCACCTAAAGGGTATTTCGGAGGTTTTCTAAATTGGTAGAAACCAATAAAGATGTCAATTTTCTTCCCTAATATGAAATTCATGGTAGAAGATGGTGGGAAACCCCTCAATTTTGTAAAGATTAAAGGTAGCAATTATAGTGAGTTGAAGCTTTGTTTAACTATGAAAGCAGTTCAATCGCTTTGGGTTGTGCCTCCACTCTTTGGTATGGTCTCGGAGAATGATAGTGGCCTTCCAGCTCTTTTGTACGTTAATCCCTACGCTAGCTACGACTCTAGGGATAGCTCAAGAGGCTGCACAATCAATTGCTAGAACAAGGCTTTCTGTTTCAAGTCCTAACAGAGAAAGGGGAAAAAAGGGTGATGTAAAAACCTGGATAAGATAAACAAGTAATATCAGGCTTCCCCTTCTTTACCCCCTTTGTTTTACTGAAAAAAAAGAGGAAAAGGGCTATGAAATACCTGAAAACTAATGTCGCACGGCACTCATGATATGACTCTCGAGACAACGTCTTTTACCGCATTAAGGTGCAACCCAAGGTTTGAGAAAAAATTGTTTTGTAGTTCAATCAACTGATACATCGTCTCACCTCTTACTTCCCCTGCTTGAGGCCTTCGACTTTGTCGTGGGGCAAATTAAGCTTCACGAGCACTTCACCAACTTGGTGACGTGGCATTCCGTCCAGGACCATGGCTATCTAGTCCTCCTTACTCTCACTTTAAATAACCCTCAGGACTGACTTGAGATTAACAATATAATAACTCAGTTTCGATGCTTTTGATCAACCAATTGACAGTCCTTTTTCTTCACTTATTTATAAAAAAGTGACGACATTTTCAAGGTTAAAATTTATCCGAAAGTAAGGCTTTCTCCGATGCAAAGGACGTCTCCTTTGTGGAGGCCCTAATAAAATCACCTACACTTAGAGTTATGCGATGTCAAGGTGAAAGAAACACAGCCATGGAAAGACTTTCATTTTAAGCTTCCAGAAAGTTCTGGCTCTAGGTTGAGGCGCGAGACCTTCTAGAGCTTTTCTGATCTGCTTTCTCTTTGAGTTACCCTCTTTGATCGATACTAACATGTAATTAATTTCTGCATTTATCAACAATCACAGTAAGGTCAGGGTCACTCAGAATGGTTTGTTGTTGGCGTTCACAAGCTGTACTACCAGTATAGCCACGTTATCCCCACTATGAAGTTCACTATTTCTTCGAAGCCCTTTCGCCATATTTTGGAGGTTGGGATGCCGATACCATTCGTGATCACACGGCAGTACTAAACAAGAGGCTTTCGGAGTCAGTCCAAATGCAAAATAGAGTTTTCTCTTCAAAAGCAATGAACGACTGGTCCAATAAGTCCACCTCTCACCCTCCCGTCTTTTCACATAGGTCATCTGTTTTTGGCCTTTAGTTTGTGTCTGCTAATACCATAAATTAGCATTTCTGATGCTTTAACCAAAGACTGGCACAACTGTTGCTAACACGAAGGGAATTCTCTGACTTATTGGTGACATTTCGCTAAATGCCTAACTGCTGCTTTTGCCTCCCTGAAAGGAGTAACAACAAAATGACCTTTCCTTAAATTGCTTCTCCTTTATCCATGTGGGCTCTTCAGTCGTCGCAGCTGGCAGTACCCAGCGACGCGTTAGGGCGTTCTGTTTATGTCATTTCTGCTGGAACATCACCAGCGCCTTTTCCACATTTGTAATAAGTTCTCCTACTGACTCCGTAGAGGCGTAAGGCTTTGCGAAAACACACACATGCTTTCAATTACCAGACATAAGAATATGCCATCTCGAGTTGACCGAAACAACTACATACATGCTGGGGCACTTTAATAAAACGGCTCAAATGTTAGGGACAGTTTTCAAGTCACATCCGAATCCTTGTTCTAGCCAACCTATTCCCCTAAAATTTTGTTAGAAAATTTACTACTACTATCATACACGAGGCTTAACCTCCTTTTCCAAAACTGTTTACCAAAAGTAACAAAAATAACTTGAAAAACTTACGTCTATTTCTCTTCTGTCCACCACCACCACCCTCCGCCTTCTTATTTCGTTTCAGTGGCTCTGCAATACCGGTAGAAGGTACACTTGCGTTTAAGGGGTTCAGCCATGTCGCCTCTGCGGTCTCTAGGGACTCCATACTGGCGAGGGAGAAACTGGGAAAGCGTGTCGAGGCAGCGGCGCTCGAAAGGTCACTTGCGAATCCACTGCTCAAACTGGAGTCCGTAATTCCGCTGAGACTCGTCTGTCGATGTGATTTGGACGTTGAACTCAGGTTAGGGTTCCTAAGCACAAACCGCATTTAAATATGCAGATAAGTTCAATGATGCGAAAAAAAATTAAATTCCAAACTCACCCAATTTGAAGATTGTTGGGCTGGAGAGAAGACATTAGCGGGGTTTGAAGGAGACCTAGGTCAGTATTTTCCCAACCGTCAGCTATGGGAAATTCAGAGGGGTCGATGAAGGACTTAAAGGGCACAGCGGTGTCCGAGTAACGCGTCTGCTGCAAGCGTCCAGTTTTACCGTTTTCCATTGGTTAAGTCAAGGCAGCCGTAGCCTAGTGAGGTGGGCAGAATCGGTTGCACTTTATAATCAATAGATTAATCTTTTAGGCTTAATTGGTATTTTTTTAGTAAGCGATTTTAGCGTTCCTGTTTGCTATTAATTCTGCATTATGAAACACAAATTCATAAACATCTTTTTGCGAGAAACTTTAAAAGCAAAATCGCCCCGTACACTCGTTAGTTGATTTAACCTGCTCCGGCCGTGAAGTACTAAGCTTCGTAACTGCAAAGTCCCTGTATCGTCAAAACAGCGAAACGGTAGACACGTGACTCAAAATGGGGAGATCGTCGGTGCAAACCTTTCAGGTTGCAGCGTGATTGGTTGTGGTGGAAAAGGTGATGATTCCACTGACCAATCAGAGAAGGCCAGATTTTGGCGAAATTGAGGACTCGTGAAATGGAAGCATGCGTAGGATTAACGTGGAAACCAATTTTATAACAGTCTGACTCATGCTTTCACCTATTACCACACCGTAAAGAGCAAAAATTTTGAGCACTTTCTTTCCCGCGAGGTTTCGGTGTAGCTAAACACTGTTAGAGTAGTGAGGTGTGTGTAGAATTGATGGGAGCGTCTGACAGTTTATGCAGAAGGAGGTAAGCCATGGCATAAGACATGAGCGTAGAGGGTAAGGGATTCACCCGTCAATCGGGCCACCGCATCAATCCAACACAATGAATACAGTTAAATAAAATCCTTTAAAATATTTAATCAAGTAATGAGGGTGTTGGCGCCTGATTTTAACATGGGGCACAAGGATTCATTTCAAGGGTTATGATAATGTGTGAGCTTTTTCCATCCAAGAAGCTCCCTTTTATGATTATTTGATAGAGAGAACATTAGCTACCACAAATAAATGCTAGTTTTGTGAAAAGTGTGGTTTATTTATAAATAGCGACTCCCTTTTATCGAATTGTCGCGACTTTAGTTGTGACCGAGCGACGGATTCGCCTCTGGAAGTGGTCGTGACACCGCTACCAGGCCATATTATGCCGACCTCCGCTAGGACGATCAAATCTTGTACCCTTTCTAAGGTATAATAGACTGTCGCCTTCTTCAAAGATAAGGCGTTTTGCTACTTCATACTTGCATCTATCACCCCTAGCATGACAAGACCACACAGACCTAGAAGCGGACCACTTGAAGGGTGTCAAATTTGGTTCTGATGGAACTCTGTCTACTTGTTATATCGGTGCCGTTCACTAGGCCTCGTAGAAGGCTTCAAAAATCATAAAGTTGTAAACCAGGGGAGAATTGAAGTCGCGGTGTGCCTTGGCGTTCAAATTTGTGTCTTTTTAGGGGAAAAGTATGTGATTTAAACGAATTTGTGGCAATAGATGGAAGAATTAACGATTCATTAACAGTTAAAATAACTGGGTTCTGCCACTATTATCTGCTGCAAACTGGAAAGAAAAAAAAACACACTCAACTCACACACTTCTACTGAGATATGACCAAAAACAAACGGAAAAAGACCACATTTTGAAAAGGCCTTGAAGTGGCTTAAACAATTGACGCTTGTTTAGTGGTGAACAACGATACAACTGGCAGACGTCAAAACAACATGGCCTTACTAACCCCACTCACCTACCTACATGAAGGTCCAACCAAAACACAAACGGCTTCACTTAAGGGGAAAGGCATGACTGCAACACCTAGACGACGCCCATTTTGCAGGCGAGTCATGACAATGTGACACGGAAAAGGACAAGAGTAGACTGAACCTAGATAGCTTGCCTCCCCATAAACATGTCGTAAAGGGTAGCAAAGAGCTGCGTTTTTGGCCAATGCCCTAACCACGAAATACCTATACCTTTACTAAAAATTAGAAAATAATGTACCTGTAAAGTTACGAGTGATCTGCCCTCATAGTGCACGCAAGAACTGTTTCACTTTGGAAATAATTTCTGGTAATTCTTGTAATTATTAATGTAAAAGAGACGATCGAATAATAGAAGAGAATTTAGGGAGATAAGTTCGACGTACGCTCCGAGAATACTTTATGCTTGTTTATTGGACGGAAAAAGTAAAAAATAAATAGCGCTGAAAAAGTCATTTCCTTAACGTTCTGCCGTTTTCAAGTACAAAAGGAGAAATTGAAAGAGTTTTAAATCCCAAATAATTCCACATTATTTTACAAACAAACAAGACAATGATCGAAGAGTTCGAATGAATCAATTAGGCGCCGGTAGATATTTGCACGCTGTGGTGAAACAAAGAGGTACTGGGATTCATGTGTTGGCATTGATATGTTCACCCAAATAAACAACTAAAACGTGGAATCCGATTTTTATGAGGCCTAAAGGAATTCTGAGTTGTGTTTCTGTGGAAAAGTAGTTCATTCCTTGAACGGTTATTCATAAAATTGGCGAGTGGTGAACTTAGAATAATAATGAAATTCAGGTCAGGAACTTACGGATGAAGGTGTAACGGTGATGATTAGATGATTGGTTAGATTCCTAGTAGGTAATGTTGCCTTTCCTCTCCGTGGTTAGTATATGGTCCATAGGGAAAAGAAAATGTGTAAAATCCGAAGGGTTCAGTGTCTATTCCATGGTTCCTAGGCGGAGAAGCAACAATAATTCCACCTAAACACCTCGCACCAGCCTACTCCGCCCTGCTTTTCTCGACCAATGGCATCCGTCCCAAGGCCACATCGCTCGCTGCAGTGACCTTGAAAGCAGTGCAATCTCAGCGCTTATTGGTCAGTCAGCTGTTTTGCACCATTAACCGATCCTAGACAAAGAAGCTCGTCTTTGTTTTTTTTTATGTCCTATTTCAGTGTCTTGAAATGATGGACAGACTTTGATGAGGTCAATTAAGAGCTCATCAAGCGAAAGATGTTAGTCAAAACATCTGAATTATTGAAAGTTTTTAAGACAAATTTTTGTTACTCTCAGTCACACTGCGCTGCGCCAGCCTCAACAACGCACGCTTGATCGACTAGTTTTCAATAATTTTTTTTTAAAAAACACCCTCCATTTTCACTGGCGCTGCAACTAAGTTCTTTGTGTTTTTCCTTTATTAGTTACTTTCTCGCTGACTGCATTTCATCCGGCACACCGAAGGAATTACAAAATTCACAGGTCTCTGTGTGTTTGTAAGGTTCATGTTAAATAGCTGGGAATGGCAACACTACAACACACAAGGTGAACCGAAACGCTGTGTGCATTTTGCCATCCAAGTGTGGTGAAAGGTAATCCAAAAATGCTGCCTCCTTTGCAAAGCCTTCGTAACTTGTGAAGTGGAAGAGACAGAGAGATGGGAAATTGCCTCCAACCTTTAGACAGGATTGATGGTCAGATTTCCACCTTACAATAACTGCGCAAGTCGCAAGTTTAAGGCAGCCAGCCATTTAAATTTACCTGCCAGTATTTGGCTTGATCCTGCACAGGCTGTCACCTTGGGCGCATGGAAATACAAGGTCATAATTTACTGCTTTGGCCCAGTTAGTAGACATGCTTGGCAAAACACCACGCAAAAGTATTTTTAGGACTGTTTATTTGTCTGCCGATCGGCCTCGATGCACATTTTCCTAGGCGTACCCAAAGCAAAACAAATTTTACTTATACTGTGTATTTTAACTGGGGTATTCATAAGGACTTGCCATTAGTAATGAGAGCTCGGGGTTAGGAGGGCCGTAATTCCTGCATCTTGTCTTGACAGGTCCATTCCATCCCTACTGTGGGTCTATGGGTGGAGCGAGGTAGCTTTTGCTACCTCGTTTGCATTTGTCAAGAGATGGATGAATTGAGGAGCACGAGATGAATAGATTTACATGGTTTGGAAGGATACTGCCAAATGAAGGTGGAAGCGAATTATAATCCATCATTCTGGTAGTGGAATATAATGACGAGGCCGATTTCCGGGTTCATCAAGCCCCTCATTTCCTACCCAAAAAGTCC
Organism: Taenia solium; assembly: GCA_001870725.1. Lineage (NCBI taxonomy): Eukaryota > Metazoa > Platyhelminthes > Cestoda > Cyclophyllidea > Taeniidae > Taenia > Taenia solium. The sequence goes on from MIEF01008545.1 coordinate 152,474, forward strand.
ACCGATAGGAAGATGCTCCTTCACTGGCGGTGTGGGATTAACCCCCTTCTCCTTTCCCATAATCCATTTGGTGTCTTTTCTGAGCCTCCCCCCACCCCCAGAAACACACACTACCTCACTACCATTGGTCTGGTGACAGGGCTTTTCAGTCTACGTCTTTGTGTGCATTTAAAAACGCTTTAAAACTTGCTTCAACTATGGGGAGAAATACACAAGGCACTTTTGTTTCCTCCAACCCATTCCTGCATTCGTATATGCCATTGATATTTATGGCAACTCAGATCTAATAGCATGCGCAGAAGCAAACATGAAGCCTATTTCTTGCTCTTAAATACCAACATGACAGGTCTCCTTCGTGCTCGCGAAATGGGGAAGACTGCAAAGTGGGGAAAAAAAAACTAAGAAATTGTCGATAACTTTAAAAATGAATTTTATTGTTGTGGACAATGCTGTTCCCTTGAGCTTCTCGATTAAATCATGGAGGAAAATAAAACGAGCTGACTTTAAAGTTCAAAGAGCGGAGACTGGTGCCTTAAAAAGAGGAACTAGTGATGATTCAAAAGAGGCTCTAAGAATGATTGAGAGAGATTTGCACTCATCCAAACCAACTGTAGTGACGAACCACCTAGGTTACCAGTTTCCCAATCCTCCCTTCGTAATCTCATAGCATCAAAGTAAGATGCGGTTAAAACCTTATTTCGGCTCGTGACAATATTTTGACAGTACGCTGTGCCAGTGCCTAAAACTCCTGCACATTTCAGAAACCCACTTTTGGAACCTGGGAATAGGTATTGGCGTTCACAACCCCTCCCCCTCTTGTCAAGGGGAATTCCCTGCAAAACAGCTACTGACAAACCACAAGTAGGAGCCCGTGGAATTGACGAGAGGCTGGCAACCGCCTGACCACACCACACAAATTCCGAGGGAACATAGCATCACGCTGCCACATTGCCGATCCAAGAACGGAAACGCAAATTCGCTCTCCCCGCATAGCACCAACAGAGCCAACCCGTAAACTGGGCCAGCGGTGACAAGGGCAACAGACTTGCCAGAGTTCCGCTACCACAACTCTGGAACACACTTAAACCTCTTCCCCAATGGCAAACTCAACACATCCGATCAAAAATAGCTTTACCCACTGAAATATTTAGACTCTGCCGCAAGTCGTTCAATATCCAGCTAGTACTCCATAGCATGACACCACATACACGAATAAAACTTTATTTATACAAAACAAATGCGCACTACCGATAAAAAAGTTTACACCTGGACACAAAAATGGGGAGCAAGGGGGCGCTCAGGGATTAAATCACACCAATTAAGCACCTTTTGTTAGAGAGAGAGAGCTAACGGAGGCGATAGAATCGACTTCCCCCCTCATGCCTTCTACAAAAAAGGAGACAAAGTTGCTTCAAAATACGTAAAGGGCGAAATTTACAATCGCGGTGCAGTAAATTGGGTTGGAAACAAGTGCAAAGCTAGCTAAGCTCCACTCATGTTACCTCACAGATCACCAGGTGCTGATATCGTGGTTGCCTGTGTTAGTAAGGTGGTGAAAAACATAGCATGAAAGATTGAGTGAAATAACGAGGATAGACAATAAAACACATCACGCTAACCTACCTGAGCAGTGTAGGCAGCTAGTTCTGCGTCCAGCTGATCCTTTGTCACCGGAGGCCGAGTGTTGCGATTACCCCGACGTCCGCCTCTCCCACCACCACGACCGCGCTGCTGACGTCCGCGGGTCATGTTACCGAGACGATTACGTGCTGATGCTTGCCCGTCTGATTGTGCAGAATCGAAAAAAGGGCTTGAACACATGACAATGTAAGACTCAGACCTTCGGACCACATGCCATTCACATTTCTTCCCATCAATCTCGCCGATGATATTGCCACTACTTCAAGGGTAAATTGCCACCCGTACTAGATACACTGATGAAACGCGTCAGAGACATAGAAAGAGCGCAAGCCTCCACATGAGTATTCACCGCTCAAATATGGATTGTTCCGTTGTGTAGGAAAATCGATGGTGCGTATGGTAAGGATGAGTTACACCCCCAATGCTATCAGTGAAAATGTCCACCAAAGTTTCTTTTTATCCCCTGATAAAGTCCAAACATCAATGCTAAAGCATGAAAGTAATCATGACCTCTTCAGTCGACAAACGGAGACCAGTGGCAGAGAAAGATGATTTCGCAATCCGTCAGGCAAATTCCTTGATGCACTTGCTCCTGAGGGTATTGGATAAAGGGTACTAGGAGACCAACATCACTGAGTATACATATTGATGACAGCCAAACAAATGCCGAGAAACATCAAGCATAAGTCATGAAAATAGTGCACCTAGAAATCTCGGAGCATAAGTCTTACCATCGACTAAGATGTGCTAAAACATCTCACTATGGTGACACAAGCATCATTCAACCAACGAGGGAGTACCGAGCTAAAGTGTTTCACGCTTGAAAAAGCGTAGTGGCTCTCTGTCAGTCCTTTACGCATATTTGAAGACGTGCTTTGCCGATAAACGCAAAAAAGTAATCTATAAAGAGATGCGTTTTGAATAAAAAATACGATGTCCAAGAGACAAGACTATCACACTGTTAATATATTTTTGATTCCGACTGAGACAAAGAACATGTAGGCTGTAAAAATAGCTCAGTTTAAATCCGTTCAGATTTAAGCTTTGCGATGACACACATAGAACAGTAGCTTAGACATTAATATCCATTAAGAACTCAGGATTAAGGAAAGAAGCACTTGCACGGGGTAAGTAAAGTATTCTTATGTCCTATTTCCCTTGAATCAGGATCTCACTAATATATCTCCTATGGCAATGGGAAAAAAGTTTCGTTCTAGAGCATTCACCCACTAAAAATCCACAGCGCAAGGAGGAGCTAAATCTTCCAGCGGTGATTACGAGGAATGCAAAACTAAGTTCGTGAGCACCCTCCCTAAACCAGCAATTAGAAAGTGTAGTAAAGTGCTATTTTGAAAATATTAAAGGAGGACCAAAAGTTTGCCGCGTCACTATCACGCATAAATTATCAAACCGTTTACAGTTCGATACATAGACTAACCCCATCACTATGACTTTCAGCGGCATCAGAAGCAATTTTAAACAAATTATAAGATGGCTCTTAAAAAAAGACTTTCCGTTGAAATATCACACTGAATTTGATCAGACAGACAAATTGCGCAACTGAAAACAATCACGAAAGGTTGCAACACGTTGCAGCCAACCAATGAGAAGCGTGTAGAACGGCTGCAGACATTAAAGCATTCAAGGTGACCAAGCTCTAAGAAAACAAGTTTAATGAGTACTTTCCATGCGAAGAAGGTAAGTAATCTTGAACCTATTTGAAGCGTGCTGTAATTTTCACGCAAAGCGGATCAGACCAATCAATATGAAATGAGCGTAGATTGCGCAAAAGCGCAAGTAACCATTGGGCTATTGGAAGTTTAACACACCTGAAAAAAAACAATTACGCCAAGACAGATGAGGTGCAGCAACTGAAATGGTGCACGATTACACGCTGAATTGACTTATGATGCGTGTGAATATCAACAGTGGACTTCAAAAATCGTCACAACTTGGATCTCAAGCAAAGCCTGAATGGGAGACGGAGTGGATATATGATGCCAAAGAATTAGTCAAATAAATCGACCGAAGAGACCATACTCCTATTTACAATGAACATGGAACGGTAGGCTGATAGACAAAGAATGAAAAGCCCATAATACCAACAACCACTCATTTCGCCTAAAGACACAGGAGTATGCTGGTTAAAGAAAAAGTAGTTAAGAAGACTCAATCTTGAGCTCTGGAAAGTCATTTTAAATTAAGTTACCAAATAACAGGAGGCGTGGTAGTGCAGGCAGGCAAAGCAACCTAAACCCACGAATAAGTCGACTACGGAAGTCTATTGACAAGACACCAATGAACCGACCAAAATTGAAATTGGCAATGATAGGCTAGAACAATCAACACTGACCAGCGAACGCTCGACTAGAATGAACTTAAAAAGCACACTGTCTAACGCATAAATTATGCAAAAAGTGGATTATGCAATCAAACCTCTGAGGAGGGGGACCGCATCCATTGAAGGCCTTGAGTTTCTTACGAGGCAGCTCGCAAGATGATGACAAAGCCGTGCAAACGAGCTCCATCCACAGAGTAAGCAAAATCAACGCGTCGCGTTTCATTTCCTCACGACGGACTAACCTGCAGCTCCAACAAACTGGATATTCATGGGACGACCATCCAGGGGTAAACCATTGTAGCGTTCAATCGCTTTTGCCGCATCAGCACGATTAGCATAAATGACTTCAGCGGTGCCAAGCGATCGACCACTGCGATCGTAATGAACGGCTGCACGTCGGAGAACGCCAAATTCTTGGAACAGTTCCTAGCGGAAACCGATCAAGACAGCCTATTGGGATGCGTACCTGAATGTCGTCATCGTTTACGCCGTAGTCAAGGTTGGAAATGAGGATCTTAGCGTTCCCCTTTGGTACCCCACTTCCATTACCAAGGAAAAGATCATGTTGCCACTTATCGGGAAGGCTTCGTCTCTAAGATTCGACGTCAAACATATGGAGGTCAACTTACGGGAAAATCATTGATTCGTCGCTTTTGAACACGACCACCACTGATCCTCCGCAGTTCAGTTTGGGATTTTGAACCTCGGCCACGCTTTGAGGCCCGATTTTTGGAGATTATTTCATCAAGACTGAGATCCATCTCACGAAAAGCAGTCAAAGCACAATGGCGCCGCCAAACTCCGTAACGTTTAAGTGAGTTGCAGCCAATGGGTGGGATGGGTAGCACAATGAAACAAATGCAAAAAGAAACTTGTAAAGCACTTCTTTACAACTTTCAGAACTCCATATTTGTATTTTTGCTACAAATAATGCCCAAAAATAAAAAAACACACCCAAATATTTTAGGGCATATATTTATAAACCTAAGATGGATTTGAAAAGGCGAAAACCATGGTAAACATATGGAAAAGAATTAATACACACAAGTGTAAAAGTACCACTATATATTATCCCGAGGTTGCACCAAACTTCTACATAAATATAGCTTAAATGCATCCTTTGTGTAAACTATGCTGCTAATTCAAAGGCAATAAAATTTAGAATGCAAGCTAAGGCTTTAAACTTTTTGGATTTGTCCAAATACCGGTAGATGTAAACAGAGCTTCATAATAAACCCAAACGCGTTTAGGAACATAAATTATTAAATGAAGACATAAGCCTCATCACAGCCTTAATAAACTATTTTTATGGAACAGCATGAAGATCACTATTTTCTCTTTCCGTACAGGATGCGACTTTGCCATAGTTATATGATACTAAAAATTAGCTAGTTTCCTCAATAATCAGCCCATTTCGATGAAGTTAAGGTTAAAGGAATTGGTGTTTGTGAGTGACTGCATTCTTTTATCTGATTTGCATTGCAATGTGTGGTCGAGCCAGCTCAAATAAAATGAAATGGAACAGTTGTAGCAGCTTTTGTTTCGAATTCCACTGTAACCATCATACTACCTTTGCCGCTCATTTTTAACAACTTGTATCCTAAGGACAATAAGCATGCATTGATTATTATTTTCCATTTCACCTTCTTCTTTGCTCCTTTATGTTTAGCTAGAAACCGCTGAGTACCTGAGTTTTATTGAGGCACTTATGTAGCGTTCTAGCTTGCAATTTTTTAATCTGATGTATATGGACACAATTTGTTTCTCTTAACACACCCGTTTTTTTGTCGTTGCTAATCCATGCATGACACATCATATAACTTTCTCTTGGCTTTTAAATATCCGCGTTTTTTACTTACAGCTGTTAGCGTATCTTACTAAGATTCAGCTTATGTATTTTACGAATCCTTTTGTGTTTCGTTTATTTGTCTCAAATCGAAGGCCGAAAGCGTAGCCATGCTGTAATGAACCAGAATCAGACCAATGGGAGTCCTGGAGGGCCCTTTTTAACCCGTTGTAATTAGAAATGGCTCTCACTATAAATATGTTCGGAGTTTGGTTGCGTTCGCTGTCTTCGCATAGGTGTTTCGTGGAAGATTCGAGGACACTGGTGGTTTTTCTGGTTAAATTAGATGGCGAGCCGGTAAATTGTTATTTAATTGCTTCAAAATATGAAATTGCCTTCGTTTGTGCATGTTTCGTAAAGTCCGTGAGTTTTTTTGTTAGGGCGCGGAGGTTAAGTGGTGGGTTTATTAGGTTATTTAGACAATATTTACGGAAAAGGTGGGCTAGTATATACTTATACACCGCAGCTCCCCGTTATCTTGTAAAGTAATGCTCATCTGTCCCTTGAATGACTTTACACATAATCGAAACAGAGGGAGCCCTAGCGGCCCTTGTTGAATAAGGTGCTAATGAAGCGTCGGGCAAGCTGCCTTGGTGTGATGAGCGCAGTGAGTTTGGTTTCACCTAACTGGTCGTCCTCTTGCTGTTGTTTGCGGTCAGCGGTTTAAGGTTTAGGCGTAAGCTGTTGCAATTTTCACTGGGATGGCCTATTCATAGGAGTGGCTCTGTGCTTTATGATGCCTTATATTTTCAATTGTTAGGAGAAATGTATCAGGTTCTTCAATCGGGTTGTCGATACTCGCTAAATTTTCTCTGCATTCGTTGGGCTCTGTCCTTTTTTTGAACCATCTTCTGACAGGTCCTCTCCTTTTCATCATGCCTGCCGTTTATTAACTGTGCTATCATTTCAGCAATTTCCTATTTTTTGGATCATGATTAATTAGGGGCTTGCTTTCGGTTCTCTTTCAGTTTGGATCGTCTTTTCGTCCTCCTTGAGAGCTGTCCAAACGAGACGCTGCGTGTTACCGCCGCTCGTCAACTGGGTGAACTCGCTCAAAAAGCACCTGGGGATGTGGATGCCATTTTGGCACGAGTACGTTTGCCGTTTCTCATAATCAAGGATCAGCTTATTCGTCTGTGAGAAATGAACCTGTTTTGATGTGGTCATACTACATTGGTCCAGCCACGCACTTCTAAGTCGGGTAATAGTTCTTGATAGAGAGGAACTTGAGAATTGTCAGAAAACCTGAAATCATTCCCATGAACTGGGTGTTTTGACAACTGGGCTCAGTCTTGGCACTCGTTAAAATTATACTGAATTCAAGTATTGTTCGTTAGGTTGGTTGATTTGAAACTGTCTATTGGACTATCAAGAAGTCATTTTCTGTGAAGTTTGCTTCTGTGGCCTCAAAATATCTCTAGGAGTAGTGGCGATTTTGATTGTTTCTTCAGTTCTTTGCCATGGAGAAGTTGTTTGCTTCGCGTCTTAATCATTTCTAAGGTCTATTCATGTTTGCAGTGAGGTTGCCTTGGTTATCTTCACCATCAACGATCCTCGGTGCTTTTCATTGAATACTTTCTCCGTTGTGAAATAAATATTTTGCTCCAGGCTTGGTGGTTGTAAAAGGTCTTGCCTCTTGTTTTACGCATCCAAGTGAATTTGCAATGTTCTATTCTCGGAGAGCTTGACAATGTGATCAACTGACACCCATTACGTTTGTTCTGACCAGAGGCTGTCACTCATTTACCTTCCCACTTTGTCTGACGTAGTTAAAAATAGCGGCCATTACCACAAGTGTGATGCACTTTTCAGACCCGTAACAGCTTCGGTTTCGTTGGGTGTCAATGGGACTTGGGACTGTGGTTTTAAGGCCTCTGCTTGAAAGGATTAGTGAAATTGATTGAACAGCACACACCATCTAGCCTCACTATTACTATTCTAATAAGAGCTTTGAAAACTCAACTAGATTCTGGTTGAGGTCATTCTTAAAATAGGATTTTTTGCTTTTCCTGACATCGGAAAATCTATTTTTTACTCGGTCTTCGCCATGGTGTATTGCACAAAAATGCTTTACCTTATAATTACTGGCTGTTTGAACCAGGCATTTCGTTTCTCTAAAGACGTTTCGAGTCTGATTATTGGAGTTATTCTATCGACTAAATGTTGGGTCTAGGTTTGATTAAAAAATTAGCTCTTAAAAGGTATCAAATTGCTCAATTATTAGTCATTTCTACCCTATACTGTCTAAAGCTGATAGCAGTTGTTGCCTTGGATGCTAAACGTCTGCCTGTGTCTTGGACTGTGGAACGAACGATGGCAAAGTTCCTTACGTGCCATTTCTTCCTCGATTTTACTAAGCCATTGCATTGCGGAACGCCCCAGTTTCTCATCGGTCCTTGGGACAATGACACAGCCTTGGTGGTGATCGCGGGAAAATCGACGGTGATGGTGGTGGTGGTGGTGACAACTGATCACTGTTGATCTGTCGTCTCGTCTCGTCTACGTGCGCACTTGCAACAAATCGTGAATTCGTGTAACTTCACGATGGGGGTAGTACGAGGCACTTCTGTGTTGAGCAACGTCCTCCGTAATGCTGGTGGAGGGCGACAGTTTGGTTTGGGAGCATGGACCGGACATAGAAAGTCATTGGAGGTGGGATTGAAGAACGTGTTGCTATTCGAGTAGTTGACTGTTGTGGCTGCAGTGTGGATGTAGAAGTGGAGGACACTGGAATGACATGGAGTGGTGAATGAAGTGCTGCATCACATTGCAGCTGTGCGGTGGCGTCGGTCGCGTGTATGTGACGATGTTGTTTTAGTTCTTGGCGGAGACGGATTGATGTTGGCGTGGAGGACGGGTGTTGGATAAGATGGATGATTTGGGTGGGCATCTGCGTGTGAGTGTCCCACTTATTAGAGGGATGATTGAGTGGGTGTCGTTGTCACCTCGATGTCGCTTGGTTGAGGGGCGGGAGGTGAAGGTGAGCCGTGTAGTGCAATGTGGTGTGGTGTGGTGTGATGTTGTGTGGTATGGTGGTCATACTTACGGGGGTGGTGGGTGATGAAACGACCTGGACGATGGGGACGCAGCGAAGACCAAGTGGGAAGGGTGATTAGGTGTGTTGTGGTGAGTAGGTGTGGAGTGGTGTGTTGTGGTGTGGACGGGAGTGAGGACTAACAGTGCATCTTGCGGATGAGTGAAAGGTTGGCGTGAAGAGTGGAGTTGGCTAACGGGGTGTGATTGTCCTGTCAGTTGTCAGAAGGAACGAAGCCTTTAGTGGGTTGCGCGAACGTGGTGGTGTTCTTGTGTTTGTGCAAATTGTGAGCAAGTGATGCGTGGCATCAGTTACCAGTGGTGGTGTGGTGCTGGATGTCTTGCTTAAAGTGCATGTACACGTCGTGAAAGGGTGAAAGTTAGGGAGGATGAACCCATATGACTGTGGTATTATTAAATGTCAACATTGTTTCATTTTCTCCAGCTAGGTGTTGGTGATGGGTTTCCAATTATCGTGCTTTTTTGTCCTCAATGAGTACTTCGATGGCGTTCCATTGGTATAAAACAAACTGACATGATAATGCTGATGTGTCTATCGCAGTTTTTAGTAAAATGAGTGGCTGTTTGAGAGTATAAACTGCTAGAAATTCTCTTTCTCCTCTGGCAGTGAGGTCTGGTGTTATTTTATTGTTCTCAGTAAATATCGCGTAACGATTTGCTGATGACTGGATCAGTTGGCCAGGTTTAGACTCTTTGGTCTGATTACAATCCATCCTTGTTGCATTTGCAGAACCTGTTTGTTTTCCCCTACTTCCATCTTTGAAGTCAACTCAAAGACTATTTGTGATTATAAATGCTCCATTTTCAGCTTTGATTTTTCGATTCTTGAATCAATTTATCCAGCTATTCCACTGATGTTAGTAGGATATTTTAGTCTGCCTCTTCATGCTTCATCTTTTCTTGGCATCATAGGGTTAGTGCAGCATTTAAAATGATGTGATGGAGGGTTGACATTGCTCCATTTGTTTCAACTCTTTTGTAGTTTGATAGCCTGAATTCTGAGGTATTGTAAATGCGATGCATCTGTGAAAATGGCGACCATTTGCGTCATTTAGTTTAGTTGCTAAGGCAAATGTATTTGTGTCTTGGTTGTATCAGGTGACAGAAAGGTCAGTGTGGTCCTCGTGGTACCTCATTGTGAGGACATAATTGCAAGGTGAAGAGATCTGCAAGGTGCCTGTGATTGTTTATGTGCATAAATTATAAGGCGCAGATGATATACGTCAATCTGTCATCGATGGGGTACTCTTATACCATTTCTATCTTGAGCTCCTTCACGCGAAATACCGGCTGAATTCGGTGTAGCTTTCTTCTTTTCCCACTTTGCAAACTTAAATTCAACCCCAAAGGTGCAAAATATTCTTTCCGTAGCACTTATTGTCTAGGTCTAAGAGGAGGTGTGGGAGCAGAACGTACTTTAACAGATTAAAGCTGGTTTTCTGGTGCCGAATCGCGTAAGCACAGATGCACCACGTTCAACAAGATCTGGTGTTTTTGCTAATGAAGGACTGTGTACGGTTTGGGGCAACACTTAACGCAAAGTGTTTGATGAAATTACCGTTGGTTCACACACATCAACTGGAAAGCTGATGACAGCTACTGGGCAAGAGGGTCCCACATAGGATTCGCTAGAGGATAACAGTTAACCCGAAAGACTGCTAATTCGTTCTTCCCTTCCTTCACGACGTTATGGAAACGCAGCATATATTTTGGATTGTCTTCCAACTGAATGACTGACTTA
>MIEF01008551.1:0-97085 GCA_001870725.1 Taenia solium
AGGCTAGATGGAATAAGAAAATGGAATCGTAATACAAGCCGGAATCAAAGTTTTGCCATGCATTCTGAAGACGCAGCCTATGGTAAAAGTGACATTCGTGTTCATCTCTCGCCACTTTTGAAGGGGATTGAAGATCGTGGAATTGATTACTCGGGCACATCAACTATTTCAAAAGGCTGCTTAGAATTTTCAACTTGGGTTATAGAGACTCTGCCGCATTTATCTGGTTGCCAATGGGATCACCTCTAGCCAAATCTTACGGAAACATGCACGATCTTCGAAGAATGAAGTACCATCAAAACATGCCTTCATTAATGATATCATGGGATCACGGCCTATGGAAATTATTTCATACCCAAAGCTGTCATTTTTCAGCAAGGGCAATACCTACAACGAATGCGAATGTAACGACTTATCTCTTCTTGAAGAGGGTTAGATGTAAAGTTTTCTTGCTTCTAGCTAAGTATCCAGTTGTGTTTCCTGTTTCCCTGAGATATACTTTACCAAAAAATGAGAAGAGATAATTGTAGAGAAGATGTGTTTCAACAAGATGGATGAAATTATCACTTTGGAAGTTATGCTTATGGTAACAGTCAAGCAACTCAGCGGTAGGTTTTCCTTAAAACCCATTGGCTTAGGGCCAAAACAGTTCTTATTATCTGCATAAAAAATTGTAAACATATTTGTTTTTTTACTCCGGATCAGCTTGCATGACTATTACGTTGTCACGTTAATGCTAGGCACGTAGTCACCATGGCTGTGCAGCCCACTGGACCGAAAACCACCCCAAAAACCTCAGACACCGTTGGCTGCGATGATCATCTGCCATAGCAACTAATAACGACTCCAGTATAACCTCTTCAAATTTATACGCTGATTACTTTTCGGGAAGCCAAGTGCTTTCTACTCACTTTTGAGGTTATCAAATCTAATAATTTTATTATTTACTTCAGTTGATAAACAAAATATCCGGTAATTAATTAAGTCTCCATAAACGCAGGACAAAATATAGGAGGAGCAGAATGTTTTAATGCCATTTTATGGGAGAGTAAATTAGCAAAGTTATCCAAAAAATTATTCACTTGGGTGTTTAGTGACTTAGGTAGTGAAAACAAGTGCAATAAGATCTCAAGGTCAAACGTGTCAATTGGCAAGCCACTCTTAAAACGCATTTAATCATCACAGATGGAAGGTGTCTATTGTGAATGTCTACAACTACGAGAAGACATAGGCCAAAGGCTATCAAAGCCATCACTCCATGTATAAGGGCTAGTTGCCATTGCAGGGCCTGATTTCGGGGGCTTACCAGTCATTCTCAAAATACTACTTATAATGGTGTTAGTAGCACACAAGCTTATATGGTAATCAAGACTTTAATGAACAAGTTCCCTTACCCCTTTTAATTCGCTCTACATGGCCCCGGGATTAGCAACACTGGCAAAGAGGCAAGACAGTCTAATCAGTGGGCGGATGCACCTACTAGCCACCTTTTACGTTTAAGATGTGATGACTGGAACCCACTGCCTCACATCAACGACTCACGGGATTACCTGCATGGGAAAAACTGTTTTTTCACTCTAGACTTACAATCCAGCTACTGGCAAGTGGAAGTAGCGGGGACGGACAGAGAGAAGACAGCTTTCATAGTGCCAAACGGACTCTATGAATTTCAGACAATGCCGTTTGGATTATGTACCGCCGCAGCTACCTTCCAGCGCCTGATGCAGACGGCACTAATGGAGCTTTTTCCAAAGCACTGCATAATCTACCTCGGTGACATTTTTTTGTCGTTAGTAAAGACATGCAGGAGCATAATGCCAATCTGAAACTAGCGCTGGATCGCCTCCGAGATGCCGGATTGACTCTGAACCCAAAGAAATGCCACTTTCTTCAACGTTCGGTTACATTCTTGGGGCATAGGGTCTCGTCGAATGGGATGGCGGTCACCGAAGACCGTACCAACTAAGTGAGAACATGGCCGACATCGACCAATCAGACGGAGCTCCGTAGTTTTCTCGGCTTGGCAAACTACTACCGACGTTTTGTCAATGGCTTCGCCAAGATCGCCAGTCCTCTGCACAAACTAACAGAGAAGCAGGCGAAAAAGAATTTCAAGTGGGAGAGCAAACATGATGAGGCTTTTAAGGAACTAAAGCGAATGCTCTGCTCTGCCCCGATTCTGGCCTTACCCAACTTCGAGAAAGACGCACCTACCTTCGTACTAGACACGGACGTCAGCGACGTAGCCGTGGGCGGAGTGCTATCTCAACGGGATAAAGGCAGGGAACACGTCATCGCATCCGCCAGTATCAGGCTCAACAAAAAGATGAGGCGGAAAAGTGCGACGGAACGTGAACTGTTCGCCATCTTTACAATGGTTCGGCATTTTAAACACTACCTGATAGCGAAACAGTTCATTGTGAGAACGGGCCACCAAGCGCTGCCCTAAAAGGAACAACCAGATGTGACTTTTTGCAGGTTTTTTACGCATTCTTTCCTTAATTTGTAAGTAAAACGATTCCGATGAGAGCGAGCTCTGAAGATCCTAATGGCCATCAGGCTTCTGACTAGTGTGACCGCCTTTACACCGGGAGCAAGTAGCGAATCTCGGACTCCGGTTGATTAGGCTGATTTTGTGCCAACTTTTATTTGTTTAGCTGTCTATTGTCTGGCTAAACCGCCACGGAAAGAGCATTTAAGTCTTATTTAAGCATTATTTGCGGCACTCTTTCAAGTTTTTAAATATTTAACGATATAAGTGGGTTAAAATTGCCGAATTTAAACTGATTTTTCCGGTTGTAATTGGATTCTAATGCATAAAAAAATGTTGAAAGATTTTCAATTTTTTAAATTAGTGAGTTGTCATTCGAGTGGTCCATTTCGATGTGTCAAAACATCGGCTGCAGGATTGTGGAGTTGTTTGCCACTTGCTTAGATGGGTTTAAACTTTGCAGGCTGTTCCGTTTTTAGAGTTTGCATTTCCATCTTGGCGACAAGGTTTGAAGGCCGCACCTGCACTCTTCCATGCCCTCTTAGCGTTTATAAGGCCTCGGAGTCCTACCGTGATGCCGGCAGCAAACTAACCCTGTCTAAAAGGACGATCACACCCTGATGTGACTATGGTTTTGGGGACTTGCGATGGGAAAGTTATCGAAACCACCATCACTTCTGGCTGCTCAAGGTGCTTATGTAAAGCTGAACAACCTGTGCCTCCTTTAGGTCTCTAGTAGCTTAACAGAGTCCAGCTGAACCACTTGACAAGGTGGAAAAAGGTGAAGAGCGCAGATGTGATTTTTGGTCGCTTAAAGAAACACTGCTTTTAAATAAATGATTACAATAATAACCAGTGGAGCATTGTTGTGGAACATTGCCCTACTTAAGTGGTGGGAAAACTGCAAACCTTCTCCACACATTACAACTCTGGATGCCATCAGATCGGCAAAACGTATCGGTGGCATTAAAGAGGAATGACTTCTTCTCTTAATGAAAATGTAACACCTTCTGTTTAACATTTGTTTGTGATAACTGAAGCAGAAAGTTGATCAGAGGAAGCCCCAGGGGCAACGCTTCAATAAAGAGAAATTGGTGGTGACGTGATATTTGCTTTAATGTGTATGTAAACATGTGAACTCTTCATCTTCCATAGGTTTTTCTCCTCTTTGACACCGTAGGCCTCGTGGGCGCGCTTTCGGCCTTCCGCACCTTCTTCCATTGATATGACAAAATTTCGTGCCCCATCGACCTAATGCTACTAGGCTTTATTAAGTAGTTAGTTATGTTTGAGGTAAGGGTTGGGACTGTCATTTGATGGCAAGTTATCGCATTACCAAGTTAATTTATTTGGAAACAGACCATATGGGAAAGGACTAAAAGCACTAAAAACAAAATGAGAAGAACTACTGTGATTTTATCAAGTTCCTTAAAACGGCGAAGTATGGAGTTTTAAATATCTCCCTTAATTACCATTCCAATCTTAATCTTGCGTTGTCAACCATGTCATGGATTAATTTGATGTGGTGATACCGAGTCCTGCCCAATTCTACGTCTGTGACTAAACATAATTTGCATTTTACTAAAATGCTGGACAATTAGTCCTCCTTCCCAACCTTAATAGCTTTCGTCCATAAGACTAATCTGGAGACTAACTATATTAAAACTTAAACTATCACGTAGTCTATTCCGTTAGCCTGATTTCGGTCTTCGAATAAGTGATGCAAAGTTAATTCGACGTATGGAGTTGCATGTTTTGTTTAATCGAATTTGCCTTAATCAAAACATGGGTCGAATTTTAAGCTAGGGAGTTATATTAGAAAATTTGATGTAAATTAAAAGAAAATTTATGTAAATCAACCCAGCAAGCAAAAAGTAATTCTTAACTTGGCTTATTTAAGTGAGCCTTATCACACTTATAACCTGGTGAAAAATTACTTGCATATTTATAGCCTTAAATATGTCATTACTTAACTAAAGTTGCAGGTTCTAAATGGACATTCTGAGGGTAGAAAGGGTTTTTGCATGTTGTAACCATCATTTGGTCGTTACTCGATGCCTCTGATAGAAGTGGGGGAGGAAACCGCCATTTTGTTGATTTCATTAGCTGTGCCACCATTGCCCGCAGTGGAGCCCAAAATCAATCACCCTCGGGTCAAAGGTATGCACCATCGACCCACTGTTGAAGGGAGGGGTCATTGGGTTATGGCTTTGCTGTTTGTCTGCCCGCTAGTATTTCGTGCGGGTTTCTGGTGATGTTGGTTGTGTGCGCGCGAATGGGCACCAATTGCAGTTGACCTTAGACCGCATAAAAATTAACACCACACTCGTCTTCACACTTAACCAGACGGATCAGTGATTCGTTAAAGATTTATTTCATATTCCACTTTTCCGATTTTGCGGTCACTAAGGCAGGCTGCCATATGGTGAGACCATCTATAAAAGTTTCTTCCCAACACGTTTGCTGTCAGCATGTCAAGAATTGCCGACTGTTTTAATATATTTTATGGCAGTAAGGTATGTGGGCCGTGTTGGTCGAGTTTACTCTCAGATTCCGATTACGACCACATAAATTGTTTATATAATTTCGTGGTATTTCAGGAGCCTTTGATCGCCCTTCGGAAACAATTCGTCGATGAGCCTTTCGGAAGCAATTATAAGTACTTATTTGAGGTTCCTTTGAAGTACATTGGCGCAGAGATATGCAGCATTTCGACTTTAAAAGGTTGAAAACTTATTGCTACACCAGTAAAATGTCCTTTTAACAAGAATAATAGTCAGCAGGCTCTAAATAATTTACAGACAAAAAAGGCTACTTTAGCAGTCACGCAGTTACAACCGCTGTAAAGAAGGTCAATTCGTTTGCTCGAGGATCCACTTTACTCAAAATGTAATACGTGTTTGCTTGAATGTGTCCGTTAGGCTTGGGGTCCCGAGGAGGAGAAGTACCCTGAACGCGCTTAAGCGTGACACCTTCACCCCTCTATTTATCACCGAGGCAAGTGTCGACTCGGTTGTGAATAGCATTCCTGCAGAACACGAGACCGGGCAGGTTGCCAAAGATAGACGTCATCTGCAACCTTTCTATTTGAGGTAATCACAGGTTCTTCGCTCTGCAGCATACACACTTCTTCCTCTGTCGCGTTAAGGTTTAGCGGTCAAAAACAGAAATTAGGGCTGTTGTCCTTTGGGATCGGTTTCACTTTCCGTCACCAATGCACCTTTCTGGAAAACGAAAGAAGGCATCATACTGAGACAGAATATGCTTTGGTGAAGTACTGATGAAATGGTTTGGAAGCCAGGCCGCCCAGTGAAGTGCAATCAGCAAAGAATGTAGTGCTCTTGAAAGTAAAACAGCGATTTAAACAAAACAAATGATTCAACATCTGGAATTGGGTGTAAATTGGAAGCAGCTTTGATTGCATGGTGCCTTGAAATTTTAATAAAATTCATGACATTATACATGCAGCTTGTGCGATTAGACAGCCTGGTCATCTGCTAATTTTCCACTTCTAGCAGTCATTGAAAGAATTGAGTGGACTTCCACTTCCAAGGCCCTTCACATCGATGCTGCAAAATTCCTAACTGCAATTTGAACTGTGAAAATTGGGATGAGAAAACAAACTTTTTAACACTGATAAAGCATCTGCACAATTTGGCATTTTAGGTTACCGTGACATTTCATGCCTTATGCCGAGGGCTTTCGGACGATGTTTCCCCGTACTTGTCGATTAAACTTGCCCCTTAACAAATTCGGCTTATTTCGGAGGTTACTATCTCTTTTTCCATAAGCAATCAAAGTGAGTAATTTTGAAAGAGTTATTTGTTAAGATAAATAGTCATAACACAGCGCCATTTATACGTGCAAAGGAAAGGAAAATCTCTTTTAGGTAAGAAGTTGGATTTACGCTTTTAAGCAGTTCTACTTTTATCTAGAAGTGTTACACACACCTTTCTGCCGACCTTTCAATAAGTTCGCCACCAGCTTTATAGATGCGAGAAAGAGTTCAGCGTCACAAAATTGTGACACCCATTGTCGATCAGTATAAATAACTTGTTGAGCCAAATTGTGTGCCCTAGACAGATTCTTTGAGCATTAAATGACAAATCGAGTGTGCCATATTCCTGATCAGTGAAGCAAAAATATGCTTTTGACGTCCTACAAAGAACGTAAGAAGGTGGCTCTCACAACCAAATGCTAAAACGTCTTCGTTGTTACAGTTGGTTTTCCTCGATGGCGAAAGTTCAGCAACAGTACGAGAACGGAGCGGTTCGCTGCGGTTGACTGGAAAAGGAGGAAGACCGAAGCAAATTTTCTTTATCCAGTACATTATTATGAAGAAGAGGTTAACTCTGGTAGTCTTAGCGAACTGAATTTGTAAAAGCACAACGCGGGAGGAGAGGAAAGCTGTTAGAAACACTCAAGGTACTAACAACTTATGAACATTCTAAAACGTTCCTCCTGCTTGCCTACTATCGCGTGCAGATGTACTTTAATTGTACTAGTAATCAGTTTGGGGACAAGGTCAATCAGATACCATAAATGCACAGGAATGAAAACAGCTCTAGGGCTTCAATAGCTTCCACTATCCTATCGCTGTGATCCTTGCTTGCTCATAATGACCTGCGCCTGTCACTTACTCTGGTTGAAGTCTCGATAAGATCCAACCTCGAGCCCATGAACACCAGCTTACTGCGCATACCTTCTTCAAACGCGTTTCACCGTTGAATGGTCACTCGGGTTTTTCATTTTGCTACGTAACGTTGAGTTTGCCTCCCCCACATATAACTTGATGTCTTAGGATCCCTTAGCTCATCAACTTGCTTTTGCAATCATTTAAGCCTTATTAACCTTGATACAACCAGGTTGCATAGAAAGCTTGCAGGATATTTACCGTAAGCTTAGTAAATAGGAACAAAGCCCTGTTAGGAGGATCATCTCGCACTAAAGGCCTAAGTGTAATAACAGCTCACTTTGACAAAACTCTTAAAGATTTATGCTGCTGCCGGTGGCGCTTCCTTAAGCACTGCTCACTCTCTGTGTCTCATCCTCTCTGATATGGCCTATTCACATGGCTCTTTCTTTATGGCCCTATTGAGGACAAGGAGATACCTTGCCTAATCTATACTAATCATTGCATCATTTTGACTGTTGGATTACAGATACATCTCTTAGCTTGGGCTGAATTCTCTCTTTCCAACTATCCAATACATTGACTATCATGGTCTCCTTTGTGTTGGCTTTTCCTCCCTTCTATTATTAATAATAAATGATGTGCTAACTCAGGTGAGAGGCTGGGGGTGTCACAAATCTGAGACACTAGCAACGAAAGCATTAAAATATAACAAGTATCTGAAAAAGACACCCTAGTGGAAATTTGTGCAACATTATAACCAACTTTGTGTTTGTCTTTAGGATCAACTTTCTTCCGAACCTCTTTTCTTGACACTTCTGATGATACCGTCTTTAAACTTCGTTTCACTGATCGGTATTAAAATCCTCCAGTTTTTTAAGATACGAAAGACATTTTAAGGACTCCTTTATTCAAAAGCTTTAATGGATTTTGAAGCTTCATCCAGATTGAGATTCCGAACCTGTCTTGTGGAAAGCTTAAAAAATGATTAATATTAATTACCTTTCAGTGGTTTCAATTCTAAATTAATGAAACATGTTAGATATACATCATCAGTGACTCTTTTAGTTAGCGATTATAGAAGTTCAAAGAAAAGTTTCCAATTTACTTCACTTGTTATGATTCACATTCCTACTCAAGCGAAGCTAAACTACACTGCAATACAATACCAAAGGAAAACCTCATACATCACTGTCTTACTGTTCTGTGAGATGTTTACACTGTAAATAGAAAAGTGTGCTACAGTCCAGAATCATCCCCTTTTCGTCTCTCCGCCTTCAATGCTTTCTGAAAGTATGCTTACCGGCACAAAATTTTAGCAAATCTGTGGATTGCATTTGGATTGTTTATGAAAGTCCACACCCTATTAAAGGCGGATGAGAGCATTAATATCGGTACCAGTTATTTGCAATACTTCCACATTGCATTACCGTGAAACTTCTGACTTTCTTCATGACTAACGTTCCTTTTTGGAAATCACAGCTTTTGAATGGAAATTCCATCCATTATCATTAATTGCTCCTCTCAGTAATTCCTACTTCTTTGGATTCCTTTTTTCGGCCACATTAGCCACGTTAACCGCACATATCATGCCTTAAAGCTTTGACGTACTTTTGTAGGAAAAAAAACTTAAGAGCGCGTGAGGGTTGGAATAAGCAAATATGCATGATTGCGTGTTTAGTCCAGCGCATCCACCTCCATACCATTTGAA
This sequence comes from Taenia solium, assembly GCA_001870725.1. Lineage (NCBI taxonomy): Eukaryota > Metazoa > Platyhelminthes > Cestoda > Cyclophyllidea > Taeniidae > Taenia > Taenia solium. Next base: position 8,836 of record MIEF01008551.1, read on the forward strand.
TGGATAATTAGACGTCACATGTCCCGTTGAGGGGTCTGGCGAATTGTAGAGGACAGCGCTAGGAATGTATAATTCAACTTGGTAACTCTAGTGACACAATCCCGATCTGAATACTATAATAACATAAAATACCTTCGTTAGTACGTTCATTTTCCGTATGCTCCGGAAAGTGCTTGGGTCTGCAATGCTAATAACATTCTGTTAATCATAGGATTTAAACAAAGAATGTAATTAACACAATGAACATACCTTGCGGTTCACTAATTAATCGAAATATGGGCCTAATTTATTCGAATCAATCAAATTCATCAATGGCACTTAAGTCTACCCCAATTTTTTTGCATAATCTTGGACTTACTTTCAAAAACTATAGGTATAATTCCATTTTGACCCCATTTAGTTAAACTAGATCGAAAGGGGATCACTGGAGCTAACGCTATCAGGTCCCTTAATGCCAAGCGCTATTTTAATTAGGTATGCTTGAAAACCATACGCAAGCGTCCGCGTTTAAGGAAGGAGAACACGAAGCGACGAAAGGTTGTTCACTGGTTCACCGCCCTCACCGCTATTTATCATAGCCATGTCAAATTCGAGGTCAGCGCAAGAACTTAAAAGCGCCTGGTTGTTTGGGCCGTGCATGAAAAGTTAAAAGAGCCGCCGTTTGTACTGTTGTATTTTATAATCACCTACAATTCGGCCTCTACTACTGTGGCATAAAGCTCCGGTAGTATCAAGCAGACGTTTGACTGCCTAATCCTTCTGAGTGTTCATGAGTTCGTCTTCAGGTGTGCATCAAGCACTAAGGATACCAAATTCTCCCAAAAGACTATGCCCACGTTTGTGCCATTCATCTTTACAAAACTGGTCCTTTAAGACATCAACATGTGGCATTTAAATGTTTGATTTTGCATTAATTCCAAAACTTGATTGAATAGCTTATTTGTCTCGAGGACCCTTGGCCTCTAAGGGAGTCAAAAGTACTACAGGTGGAATAGAAAAGCTTCTTGTCATAAGAGGGATGGGTAATACAGTGTGAAAGGGGTAAAGCATCTTGATAAAGCGGAATTCGAACACATGCACCGACTGTTGTGTTTCAGCAGTCGGTGTGAATGTATCCTTCATTGTGTCTCTGTGTATTTTTGTGTTTATGTACAAACGAAAGTGTGGCATTTGGCAGATCTCTCAATTGCGTAGCAGCAGTAAAACATCAAAGTAGGGCATCCAAAACCACGCAAGTTATTTTAACTATAAAGGGAAAACTTCTTGCTCTTGGCGCTTTTTGTTTGCTGGTTGGGAGAGGAGTTGTTGAAAAAGCTTATCCGGTCCGCAACATTGCCCCGTGGCTTAGAAAGTGTTACCATCTTCAGGAGAACCGGTTCTGACGGCTGCGCAATCGATCTGCCTGGAGTAGCTCTGGAAGGAGTGGTCTCAGTAGTGGTGTCAGTACGATTCTTAGAAGGTGCTGTGAAAGGTCGTGTTGTTGCGGAGGGAGAAGGAGATTTCATCTGGGTATCAGATTTTGATGGAACACAAGTAGCCATCGCGTTTTGTGAACTAAATTTTTGGTTCTCAGACGGTAAAGTGCTGGAATCCTTTGTCACGCTTGCCGTTGCATTAATGGCGGAAGTCCTTAGTGTAGTGGAATTCTTCGGTGTTTTATTTGCAACTCCAAAGGGTGGCTGCTTAACTTCAGCTTCAGTTTTGGTCGTTGACTGCAGCGTTAATGACTTCGGAGGCGCCTGTTTTAGGTCCGCATGTGTGGGAGGCTGAGTCTCCTTTTTAGTTGAACTAATTGATACACTATTAATGAGAGTCTTCGGTGGTGCAGTGGTGAGTTTGGATTGCAGTTGCCCCGAAGGGGAAATCGGCTCTGATTTAGGTGATGTTGGAGTTGAAGGTTTATTCACAGGTGAATTGGACAAGCTCTGGTCTGGTTGGTTCAGCTCCGCTTTCGAGGGATTTGTGACGGTAATTTGGGGAGGTTGCTTGTTAGGAGTAGTTTTTGGTGCATCTACGGAGGGGATTGACGCTCTTGGTTCGATAGTCTGCTTAGCAATCTCACTAGGTTTACAGATAGACTGTTTGCGTTTCACGTCACCTTCTGGAACTATCGCGGAAGGTGTATCTCGAATGGAAGTTTTGCGGTAAAAAGCAGCAGTCTTTGAACTTTTGGCTTGGAGCAGCTTTCGATAATCCGACTCCTTATTGGGGGTGTGGGTCAACACGACTCCCATTCTCTGCAGCGCTATAATCGCATTTACGGCTTTCTGGAACATAGTTGAAAATATTTAATAGTTTAACTTTTTTATAGATGGTAAAAAAGCGCAACAGATTTCAATGCTCACCTGCCACTTGCGTCGGTATACAAAATGTCGCAGTCGCTTCTTGTTAACTGTGGCTGCTCGCCTTAACCGCGGTCTCTCCTAGAAGCGGAGTACAAGTGAACACACATAACTTTGTCTGTGAATCATCGGGCAACTGATTTTAAAGCTTTAAGGAATTTTAACATCCCCGGAAATTCAACGGAGGTAAGGACATTGTTGTAACTCATATGTACCATTCGATGTACCACAATATAAAAACTCCTAGAATGTGATATGTATTTAACAAAACGTTTAGGGTAATCTCGCTTTTTCAAATAGCCTAGTGTCTTTCTCAGGCCCTGATTAACCACCCGACTGCCATATTCCACGCAATCGCCTAGGGCCTGAGTTCCGGATCTTCTTGTGACTTCTTGTTCGATTCATGTGTTTGTAAGTTTATTGTTGTTTCGTTGGAACACATCTAGACCCGAATAAATGAGAGATAAATGTGCATAAATTTCCAAAAATCAAACACAGGTCTAATCTAAGCTGTTAGCTGCAGTACTTTGAACAGGTTTGATAGTGAATTCTGGCGTTGGTAGTAGAGTATACGAAACTCCCTAAATTATGCGTCCAAGTGAAAAATCAAGAGGGAGTGGATGATAAGCAATCGAGCTTGTTATATTAATACGTGTTTGGGGAGATACACTTTCATGAATTGAAAACATACCTTCAGCCAGCGATGAGCAAGACATTGTGTGGCGGTATTTCTCTTACTAAAAATTAAACATAACTTTATCATTTGTTGCACTAATCTATGAAAATATACGCACTCTTCCTCTGTGGCGATGCTCACCGTGGATCCTTTTTCAGAAGACTTTTGATGAAGTCCTTAGCATCCGCAGATATGTCACTGAACTCCGAATAGTCGAAAGTGTAGTTGCAGCGCATAATGTTGCTCAAGGTCTCACTTTCGTTGTCACCCATAAATGGTGACAGACCAGAAAGCCTTTGACAAACATTGAAAAAAAAAATGTTTTATTGTCCACTTTGTTGTATTCATTCTTAAACACGACTTAGCAAACGATACAACGAGATATTCAGTGTGTTAATCACTTCAAAAATTATTGACTTCCAATTCCAGAATTACGTCCGTCAGATGAGTTCTTCAAAATGCTGCACTGTTAGGAAATGAATAGAGACGAAAGGAAGAAACTGGAAGTCAGTCATAGGTAGTTGAGAAACCTTTCTGTTATTGATAAACAGTCTGTCAGTCATTTGGCAGTCCAAATGTTTTTCTTCAATAAATTCGACCAGCAATTGACAACAGGATGAAGTGAATGCTTAACAAAACAAAGGAGCTTTACTTAGAATTCTTTCGTGCCTACGGACATTTTTCAATTAACATCTCCTTTCCCTTAACTTAGAAGTTGCTGAAATGCAAACATACTCTGAAGATGTTTAAAAAATGTTGCGAATGTGCAGAATGAGTGAATCAGAAATGCTGGGATTAATAAGGGAATGAACGGCCGAAACGGCAATGTACAGCTGGAAAAGGAATGGATTGGTTAGTTCATTAACCACTGACTGAAGGTATGAATTAACCACTCAATCAGTTAATGGGTGAATGAAAGAGTCGGGATCAAATGAATGAAAATTTTGTCTGAAAACCCAAGATCGTTAATAATTTGGGGACCTCTTAGCCATGCCTCTTTTCCTGCTCATGAAATGGGAGGATAGTCCCAGCAGAAAACCCTTCTCTGTAACGATGGAAGATCTAAAGGAATGCGTGTGAAGTCTTGTGCCTTTCCTAGGACCCAAAAATGTGTCAACAAAACGCCGAATCCATTGACCTCCTTTCACCTGGCAATATACCACCTGGCCAAAATTCTGCCGGACAGCTTTGCTGAAGTCCCTCACTTTGCTGAAACACCTCAACTTCCACGCTAAAGTTTCTATAGTAAGGTTTTCACCTCCTTCCGCTGGGTGAAGACTGAGAGTTTAAAAAATCCAAACATTTATCACGAATACTCTTTCTTCCACTAAGCGCGATGCTCTTTGTAAAGTCATCCTGTCAAAGTTGACTTCGAGTTTTTAGAAGTAGAAATACTCTGGCTTTCAAAGGAGAAATAAGGTAGCCAGTAACGGAACGTATTATCTGTCTGACATCGAAAAATTCCTCAAAATATCGAGTGGAGAAAGATTTGCGTTCTCTAAATCATTCCATTGGGCAAAAACTCCTCATTCAAACAATTACTGTCATGTTTTAGTGAAGAAAAAGGACTGTCAGACCTGTCAACGAATTGCACGTGACTGGCCTATCCAGCTTAAAATTCCTGCCTTTTACAGGGGGGGGGGTGGGTAAAAGACGCTTGTAACTATGCTTCCAGAGAGAGTCCTTACCACAAAATTCGTGTTCCTCTTATTACACTTTGCGTTAGCTACTTTTCCTTTTTTCATTGCCATAGTCGAACTGTAATAACTCCTTGTTGCCCACTCTTCAATAATTTTTAATTTTCAATTTCAAGAGTTAACGTATTGTTGCAATGAGTCCAATTTCACAATTACATCCAGCTAACTGCTAGAAATTATTGCCTGCGCATCAGCTTCCACCCAAATTCATGTTACTTTGGCAGTTGGATATGGGGGAATACGCGTCTCCTTGACTATCTCACGTCATCACAGATCTACTGATCAGTCAAAAGGAAGTTAAACGTTAGTCATTATGAGGCATTTAAATTAATGGACTACCGTGACTTTACCTAACGGTTGTTATTGTTATGTTTGACGTTCACATTGGCATTTAGTTTTCAAGTTTTCGTGAACCCAGAGCATGAATTTTCAAATAAAATTTATTTAGGCACGTTCAGGAGCTACCACAAACCGGTCAATTTCGTGAAGCATAAGTACTTGGAATGCACTGAATCTTGGCCATCAACGTGCTCTTTGAATTGAAAAAGTTGTGCTTTAATAAGGGGTTATTGAAGTATTTCGTTTTGGAATAAACTAAATTTGGAATTATTTTGTTAATTTGTCCAAATTGGACAGGACGAAGGGGTCTGATGTACTAGCTAAGTAGGCCACTCACAGGACGTAGCAAACCACACCAACAGACCACATGTCGGTTGCGTAGGTCACGGGGTCAAACGAAATGACCTCAGGAGCGACAAACTCAGGGGTGCCGAACATCACCCGTACATCCCCGTTGGTCACCTCCCGAGCCAGCCCAAAGTCGATTATTTTTATCTTGAAACCGGTTCTTGATAAGCAAAGAATGTTCTCGGGCTGTAAAAGCAGAAAACTAATTACACATAGAGAAATTTTGCTTGGAAAATTTTAGCTGGATCATAAAAGACCTAATTTTTGCACAGCCATTCCCCAAAATTGGTATCTTCAAAAGCTGTACAGCCCTTGCCACTTCAAATTACATTTAATTTTGTTTATAGATGGAAGTGTTATGATATCAAAAGCCTGCAAGTTTTGGGGTTTCCTGCAAAAAAACAATTTCAACCATAAAATCGCGCAACATTTCTTAAAAGAAATAACTTTTAAGTTATGCGATGAAGCTGTAGGATCAGATAATAGGCCCTTAAAAGGCATCATGTCAATCAGTAATGAATGGTACAACATGACCGCCACGTACCTTAAGATCCAGGTGGATCACGTGTTGGGAATGAATATATTCAACGCCTTGTAAAATTTGTCGCATAAATTTCTCACAGATTTCCTCGTCTAGGTCAAAATTGTCATCAATCACTCGTTCAAACAGCTCTCCACCCGTTATTCTACAAAAAGGCGCCATTTAAATAGGTTGATGGCCAATAATAGCGATTTGTCATGTAGACTTCTTGCTCCAACAGACAAGCAATTTACTTAATCAAAGTCGTAATTAGGGGTTGCCACTATGAATGGCTCGTTAAGTAATCAACACTGATATCTGTGGTCTTTGAAGTAAATACATAGAGGTGAATTAACGTAAGATATGCCAAAGGCCAGAAATTATGCAGAAAGTAACCTTGGGACATTCAAGCAGGCTGATTCCATAGGCCGGTTTTTATCACCTCTCAGCATGTGCAAGCGTAGGTCCTTGGTAAGCAATCTCCATTTGGTATTTTAGTTAAAGCTATTGCACAAGCCCGTAGGCAAACCCCATGAACCCACACCTGCTAGCATAAGCAATTGCCAAGAATCATCAAGCAAAATTGAAGTTTGACTTAAAGTGCCCTCAAAAATGCAATAAGGTAACAAATTAAGGATGCCGCTTTCCAAATAAGATGAAGTGTGTGGTGATGAAGTTAATGTAGCTTGTTGCGGCCTTTGAAACCTTTAGAGGAGGAGAAGCCTCTTCTTATCTTCAGGTGCAAATCTATGCCAGGAGGTGGTCTCGCAAGGCGAGAAACATTCGAGACTCACAGCTCCATGATGAGGGTAATCCGATCACATTGTATGAAGACATCGTAAAGTTGAATGAGTCGAGGATGTCGCAGTCGGCACATGATCCCCACCTCGTTCATCACATTCTCCTTCTCGTCAAGACAGCTGTAGGGAACAACTTTGGCTGCCAACTCGTAGCCTGTGGACTTCTCCTCGCACCTATTTACGTCCCCGAATTTGCCACTGGAAAGAGAACGAAATCCTTCCTCTATGGTTATCACATTTACTACCAGCACCACAGTTGTATGGTCCCCCTAAGTCACAAATCTATGGTGAATGTTCTTTGCCAGTTTATGATAGACAACTGATTGCCCTAAATTCTGCACCCCAAACAGGTTTTAATTTTAGAACATCGAAACATCTGCATAGTACTCTTAAGCTGTGGATAATAACATTCGACATTGTTTTATGTAATATTACGAATGAGCCCTAAAACTAATGGAAATTTGCGTCTAGTAATCCGCTGAGCGGTCTTCGGCTTGAATATCGTCACTATACCTCCCAAATTTGACCCCATACTTGTAATACTTTAGCATTGGTACATTCTTCCCTGACTGCCATTAATGTGACACACATTGGCAGCAGGGATTAAAGAATCGGTCGGATGGACTATTTTAAACACAACTTGATTCACTCGTGACATTCCACTTCTACGGTCCCGGCACTGGCCGCTGGTCCAGAAATGGTGAGGACAGAGGGAATTTCATTTTTGGTTTGCAATTTCTAAAAATTCTATACAAAAGTGTATAGAGCTTGCCTTCATAAAAAAGGAGTGTCGCAAGATATTATGGCTTAAAAAATTTAGATTTACCTTCTAAGAATTCCCTTTTAAATGAAGTGAATAAATTACAATTGTTTATGTTACCTCGAAACAAAATAAGCTGGTCAAAAATATGCTGAAAATCAATTTCGCTATCTTGCTAGTTGCTTATTTTGCTAATTCGTCTTCTCAGGTTTATCCAGTGGAAGGAAATCCTTTTTGGAATTTCTTGATCTAATTTTGAGTGAATTCGAACGTCTGTTTGCCTGTATATACCTATACAAAGTCTAAATTTTTATGGGAGGACAATAGGAGGGTGTATTTCGCAATAATATTTACGAACCTGCCAAGAAATTCACATATCCTATATTCTTTCTCCGCGCTCACACCCTCCTTGATTGTCACATTGCGATTGAGTAAGAATGTCTTCGTGTCGCCATCGTCCTCATCTGTACAATCCGGGAGGGCAGAAAATTGGTACATTAAAAATGCTAAAAGATGCTGGCTTTTGGTCACTTGTATCTTGCCAGACAAGTTTGCTAAAATGGTGATTGACTCGGGTGTGGATGTTAGCAGATTAAAACAAAAGAATTAGCGACTGCTCAGAAAAAACAGATGCTTTTATCGGTTTGAGAACTTTGACAATTCAGTATAATTGCATTTGAAATTCATAATGCATCTGAGGTATTAACTTATTCCCTTTTAGAGGTTTTTTCTCACGTCTGAATAGCGTCGCGAGGCCATTGCCTTCAACAGAGCACTTTTTGTAGCCAGGTCGTTATCCTCGGCAAGACAGTATTTTACTATTACTATCCCAATTACTCATGGAAAATTCTTGGTAAATGAAACTAAAAAATGAGTCAGCGCCTAAAGGCAAGTTTAGAAATTCAATTTAATTCTTAGTCCTCAAGGTAATTTGCCTAATGGTGGTAGGAATGACTGTAAATGGCACAGTAAATATCTTCACTTTTAGGATTCTCCAATTCGTGCTCGTGAAAATGTTTGTGAAATCGACTCAGTTAGACTTTTTCTACCAAAAGATCACGTCCGCTAACAGGATGGATGTTTCCACGAAACGAATTAGCAGCGTCTCAATGCAGACAATATTCGTTGTGGAAAACCTATGCCACCCAAATGTCATCCAGTAAAATTTAATCAAAATGAAAAGCACACTTCAACTTACTCCCTTTGGTTGCCTCCCTTCTGTTACGAATTTTGGAAAGCATTGTTATGATTCTCGAAAATCGTGAAGCTGGCAAATACCCAAGAAGCACAGATGCATTGCTGCAAGCCGAGAGCAGAAAAGAGGGATGAAGGGGAAATGAATTGGACGTGAGTACTAATCCTCTCAGCACTGAGAGTAGCGGCTTAGTTCGGTGTTGCGATCTCTCCAATTCACACTAGCTTGTGTAATGTGTTTTTCACAATTTTCGTCCACTCATTGATTCTGCGCAAAAGCTCTGCGTGCCAGCGCACAGCTCCTCTGATCCTGCCATTGGTGGGATGAAAATCATGGTCTGGCAGCACGCGCCCGCGCACGCACGAGAGCGCACACACATAGAAAACAGATTTCAGTAGTGCTACTAATACTACTGCCGCTGCCGCTGCTGCTGCCGCCGCCTTAGTGACCTTGGGAACCTCATGATATAGTGCTGAATGTTGAAAATGACTACTGCCAAATGACCGCCATCAAAGCTAGTCCAACACTATTAACCAAAGCTTTTGACTAATGCAATATCTTCTGACGCAGGCAAACGAGACTGCTGCTTTTGACATTTAACCCCTCTTTTGATAAGTTATGTGTGTAACTTTATCGATGGTACTTGAGCTGCTCGTATACGTTCTTATGCATAAATTTTCGAGCACCAACGTCACAAATGTGTGACATGGCTTCCTACCCGACTTGTGGTAGAATACTGATTGCACTAAATTAGGCCACACGATCTCGTTCGAACCAAATAAACGTAACCCTTTGGTTTGTGAAGTTCCATTTTTTAGTGGCTGTGTTATGTGGACTGTAGCGGTTAAGTTTCTCTAGGGCCTAAAGGATGAGGGTGTCAAGCTGTGCGAACATATTTTTTCACTCATTTTTGACGATCAATGTGGTTCACTGATCACCGTAGAAGTGGATTTAAGGTGACCATTTAAATGATCTTGTAAGAGTCTGTAAGACCTTGTGGAGCAACACGAAGAGCGACCTAAATGTGCCACAGATCGGGTAACAGGCCTCCGGATGGTTGAACTTCGACTTAACGGAGTTAGTTGATTTAACAGGGTGAAAATCAATTGTTGCCCACCTAACGCAAAAGGTGCGACCATGATTATTAGCTTTAAGCAAATCCGGACAGCCCATTAGGCCTGCCCAGTGCAATTTCAGCCGAGGGCTCGTGAATTGCGAACTACATACACACACGATACGATCATGCCTGGTATTTTCACCTGTGCCCACAGGCTCTTGGGCCAAGCCATGGGGATGGCGGCTGAAACCACATAAACTCCCACCCACGCTCGAAGATTTAGTCATACGGTCGATTGGCTACGCCGTCTAGCGTTTCCATCCTAGCTGCGTGGGCTACTCCAGACGCGCCTGAGCTAAGTGCCAGAGGTTGGGGGAGATAAACGAGGTGTTTAACGCACTATCCAATTGCCCCTTTTTATTACCTCTTATCACCATTAACCAGTTGGTGATTCATTGGCAGCAATGTATACCATCCACTTCTGATGTCAGAGTTCGTGTGGGATGGAAAGAAGACCAAATGACATTGAAGCGCGGGTCTAGTGGGTGTCTGTGTGTTTGAGTGATCAATAGGCGCCTAGGGGTCTGATTTAATATAATTAGATCGGAATAACGGTAGTTCGAAAGGCTAGCATATTTGCTATCCGAGAGAGAACAAGGTTTCTGATTTTTTACTTTGCGCATCCCAAACCTTGCGAAAAACACATTATTGTTCGTGTTGCTTGGACTGTTTGGCTTCGTCGATAGTTCGTATTCCATTCAAGTGTTGTGTCATCTTTCGTCTTCAGGAAAGTCTTAGCAGCCTACTTACCAGTCAAATCAAACATGGACGTTTGAGCAATGATATTCTTTTTAAATTCGATGTGAGAGGTGATGTGCATGACAGTTTGCTTCCACATAACCTCTTGCTATTGTGCAAATAAATCTTCGCTGCTCTTTGGGTAGTATAGTTCTTGGGATCTTATTCGAATTGCGAGCGCTTTTGCTGAGCTGTGAGGAGTTTAAAATTATTTGACTTTTTCTTCTACATCGTCCATGGGTACAAATCACAGCACTGACACAGAGGAGAACATCAGTTTTCAAATTGCGCAACGCGAATTCACACTTATTAATGTAGATTGCTAACAAACAACCGCCTCACATTCATGACCTAGCACATAAATTGCACTTAGTGGGAAAAAATAGTTCAGTCCACTAATTTTTATGGTGAATGCTCTTTAAGGCGAACTTTAAATGGCCTTCTTCAGAAATGAATGCGTAGAGCGTACAACAATGTCTAGTCAAGCTCTAGGTACCTTAAATACCTTAGGCGTTCCAATCTCTTGCTCAACATGTTTAAGCCAATAATAAACAGCTCTAACTATCCTTGCGTGTTATTAAAGGGTCAAGTTCTTTGTCAGTTTTGACAAAATACAAACTCGATCTTCCTTGAAAATTTAGTTAAATGATTTCAAGAATGCCAGAGAGAGTTAATTTTTACAAGAGGTTTAATTATCTGTGCGTCTAGGAAATTGCGCAGCATTTTGCTTATTCCTGTGGTAATGGTGGGCGACCACATTCAAAGTAGTAGTGCTGCAACGCCTGAGATCTTCGTAAAGGCAGTGATAAGGGTAGCTGCCTAAAATGGGTTTTACCCAAAACAATATGAGAAAGTCTGATATGCAGTTGAAATCAAATGTTACACTTTGGCTGTTCGTTTGATTCTTCGTTCTGGGTTTGCGAGGTGGCATGGCCTCCATGCCATGCCAGCAGTAACCAGCCCTTCGTTTTGTCGTCAATAAATTATCTGTTCTAGTACCCAATAGCATGGCTGAAAATGGAGAGCAAAGTCTGCGATGTACAAATGCCTGGTGTAATTACCACTAAATAATGCCTTTTTGCGCCTAGACGTCCAGACATGTCCATCGTAAGAGCTGGCTTATTTAAAACTTCATATTTCCTCAGGAAATGTGCCATAATTGCATGCGTTGCCCCATAAAACAATTTTCCTCCTAAAATAAATTTTGATAGGTGAATGTCCATGCAGTGACCCTCTCTACTCGTCTATGTTCACAAATTATAAGGGAGAGAGGAATTTATGTGGATTAATGAGTCAAATAGTGAACACTTTTAAGAGTCCATTCCCAGACCCTCATAACAAATTACATGGCTGGGCAACGCCTTCTGATAATGGTACTTAGAAAGCGTACATGAGATCTACCTGACTAGAAAGTGGGATAACAAATGTGCAATTCGACCGTGGTTCCTCATGCCCTATAGTGGAAGTAGTACTATTGCTTACGTGCTAGAATGATGCAAAAAAACAGAGATTGGGTTAGCGAGTGATGGGAATTTTTCAAGCTTTATGCAGTGATCTTGAAATTATTGGTGGATATTTACCAATACCGACGGAGTCTATGTGCAATTGAAATTTGGAAAACGGATACAGATCCAAAATCCTACTAAGAATTAACTGTACTAATTTGATTGTTTGTCTAACTTCCCACTTCAATTGTTCTGACACTTGAGGCTCAGCTTTTGAACTGAAGCTGGGACACATGGCTAACGGATCATGTCATTGAGCTCTAAGGGCTTCTGAAAATCTGGAGACTGAAGGACGGCCACCCTGATTTCTATCACAGAATGCTAAACTTTACCACAAAGGAAGAAGCGCGTATGTTGGGCAACTACCCCAGTTCTGTGTTCTGCAGAAACGTTATTAACAATGGAAACGACAGTAGCTGTCGTTGTGAAACATCTAAAAAATTTCGTCACGGAGCTGTCCACGGTACCAGTATGAAGAAGTTGTTTAAGTGAAGACCCACTACTTCCTCCAGATTGATATGGCTAGGCAGCAATGAAGTGAGAACAAAATTGTAAGGAGGAAAGCTTATCCCCACAAAACCATTTTAAACCATGCCCTTCAATAAATGACTGCTTTTGATTTGGTGTCCAGTGATGAAAATTCCAGAAGGATGGAAGTCCAGGTTCGATGGAACTGCTAGGAGAGATTAGGGACATTGCAATTAGATATCCTCTTTGCTGCCCCCAATTTCACTGACTTGCGCGATTGTTTCGTGGGTGTTTCTCTTGTAGACAGACGCGGAAAGCTGACCAAGTAGAGCACCGGGAGAACATTCAAAGAAAGGGCAGCTATTTAACCTTACGACCGTTTGTTTAACTCATAGTTTTGTATCTGAGGTCACTTGAAGCAAAGTGGCATCCGAACCGTGGCAGTACACACCAGCCCTCTTGAAGTTGCGGAGTTCTACGTAGCACCTAAATCTAATTATAAAATAAAAAGTTGCCGTTCAAAATCGGATTCATTAAAGAAATGCTCGTCCTTTCCTTCTCGCACATTGCACGAAGTAAACGACAAACGCGTTTACTTTGCCCCGCTGTTGGAAATCGAATGTCAGGCATTGAAATTCGGCCAACAGATAGTAGTCTAGACGCCAAATGTTGCTTCTTATCAAACGTCACTGTCTCTTTAATTTTTTGCAATTTTTAGGAGTTAACAAACAATTTGATAAGTTCGACGTTAAAGTACGGTACAATGCACACGTTATACAGGTATTCCCTATCAAAATCAACCTTGACCAAATTTAAAATGTCTAATTATCATGTAAATTGTGAATAGCAATGATAAATGAACACAATATATAAATATTATGGTTTATTCTAAATGTTTTCCGCATAAATGGCCTTCATTAAAATTTATAGTCCATCACTTTTATCAAAATGTATTAAAGCATGTTTAGCAAATGCTTCGATTAGTTTGCGGATGTATTTTAGGGTTCTGAAACTTCTCTAAAAACGAAAGTCAGCAGTATACTAGAGCAAAATACATACTGCCGAAGTGCCGAAGAGCTAGAGGCCATGAAATCTGGCGGAAGCAAAATCACGGAGACTTAAATGCCCTCCAAATCAAAACAAGGAGTAAAGCAAACAATCAAATGATCAAAAACCTGCTATCAAAGAAAAAAACAGGGAACGTAGTTCGATGTGGCCACTTAAATTGTGTGATTTAGGAAAGGGTCCTGATTTTGGACAAATAATTCTAATAGTAGCGATTGGTGTGAATATCCATTGGACTGAGAGCAGAGGTCAACTGTCCTGTCAACCAATTTGTAGCACTTAGCGATACTTGAAGCAGAGGAGCCGTCAAACGGGCGACCAAAGATGAGCTATGCAACAAAGTTGTATTTTATGGAAATTCGAGCTTGGCCATTCTGGCTTTTTAACCTCTGCGGTTTCTTTATTGCCTACAGCCAGTCGTGGATAAAAAGTGAACTAGATTTTAAAGTCAATAGCAAGATATTGTTAATTTTTTGGATAAAATGAAGTTGTTTCCTATTCCGCCTTCAAGTTGCTTGAAACCATAACACGTACCAGTGTTTGCCTATAAAAGTTGGTCTTTGGATCGAAGTAAGTCAAAGTTTCCAAGTATTTCCACCCTTTGTGCATTGCTAAAGCAATGAGCAGATTTTAAAATCACAAGGTAAGGTTTGCTTTTCGATCACATAAATAAATGGCTGCTTTTCTGATTCCAAACAGAGATTGTGAATTGGAAGAAATGAAAGGCACCGATTTACACTACCAACGATCAACTCATGTTTGCTCACATCCCTACTGCTTTCGGTCCCTCACATTATGGATATGATGTGTATTTCAGAAATACTCTCAAAAACCAGTAGCCAACTGTGCACTTCGGGTGTAAGGAACTTGTAAAGGAGTAAAGCATTCCAGCAAGGGAAGGATAATGGAAGCGCATACGCCGTAGGTGCCTTTGAACCACTCCCGTGCCGCATTCTTTATAGTTCAGTCATCATTTAAAGTTCTGTATTTAAATATTTAAGCTTTTCCACACATGTACCACAAAGATCTGGAAAAATGCAACTGTCCTTTTAGCATGAATTGCATAAGGAAACTTTCTTTCGCACCTTAGTGGACACAGAATTTCAATAAACAGAACTTTACCATTACTCATTGAGTTAGTGTAGTGTAGAGCCCTGAGTCTGTCCAGAATACGGGAAAGACCATAATACTGGGGAAAAAAATCGCACTTTCGATGCACAAAAGGACTGAAGGTCACACGGCCCAGGTAAATTATAATGGTGGAGACTTAAATGTCTGAGAAAACAAGATGAAGAGCTAGACAAATATTCAAATTATTTTACCACCACCTTCACCTTGTAGCGACGTCCCTGGAGCTCCTTTTGGTTAACCTACCACTTCGTTTATCACTGCGTAGTTGGTGCTGTAAGAGAAATGCTCACTAACCAACCGTGTCAGTCATGGAATTTTCGTAAAACTGAGAAGTTAGCTGACCACTACGTCACTAATTACCCAGGAAAATTTTCCTGAGCCTAGAGTTTCGTCTTTTTTGTGAAACGTACTGGCAGGAACGGCGAACTATACTGGCCGCCACTCATGTCGATCGCCAGTCTCAAGAACGCCGACCAAAAAACTGTCATTGAATAAAGGAAGGGAATGTGAAATAGTTCTATGGGTTCCATCCAATTTGAAGAGGGTTGAAGAAGATGCCGCGTGTTCACCACATTGACGCCCTCATACAGCTCAGTAAGTAAAATTTCCAGATAGCTCATGGCAACAGTTAGTACTGCTACAGTTGTCAATAGCATTTCCGCAGAACACGGAAAAGGAATAATTATCCAAGTTGCACGCAATATCCAAAACCTTCTGCCAAAGCCCCTTATAAATACCCCCATTCGTAGCTTATGCTTTCCATCTGTAGCCTTAAGGTTTAGCATTACGCAATTAAAATCCGAGTGATTGTTCAGCATTCCTTTGCCACTAATATAGTTCTCTTAGCCTCCCATCTAGGCGAAAAGCATTAAAGTGACGACCAAAGGGAACTAGTGAAACCAACATGCCATTAATTGAGCTTTATTTTTGAAGAATATCATATTTGCTGACGCGATCTATGCAAGCAAGGGAGCATTCTTTTGACTTTTTTGATAATTGAAAATGTGGGAAGTGTGCGCTTCATGCGAATCGTGCGATTTAGCGTCAAATTATGGCATTTAGCACACACAGATGCAAATATTTTCGAAGGTGTGTTGATTAGGATAGAAGTATCAAAAAGAAGACGATAAAATGATTCGCAGATTGTGTTGTAGGGTAAAATCAGTGATATGCATTTGGATTATCTAAGAAAATGTGATAAAGCTGCAACACATTGGCTATTTGGTCAGCTCTTCGATTGTGAGGCCACTTAAAGCTTCTCTCCTGCACTCTTGCTCACCGGTGTGGCTCCAGAACCATACCACTAGTCCTCTTTAGTTCCTCTGCACGTCGGTAATAAATTTCTGCTCTAATATCATGACCTCTTTTGTCTCCAAAGGAGTCCCAGGGCACTACCTTGGTGGCGCTACCTAAAAGAAAACTACCCTAATTGCATCCCCAAATGCTAAACCTTAACGGCACGGAAAAAAAGGCATGTACTACGGTTGGGAAAATGGGTGGAGATCTTCAACAGAAGGGTTCAAAATGACATCCACCTTCGTCAACTATCCAGTCCTGTGCTCCGCAGGAAAGCTATTAACAACTTGAAGCGACACTACCCGTGACCATGAACCATCTGCAAAATTAGTTACAGAACTGTCAACAGTGCCTATATGAGGTTAATACACGGTACCTCCTCCATCTTTTTATTAGTTGGATAGAATTTTAGCAAACGGAGCCAAATGAAACTCCGACCTTTATTAAATGACTCGACTATTAGGCAAGCGCTCTCAAGGCTGGGGATGGAATTCCGTGATAGGCTGCACATTTCGCCTTCCCCAACACAGTTTCCGACCAGGTCGATATTAGGGATCCAGTGAAATTCTCAGGAGGGTTCAGCGGAGCTGCAGTCAGATGTTTCCACGGCTGCATGCAAATTTGGCGACTGACGCAGACGATTGGTACGTCTACCACATTGATTACATCTTTATGGCTAAAACTGGGCATTGGACTACATGGAATGCCTGAAGCGATGCTCATAAGAATAGGGTGAGGTATGTAGCATTGAGTAACCGCTTAACTCGCTGTTTTGGTTTTTCTTTTAATGAGAGTTATGCAATTGTACTTCCGCTGGACGCGACGGTCCCCGGGTCATGCCAGGCGACCCCACACTTCCAAGCCATTCCCTATGTGGGTAGTGCACATTCCTTTCCAGCGTCACACCTTTTTTCTTTGAATTTAGGTAAGCCTCGAAGCGATACAAGACACCCTCCCTGCTTATTTATATCACTAATGTTCTTCAGTCAGTCGGGAGTCAGCGCCTCGCTTGCTTGGTAAAATCCTGGTCATCGTTTTCCATTTCATATTCATCTGCATTGTCAAGTTCTTCACCTTTTTTTCATTTTAACGATGTGAGCGGATAAGTAAACTGGTATTGTCACTCAGATAAGGCCATTTACCACAAGGAAACCAAGTATCTCGAAGCAGCAATGTGCTTACTATGACTTGGTAAAACTCCTTCACCAATCTTATCAATTTTGCTGCCTAATTTAAGGGCATCACTTCGTCGCACGCATGTTAAATGTGCGAATAATGGGTGCATCTCCAGAAAAGACGTTTGCACATCTGCTACTTTCACTACCCGTATGGTCCAATTGTTATTTCCTGTCTTCCAGTCGTGTTTGGTCAAATTTCTGCTTTTTTGCATTCCTCTATTATTGGAAAGTACTACTGAGCTAAAACAGCTCTAAGCCTTCTTGTTACTTCCATGTCGATTTCTTCAGTGCAGCAGCTTAACAACAATCGGCGCCGACATTGCTTCAAATATTTTCCATTGTGAGAAGCACTGACTTTAGTTTCGTACGATGCGTGCGCTTCCCACGTTCTACCACTTCATCAATGGCATAAAGCATAACTTTGGCCCTTGAAATTATACTTCAGGGAAAGAACGCAAAATCTGATGTAGCAATCCAAGTCTTTCCTAGGGTCGGAAGAACTGGCAATAGTGAGAGAGGAAATGTTACCGATGTTGAGGACTGTGGGCTAATAATTTGGCCTAGAGGCCACGCTACGCTACCCGCGAAATACAATGTTTTCATCGAAATACCAATTAAGGCGCAGATTTCCGGTTTACTTGTTGAGGTAGTTTGTTTATAGTTGCCTCACCCCTGCGATGGGGCTATTGACGTGTCCAGTGGTCATTACTGCCGGATAGCATTCCTTCAAGTTGATTTGGTCTCTTTAATTATTGTCAAAAACACTTTTACAAAGTAAAATCCTTTTGCTCTTAGAGCCTTCCTTGGAGTTTTTTTATTTTTACCAATAATCAGAATGAACAGAAGCATACAAATCCTGCGACCTTGAGCTTTTGAAAGACCCAACTCATGATCAGCTTGGCGCCTACGAGTCGTTCCGGTGTGGCGTATCACCCAACTTTCAGCCTTTGAGTCACCTCCCGAGATGAAGAGCGATTGATCCGTACACCAAAATTATTCCGTTGACATTTTTGAAGCTGTCTACTCCCTTACAGGCCTTCTCAAATGCATTGAAATTCTTGTCATTTAGTTATCACGAAACTGTGGAAACCAAGGAAATTTCGGTGGGACGTTTGACAAATGGAATTCCCAATGTCTACTACTTCAGTTACCGAATGAATTTTTCCTCCACAGCTATGTGCGCAACTGGACTTTCAGGAAGATGTACATCTAAACGCTTTTGCCTAATTTTCTTACCTACTTAGCACATCAACTTATGTATGATTGAGCCACTTAAAAGCAAATGACCACAGCTAAACATTACCGCCTCCACTACTGTTCTCCTTTACAGCCTTTTGGTGGACCAGTTTTTCCTTTGCCCCATTAAAATTCGATTCTAGAAATAAAATCTCACCCTATTTTGTCAAAAAAGAAAACCATACTAGAAAGTTAAGAGTTGTGGCACTGCCTCGAGATCGCGTTAATACCGAAAGAGAAGCCTGGTACCCCTACTGTTTTAAAATACAAAACGGAAAATCTACTTTCTGACAAATAATAAAAATTTCAGAACACCTCCCTAGTGTATTGAGTGAATAGATGTCCGAATCAACTTTTGCTCCAAAGAAATAACCAAAGGGCAACTGCCAGCTCGACAACACTCACGATCGCGTTATTTTAAACTAGGCTTTAGTCCCACCTCATCACATTTTAGCTATCTTCTGTTCCTATTTAAGTAACATCGAGATTAGAAGCCCTTTGGCAACTCAATCACCGTATCCCCTTTTAGTACCTATCGTCCGAATGGATTTGATGAATTTCAATACACTATGCCATGTTCACCTAGTCATGCTGCCATCAGTACTAGAAGCTACCTGAAACTGAGCAGTGAAGGCCCCTGTCGCTATATGGTAGGATTCAGAGACAATCCTCTTCACACCTAGATCGTTCTGCGTCCGAACATACAAACCACGGATTTTAGACTGCTAACGCTTCTAAGAACGGACACATCTAAATCTCAATCTGCTTCTCAGTCTTGCATCTGACCCAAGTATCAGGCGTGCCTCGTGAGGGCCCAAAATCCCTGTGTAGCGCGACTACGATCGCAAATAAGACACCTCCATCCCCACTTGGAAACTTACCTCAGTGCTTTATTTAAATTAAAGCGCTTCATTAACGCTCATTCCATGTTTAAAGTTCAGTACGTTAAGCGCAACAGCTGTGCAAACATACACTGGACCAAATCACTTCTTCCAATGTCTGTCATTTCAGATAAATTTGCAAAAACAAACGAGTGACCTCTCAAAATTTAGATCATGGAACTAGGTTTCCAACTGCCAAGATTTAAAAACACTACAAGCCAAGAGGAAAGGTGGAATAACGACTGCGCGCTCAAACTCAAGTACAAATCTGATTGAGAAAGGCTACCCACACGTTCCGTGTTTTTTTGAAATGGCGGCAACAAAATTTGCCAAATAAATAAATACCTTAGCTACTACCCTCAACCAAATGGTCCAATTTTGGCTCCATTTTTTGCTTTGAATAGAGATGAGAGATCGACGCGATAATAAGGAAACTATCCCTTCTTAATCAAAGTTGACTTAACTCTACCGATCATCACATGGGAGGTTAAACTTACTCATTGGCAAAACATTTTTGCACTGATAAATAATCCAGCGTTATTTACATATCCGTAGACAAGTATGCCACATCCCAACGAACCGGTGCGTCGCTATCTCAGCATACCACGAATTCATATCGCTTGCGGAATCCGAAAGGCAATAGCCTTTTTCCGCGGTGTCCACTAGTTTTTCTCGAGTTCTTCGACAGTTTACTCACAAAACGAACGCCATTCCATGCATTTCATCGAAATCATGAACCACATTAAGCATAGTTCAACCATCCTTACTGAAAAAAGCATGAAAACACACCTTCCCACCGCATGAAACAGCTCACCTTTTTGATTTTCCCTATTACTAAACTCCACACCTCACAGGCACCTCTCCACCTACATGCAGCCTTTCTACTCTAAAACAGCTCACGAAAGGGAAATAAACGTGAAATCAGCAGAGCCTTCTGCATATAAAAAACCTGTTAAGCTCGGCAAAGCCAGTGTGATTTGGGGCGGCTTTAACACTACCATAAATTGTGCCTACCATAACATTGAGGAATGGAAAACAATCCTCCCGTAAATTACTGCACTGTACTAAAAAATATATTTCACACACTGAAACTGAGTAAGTTCATCAGAAGTCCAAATGCACCTTCAGCTTCATTCATAGCATGGATCAGAAACCATGATCACCGGTAGCTTCTGCCTAAAACTAACCATAACGGAATAAGACTTACTTGGACAGGTGCTTTGGGAGATGATGATCTTAAATTGTACCTAGAATTATTTATGCCCAAAGCAACAAGTTTTTGTGACTCAGACATACTTGTGTTCTAAAATGTCAAAAAGAAAATTGCTTTCCAGTCCCGGACCGCTTATTATGACCGTCGCCAAAGTTAAATCGAATTAATGAAGTACATTCAGTGCAATTACAAATAGCAAGAGTCCAACTTTCCCGACCTGTTAAATTAGGCGTATCGTTAACGAACTTGCAATTCGCCCAAAAAAAATTACAAAGCCTATGCTGAAAATTTACTTCTGCAACAAAAGGATCCTCACAAGTGCATATTACCCGTATCTACTAACACCACTGATATAACCTTCTACGCCTATCCTGAAACCAAAATTCAAAGAATACCACGAACACTACGGTTTGGGCTAGTTGAGTGCTAGCGTTGCCATTAAAGACTTTGCTGCATTTAAGAAATTTTAGTAATATGCAAAAAGGCAAGTCAACTCTTAGTAACGCTAAATCCTACTCACTTTAGTAAGTAGGCTAAATTGTTAATGGAAATCGATTCCAGGGCGAACTAACAGGTTTATCGGTTGCCCTTGATGTGAGGTCACAGGTACAAAGCATGGCATGCACAAACTGGTAAATGAAATAATGGTTAGCAAACTGATGAGAGAGGAAAGGCGACGTACTCGCGTCTACACGAACACCAAGAATGTGCGTGTATCCAGGTGGGACTCAGGAATTTTCAGACAACATGCTCTCTATGGTAGTTCTGATCACAGCCAAAAGAGGCTGCCTCGGCGGACGGAACTCGGCGCTCCTCCTCTCCACCCATAGCTGCCTCTCTGACAACGACTCGTCCCAAGTGCCTGTGCGAGGAAAGGGGGCGGAATATAGTAATCATTTCCAATGTAGGTGATTAGCTTAGCGTATGAGGAAACGAAGCCCTCTTTGTCCCACAGAGCTTCATCGGCGTCCATTTGGAAAATATGAATTTCAGTTCACTATTTATCCCCTGGCTGGGATGCAACGACCTGATTAGTAATAGAGATGATCGAGGGAACCCGACCCTCAGTCATAACTCAAATACTGTCGGATGAGTTCTTCTTAGCATTGAGATAGGTGTCATACCCTCATCAACCTGCAAACGCGGCCGATTTTAACAGTGATTTCTCTCGCCTAGAAAACAAAAATTTTCGATTTAAAAGACAACCCGACTGATCTCGGAAACAAAATGAGATGATCAGCCTACTCAGAGGAAGAGGAAAAAAAGAGAGAACAAATCAACTACAGCATCTCCTATCGACCGCTCACAAAAGCCCAACTCAGTCTTTTAGTTAATTTCTTGGCATCTGAGCATCCCCATGACCACTCATCACGGCGTGAAAGGGTTGGCGAGGTAAGACCTGCCGCATCAATTCATGTGATTCAATACTCACGACTAACTCTTGTCAGAAAAGTACATATTTTGTAGGCGTTTTTTGCCGCTAAAAACCACAATAATTCAAACATTACAGCAATTAATGATTACTAGAAGTAAATGCTAATTTTTTGTGACTGTCATAAGCGTGCAACACTTACATTTACGCGAGTGATGATACAATTTCAAAATATTGCAGTTCAGCCGTATTGTCAGTCAGTGAGAGATGGATAAATCACCAACACTTTCATTTGGCGCTTCGCCTCTCAAACTAAAACATTTGTTCAACTTTCCTCACTACCACGACCTCTAGCTTTCCAAGCGATGCGTCCTACCGTCGAGAATAGATTGAAATTATGTGTCAAAGTAGTACCCAAAGCCACTTGTTCTCGGGGTAGGCAACACCTAACGAGGCTTAGAGAAACATTTCTTGGTAGTTTGGAAAAATATTTTGGGGTGAAACCATCATTTATCATATCTGTTTTACGTTTACTAATGGTGGAACTAGGGGATTAAGTACGTTTAACAAGTAGCCAACAGAGCGAAGGGCGAATAACCGTACTTGATTACAGGGAAAAGATAAATACTATGGTTTATGAGCAAAATATGAAATTGGCGCAATGGATCCGAAGACGAAACATTACGGGGTTCGAGATCAAAAACAGTGTTAGGAGAGTTCGCAATAAGTATTAACATTAGTCATCCTGCGGCCTCATGTTCGGCAGTATTCTCCTTCCTCGGAAATGCATTCCTCTGCGAACCCGTATTGCATCTCGCTGTTTGCGTTTGAAATTTAATTAAAGCAGTCGGGTTTACAGTTAAATTACAACACAACTCAGTGATTATAAAAAATGCCAATAGCCGTTTGGTGTAAGGTCGTTGAAAAAAGCGACCGTCAGAGTTTTCCAACGACATCATTTCCTGTTCATTACCAAAAACAAACTGTTGTTTCCGCAAAACCTCCCTATTTTCTTGAATTGGACACAGCTGACAACCACCTGTTGCCATTAATTGGTGAGATCTTACGATGTCGCCGCGGACGACGCCAACCGGACTCGGAACCAATGGTTGCTCTTTATGAATATTCAATTCTAGACTGGGTTTCTTCGCTCCGTTTGTATTCAAGCATTGTATGATAGTCGAAAAGAACTCAGCGTATGTTTCATCTGGAGCAAAAAGATGAATTTTCGTAGTTGCCTTTTATATCGCAACTACAGAAAAGGCGGACTTTGAGACCATCTTCTTCACAAATCTGAAATAATTCTACGTCTATCCTACTAGTATTTCGATGGGCAGCGTAAATGATCCAATGCCACACTTCATTTAGTTGCCAGGCTATTTCATTACCCCAACTCAGAAACTGCTTTTGGAAGTGATTCAATCCTTACTCCATCATCACTTCGATGGGTTTCTCGCAGCGACACCAAAGTTGGCAGAATAACCCCCCATCTTATCACTCACTAAACGAGTGAAGGCCTAGATAGTTGGCCGTGGCATGGACGAGCATCCTTTGAAAGCCACTGAGAGCCAACGGAAGACCACGAACCCACGTCCTTCCCTGGTGTTTTTCGTCAGACGGAAATGAAGACCTGAGGAGACTCGTGGAGGGTGTCCACACGCGAACGGGCGACCCCACGACTCCAAAGGCTCTCCGCAACTCCGTCTCCACGCGTTGAATAAGACAGAGGTCCTGCACGCAGAAGCTTCGCTGTTTCTTGCTCCCGCCCTTTACACTGACACGGCTTCCTACGGAATCCTGCTGCTGCCGCTGATGATGTCCCACCGCGGTACGAATGAGCTCGAGCAGTTTCGGTGAGATACTGCCTGGTGTAGCAAGGGCCGCGTCGTCGGAACCGACGTCTTGAGGGAAGGGAAGGTCTGTTATCAAGGAAACTAGACTATCCTCCACGTCGTGCGAGGCCTCTGAAGTGAGAAAATCGTTTTAGGAAACTTACAGTAGTAAAATAGCTGCGTTTGGCCCTGGTATAATCTGATTTAGCAGAGACGTTTGAGCTAAACAGTGGCTTTTGAGTTAACGTGTACAAAGGAGGATGTTGAATTGGTGGTATTATGCGTGGTAGATTGCGGTAGTAACCAAATTCACAAACTTAACAAATTTACCTCCACACTTGCATGTTCCATTACAGCTTCATGGGGGAAGCGGAAGCCATTACAGTTAAAAGTCAAACCACTCCTTGGGCTATTTAGAGGATCAAAAATGAGAACCTCACTAAGAGCATCGAGTGACGTCTCCATTGGATCCTCGGAAATGGGTTCCAGATGTACAACAGGTCGTCGACGTGAGCGGCCCTTGTTTCTACGGCGCTGGCGACCACCACTGTTGCGCCTATTAGCGTTGTTATAATTCCTTGGAGGAGGGTGCGTAGCCATATCGTTGCCCATGTCAACGTCATCATTACTAAAAGCCGAGTGAGAAGCGAGACTGCCAAGGAGTTCAATCTGCTCCGTCTCTGAGAGGGAGATGAACGCGTCCCATACCTCGCGAATGCTAGACGGGGAAGGTCCGAAAAGATGGTTTCCTTGTTTATACTTCTGCAGAATATCTCACCCATTGCACACCTTGACAGCGCCAGTAATGCTTCTTCTTGGCTGGACAATTACAGCGAAAGACTTAAAGGAAGTGTATCAAAGTGCTCAGTCCAGACGAAACAAAAGTACAACCAGTATTATCGTTTCCCACAGAAGATAATCTGAGGTCAACACCAACTGTTACGGGGTTCATCTTAATTACAACAATACGGTGAAAGTGCAATCTACATGCGTTTGCAGCCTTTCAGTCAATCTCCAGCAAATAACACCCACGACCCACACCTTTTTCCCCGATTTTTGCATTACTAGCATCTATGAAGGCGGTTACATATGTGTGGAATAAAGCACAGGGAAAATGACTTGCTCGGCATCCACGAAGAGACACTTGAATCCGGTGTCCTCAACGGCCCTATCAATCCAGTAGTCATCGATCTCATCCTCGCCACTGGCCTCCGTGATCATAGCAAGGGTGCTCAGATAAGCGTCTGGAAAAAGGAAGTCTGAAATTGCAAGACGCTCAAAAAGAAACAAGAGCTGGATGGAAAAAGAGGACTACCGTTTTCATAGCGTCGTATGGCCCTGGCACCTCTTCTCTGACGGATTTGACCCTCTGCAGGTTGGGATTGTTTCTTGCTTCGAAAACGCGAGGCAGAGGGCAGAACAATAGAGAGTTCGGAGGTCTCACTCTCAGAAGTTCCATCAAAATCCGAATAGTGAGTAAGCGACTGAATACGTAAACTATGGAAGGATAGTGAGAAACAATAGATAGAGCAACATAGCAAATCAAATAGGTCAAACCACCGGATTACTCCCCGACCTCATGAAGCTTCAATGAGGAGAGGCCATGACTGCCTTTGTCTTATCAATTCAAGCATGGGCTCCTGTCACCCATGGGAACACAAATCCTTAATAAACTGAGCACCTCAATCCAATTCTTAATACCATCACATTCGAAATAAAGGGTGTTAAAGGTGTCTAGTAGCTACCGCAGGTCTAAAAGATGCTGCACAAGAGCCACGCTGGCAAAGCCATTTCTAAATGCAGTACTTACAGAGGCCAGCGCATCAAGTCTCTTGCAGGTATAAGCGTTTAGGGATCTACAATTTTCAAAAATCTACGCCAAACCACGAGAAGAATTCAACCTCAGAAACTACCCAAGGAAAGAAATTTGCCCATTTAAAGCGAGGCTATTTCGGAACATCACATGCACCAAATTAAATCCAACATGTTCCATTAAGTCATAAGCAATAATTAGGATGCTACAATCTGCGGCCAAACAATCGAAAGCAATTAAGCATGAACACAATTGGGAGAAAATAATTGAATTAATACTGGAGCAGCCCATTACATAAAAATGAGGCTAGAGTAGCACTTGAGAACTGTAAATGAGGCTGCAAAGGTGAGCTTAACTACCAATAGAGAGGAAGGGAAAAACATCCTAGTGGGGGGAATGAGAATTCCATGAAGGTTCATGCCAAGATTGACTAGATAATCGAAACCATAAAGAAATTAACTCTCCATAAAAGGGAAGGAGGATCAACACCAATACATCAACCAACAGTGAGATTTAGGGCAGCAATATTACCATGGCAATGGAACACCAAGCATGGACGAAGTAGGCAAAGAAAAAATACTAACAAATTGTAAACAGTCACTAATTAAATCCGTGAACACTGAGAAGACGACAAGGGCGAAGCAAAGCATGCATCCACAAAGCTCACCTCATCGTAGGAAGAAGAAGCCTAGGGAAATCAAGAGCTACGGTGCTTAACAGCAGCGCTACACGGAAGAGGTTTAAACAAGAGCGATATCATAAATTAGAGCAGATTGTAAAGCAGCTAATCCCCTCTTAATTGTAGCATTTATAACTGTAGAGAAAATCACTTTTAAGAGTACAGTGACAAGTCCTTTTAGTGTCTTTCGCGTCATTTATGGGATTTATGCATCTGTAGCACACTGGGGCTTCTCTGGAAATGAATAAAGACGCAAAGCAAAAACCAGCTATGTATTTTTAGTGAAAGGGGGGATTGGAGCTACCGATATGACGCAAGGGCTAGTCCGCCAATAGAGGGCAATATGGTCAACCAATTGACCGAAACCTGGAGTTAAACCAATAACAAACACATTACAAGGCCTCTTTTTTGAATGCCACCCGTGACATTCCCTTCAGAAAAATTCGAGCAGTAGCTGTAATACTTCGTTTGTTCGAATTGTCGGTTTTGGTCACTTATGTGGCCATATTATACTAGCCGGTTGGCCGGGCCTTAGACTCCCGTGAGATAGCACAAGTGTCCGCAACCAGGTTGAAATTGTCCTCCTGCCTCTGGCTTACAAAGCAAAATTTAGATAACATTGTAGCGTCCCGAGACTCCCTTTAAGGTAAAAGAAGGCATAGTATCGAGGCAGAATATATATTCTGGAAACAGAGGGCTTGGGGGCTGTTGGCGCGGCCCAAAGGCCGGCCAACCGGCTAGTACATGATGGCCACCCAAGTGACCGAAACCAGCAGTTCGAACAAACAAAGTATCACAAACATAGTTATTACAATGCACATTCACGCTAGGAGAGGCGGAACTTAATGAAGTTCCCTGATGCAGTGTTTTGCGCTTATTCCACCCTGATACGTTGTTCTCAAATCAGAGCTGTTCAGCAATATCTACCAGTGTTCTATTCAGCTGGTAGAGAAGTGCAGGCGATATCACGACTTTACATTGCTCACATTTTCATTTAAAAAACTTCTCCAGATGAATCACGGTTAGTTTCGGTTCCCTTTCTAATAGCTTTTAGGCAGAACACAGGACTGGGGTAGCTGCCGAAGATAGGCATCAACTCCAGCCTTTCAGTTTGGAGAAGTGAGCAATCACCCCCCCCCCACAGAATATGCAGTTTTTATCGTGCTGCTGAGGTTTGTCACACAGCAGTAGGAATGAAAGATAACCTTTGAGATCGTACTCGCTTTCTACTACCATCAGTATAGCAACCTGACACAATCCTGAATATGTAAGAAGACAATGCTCTGGCAGAATATATATAATTAGCGTACTAAAAGGATTAGAGCAACCAGCATAAAATCGAGGCGGGCCATCAGGGGAAAGTGACTGGGAGCTAAATTAACAATAAACATAGTACATGGTTGCGTGACACATTCGTACAAAATCAAGATCAAGTTGACAAGTTTTTACAATCAAACTATTGGGAATAAGGCATGTGTTTCGCTCTATGTTGTAACGCAAGTTGCGGCACTTATTTTTCCTTAAATATGTGTTTTAAGGCGGCACCCATGAACCCCTTTTAATGCGCTACCAATCCACTGACTCGTCCAAGGCAATGACGATGGCTATGATCACCCAACCTATTCATACTAGGGGTATTCGTGAAGAAGGGGATTAGAGTGAATGAATTTTTATATAAGCAGTCCAAACAACGCGTTACGTAGCATTAGATAGCACGCCACTAGTCGTAAAGGTACAATAAATTTAAGTTTTATTTTATTTAATTGCATTTGGTGGTAGATAGCAATACTAACATAATTTTGACATGCTGAAATATTTTAAACATTTATGGAAAGGGAAAAAATCGTGAAAGCTTGTGAGTAAGGGCTTTGTGGCAATACTTTAAGTTGTTTTAGTGGGCCACCTGTTCTCGAATTGGTTTCGTTATACGTCAGGTACCATAGGTGGACGACTTCGTGATGTCACGTACGGAGAATTCTCGTTACTTCGATCCGAATGTGTTGTTCAGATTCCGTGATATGTACGTAATTTGGCTTGAATAAGTCGGAATACTTCCTGAAACATGCGCCCGTTGCGTCCGTTTGCCACTGTGGTTCTGTTTTTCACTGTTTCTCGGTTCTGCATCATCACGCTCTTTCATGTTTAGTTCGAGTCGCGAGAACTTTACTCTGATGTTTGGTATCATTTTCTGTGTTAATGAACCAGTGGCTGTAGCAAATCATGTATTTTAATGTTTTAGAGAAAAATCTGTTCAGATTCATCTCAAGAATGTCTACAGCCTTCTCTCGGTGGGACTTATTGCGGCATCAATCGGGTCGTTTGTTTTTACTGCTTCTTCATTTATTCAGGTAAATTTAATTAATTTTGACCATGGGAGTGAGTGTAACTCACCTAAACTTTGTCTTGAAGCAAGACGGTTATCCTCTTCTTTTCTTCGTCTTCAGTATTGGGGTTTTAGCGTTCTGCTCCTCTCCGCAATAGCCTCCATTGCTTCTTGTTGTTACATTATGTTTACGGAACACACTGGATCTCGGCTTTGGAGCAGAATGGTCGCCTTTCTGGTGTTCACGTTTTCGACGGGTATGCTGCTCTTGGTGTTCTTACCTGGACTTAGCTGTACCCCTTGTTAGTCGATTGTATTATTGAGTCCAAATGTTTGAAAACTCTTTTTGGCAGGCATCGGAATTGGACCATTGGTGAACTTCGTCCTTCAAGTAAACCCGTCCTCTTTGCCCGCTGCACTTTTGGGAACAGCGATTATTTTCGTCTCCTTCACCTTCGCATCATTACTCACTCACAAACGTGTTTTTATTTACCTTGGAGGTGAGCATTTTGTTCTGTCCTTTGCTTGACGTATTGTTCTGTGCCTCATTTGGTGTTAATTACATGGTGAGCTTTCTGGACGTGGTTTGGGTTTTAGTCCTGGATTTAAGCCGGTAGTCTGCGTACTTTTTAATGTATCCCAGCTGTTTAGTTAGGTGAGCTGACAGGCCAGAGTCCGAGCTAATAGGTCGGGTTATGGTAGCTCCTGATCTGACGCTGTCGCATTTCCAACTTATCTCTAGGCGTTCTTGGGACGGCAATTGGCGTCATTTCCACCTTCGGACTTATGAATCTCTTCTTGCGATCATCAGCGCTTTTCCAAGTGGAACTTTACCTTTCTTTCCTCATCTTCTGCGGCTTCGTTGTTTATGACACTCAACTCATTGTCTTCAAGCGTCAATTAGGCGATACGGACTTCATAAGGCACGCTTTGCTTTGAAGCGCTTAGTATTCGTTTGGGAATTTCGAATACCGAATCTAAGTGTGCTTCAGAATGTTTCTTTGACCCATCGTAGAAGTAGGAGACGATTCATCCTAGTTAGTTTATTTTCTTTACGAAATGGGTGCTTCTCTTCATTTTTCATTTTCAATTTGCTCCATGCCGCCTTCTTGAAGTCACCGTTTGGTTCATTTTAGACACGCCCTGGATCTCTTCGTAGACGTCATTGAGCTGTTTCGTCATCTTTTGATTATTCTCAACTCAAAAAGGGTGGGTTTTGCTCCTTCTCTTTCATTTATTTTGAATCCTCATCATCCTGGTTGATGGCGTGGTAGCCCTTGCAGTCGTTCCATGTTCGATGCTTTTGCCCGTCTAAAGAGTTACGCTAGTTTCGAAGCTGTAGCGTTTTGTGTGGTAACCGAGTTTACTCCGCTCTTTCTCTTCAGGAACGCAATGAACGTCGAGAGTAAAGTCAACTTTGAAAGGTCTCTTCGAGATGATTGACACATCGCTGTAACGTCAAGTTGGATCTTATTTCATAATAAACTTACCGTCAATCGACAGTGCTATTTCATCTTGTCGCTTACAATTATTTCAGTTTTTAAAACATGTCGCCTCTTCTCCAAACGACTCATTTCTTTGGAAGAACTTGTCAACACCTAGGTTTGATGGATGTTGTGGCTACGGGCACTAACATAGCAACGGTCCTGAGGTTGCCGTCTGCTGTTGGTTGGAGGGGTCCCTTGAGTAGTCGTAGGCGTGTTCCCGAATCGGGTCTCCGATCTGTTCGCATTGGCCTCTTGGTCTGTGTTGGAGGTGGGGGCTTGCTGGTTCTTTTCTATCGTTGGTTCCCGCTACTTGGAGGTGGTTTGGACTGGCCTTATCGATCTGGTACCAGCGGTTGACTACTGGCTGCGGGTTTGGGCACCAGAAGCCATTGATGCTGGGGGTTGGTGCATCAGTCCGTCGCCTCCCTTGGTTCAGTCCAGCTGAATCAGGTAACCAAGACGGGGTGAGCGTTCCGTTGGTACTTAGTGGTGTCATTCAGTTAAAGTCTATGGGTTGGGCGTGCAAGCATTGAGTCAATGAAGCGGTGAAGGGGACCCGCCTGGTCACAGCTTTGGGCCACATGAATGCTGGACGAAGATTAGCTCGGGATGTGACTGGTGCTCGACTAGGCTTCTGCCTGGGGTTTCTTCATGGTCTAGTCAAATCTAGAATAGGAGTACAAGGTGAAATGGCTCCGTGCTTGCTTTTTCAGTATCGACCTCACCCGGATCGTCATTCTCGTCGCTAGCATAACTGCCTCTCAGTGACTGCGATGTTTTATGTCAAGCTTCCCTTTGTATTGCCAATAGAATAGTGTATGTTAGCGGAAAAAAGGGCATACATCCCTCTTCACATGCGTACTACTGGGACATCGTGGAGTGCCTACGCATTGCCTGCCTGGTCGCCAGTGGAAGCAAAATGGGTATCTTAACTACCACTTTTAAAGTTTGCCTCAATGCGGTAAGGGGCTGTCGGTTCAAAGGAAAGAAGTTAAAAACCTGGACAACAGTTCTATTTTACTTATGGTGACGTATTTACAGATCTCAGTCGAACTGGAAAATTGTGTATTCCGAAATAAGTCGGTATTATTCTGCGTTGGAACATTACGTGTAATGATAAGAAGCCTCTTGTGTGACCCGAGGAGACCGTGAGGTCAGAACGACAGCGAATGGGCACTCGTTAGGCGTACCACCTTCTCTTCATCAAATTTCTTGTTTTATGGTACCTAGCCATCACCATGGCAACAAATCAACGCACAGGCACGGAATGAGACCACGTGCGTACATTGGTGCGGTGCTAGGGAAAAGCGGTTAGGTTTCTTTGTTTGCCCCCAAGGTTTGGGCCTTGGAGTCGAAATTCACTGGTTTGCATTGAAAATGTGGGCAGAAACCTGAGGTCTATGAATATTCCTTCTGAAATCAACACCTTTTCGCGTGATTATGTGGTTAGGGTTGAGTTCCGCTTCATGAAATTACCGGTGATTTTTGACCGAAGTAGGAGTTCTAGTTTTACTTCTCTTCGCAGAAGCTTCCATTCAAAGTAGTGCCCGATAGATATATTTAATTTCGGAAGTCTTTGAGACTTAGTTTTTTTGTTTTGTTTCAATCCAAGCAGCAGCTTCATGTTATTCCCCGGCCCACTGTGCAATGCCACAAAACAAGGCCTTAACAGCTATATGTCATCAGTTGTAAATGTCAAAACACCATTGTAAACTGATGGTCTAAAATGGAAAATTTGTAATCCGGCAGTAGCCTTAGGTGTAGGGCAAACAAGAAGAATAAGATTTGCGATAGTGCAAGACATAACAGTGGGGCAGAATATGAATTGCTGATGCTGAGAAGGGCTGGGGACTACTGACATGGTCTAGAGGTCAGACCACCCGGTGAAAATAAAATTCAGGGTTTCTAAGTGTCCACGAAACCAAAATGAAGAATTGAACAAATATTCGAAGCATTGCAAGACATCCCTACGTTCCTTTAAGCCTCATCCCCGTCGCTCCCCTTGGCCGACCTCCTATGACGGGCATCACAACGTATTTAGTGATGTAAGTATTTGAAGTTTCGTCCCGTTCGAGAAATGCATTAACAGGAACTGGGTAACGTACGGGTCGTCATCGTGTGCATCCATGACCTGGAGGTCATTACGCTGGGCGGAAGTACTATTGTCACACCCTTAAGTACTTGCGTAACCAAATTGAAGAGTTAAACAGTTAGAGCATGGCACGAAGAAGTACTATGCAATAGCACCATCTTCAGTCTTACCACTGCTTCTAAAATGACTACATGTGACTTGCCCTCCGATCTTCATGCCTTTCAGTCATGGTGCCCTTAACACGTGCGTTACCGACTGTTATAAGTCGTCACAGCCAAGTAGTTTCATAGTTCCATCTTAACACCATTTGACTTTTTACTCGCAGGCGTGATCAAGTGTCCGTGTTAGAAGTAGCAATAAACATGAAATTGTCCATTTAATCATGCGTTTTGAAAGACTGCAGGGTTTTAGTGAACTCCATAAACCAGCCCTAATTTTATGTAAATCGCTACATCAGTACGAGATGGCTTTGTCAGATTATTGCACTCATAGCAATTTACAACAGTCCTTACTAAACTGCCACGATGTTACTACGAATTTCCAAACATAAATGATGTTGGCTTTGTAGTGGAGGTCAGAAGTCTGTTTCCACCCTCACGCTTGAATGATCTGAAGACATTTAGAAGGAACGCAATTACCGGATCGTTGCGATCGGTGATCATTCACACACTAAATCCTTTCAAAGTGGAAAGCTGCCTACATTACTGTGCCAGATCCGCCATATAGTCACCAAAGTTTTCAGACCAAGCACTCACGCACAGTCTTTGTTTATTCCGTCATAGTGATCTAACCAATGTGACCTCAGCAAGATCGAGGTGATGGCTTCCCCTTGGCTTCTCATATTGTTTGATCTTTATGCAAGCAATTCATTTAGCGCAGAGAGAATGGTCCTGATACCGTGGGTAAAACGTAAAATGAAGATCTGTAATTTTGGCGGCGTTCCAGATACCTAGGAATCGCATTTTATTGAGGCTAACCAGCTTAAAAGCGCATGAGAAAATGGAGTTCGAGTTTTATTTTGGGTTTATTGCTGATGGTTGTGATTTAGAGCATTATTTATGACCCTCTGGACATGATTGAGCTCCTCAACATGCACACGTACCACGCTGTTTTACCCTTTAGAACGAGAAGAGTCAAATAGAGGAGGACGCTTTTTACTCCGGGCTCGTAGGAAGAAAGGCTACCGGCTACCAAAGTTTAGACGGGTGAGGTGTTCCTTTCCCCTTGGGGGCCGACGGCATGCGCCCGGTAACGTGGTTTGCGAAAGCTGACCGTACGTCACCTAAAAATTGAGACACTTTTGCATCACATGATTTAATGACTCAGGATGCTGGACCCCATCAAGTATGCTTTCTCCTGTGAAGAAGTTTCACGCTTTGGTAAGGCGAAGATGTTAGATACAGCACAAATGAAGCACAGAACCTCCACCCATCCGTGTTCCAAGAACCACATGATTTTGTGCTCTGGGTGTGATCGGTGATCGGTCATGTGTTTTCTGCGGGATGGAAAAAAGCTAGTACCACAAGGCAGTTGGTAAAGCAATGGTGATTCAAACACCATGGTCATTGTTAGGGGCATCTCCAAGGCTATTTTTAGCAACACAGATTATGTGGATGCGTAAAGGCATGCTGCCAGGCAAACTGAGCATGTTGGATGCGTTTGCATAGCTCCAGGATATGTAATTTCGAAACTAGTTTTGCGTTTAAAAAGTACCGCGTTGATTCCTGACGGTCAAATATTTTAGGCGTTTGCAATAAGTAATGGCAGTAAATAAGGAATAACAAGAACCGCAAGATATTTGTACATAACGTGCACAAAGTGCTTATATGTGCGTGAAATAAGGTGTGGAGTCTCGAGACTTCCTTTATGGTAAAAGAAGGCGTAGTACTAGGGCAGAATACATATATTCTGGAGATAGAGGGATTGGGGGCTGTTGACATGGTCGGGAGGCCAGCCAGCCGGCTAGTACAACATGGTCACCCAAGCGACCGAAAACGGCACTCCGAACAAACAAAGCATTACACAGCCCCTATCTTCTTTCAAACGTCGTCTCCAACGCTCCCCTCGGTAACCCTCCCGTGTCTGGTATCACAACATAATCAGAGCTAACCGTGCCAGTCATCGAGATTAGAGCGCATGGGTTCCTGCAGTGCCATCGATTCCGCGTAGCACTCGGTGAAGCAAAGGCGTATTTCTGAATTCTCCTCTCTCACGATAATATGTGCCCCTATGAAATGATGGAAGTATGAACCAAAATTTTTAAATGGATCGAGACACATGCAACACATATTGTGATTCCAGGCTTTATGATGCCGTTGGAAAAACCCGAAGGGCAATCGGGCCTCATAGGAACAGGATGCACGCGATCCAAGTGTGTAAAGCATAAAACGATGTTATCGAATGGCGCCCTGCACATTCTACACCTCCAGATACACATTTCGGCGAAGGAAGGCGAGTTGCCCGAGATGGGCGAGGGGGATGCCGAAGGTGAAAGTCGATCTCAGCCCTTCTGCTATGGGATGCCAGAGATTCTCCCATCTGTAGCAAATGCACTTATTTCACATCACTAAAGTTTGCCACAAGCGGTGTAGATCAGGATGGAAATCCATCAAAGTCGAGTCCGATTTCTGCAGCCACGAATGTAGTGCGCCAAGACTTCTATGAAGGTAAAAGAAGGCAGAGTACTAGGGCAGAACACATACATTCTGGGAACAGTGGGACTGGAGGCCGCCAGCCAGCCGTCTAGCACAAAATGACCACACAAGTGACCGAAAGGCAACGTATTGCATAAGGGCCAATGGTTGTGTTTAAAGAACTGCCTTTAAATCCGATTAAAGGTACGTAAAATAATGTGGGAAAACTTAAATAGACGGCACTTGTAAATGATTCTCTCCCAATGGACAGAGGAATCCATCCATATGTAAGAATTATATTATGGTTTCGTTACCTTTCTTCTCGTGCGAAATACCCTACACAATTAAGGCCAAATTTGAACTGAAAACCTAACATATTGGCTGTAAATTATCACCAATACGGAGCAAAGAAGCTATTCTTTGCTGTTTGGTGGTAATTAATTTGTTTTTAATTCTTTAAGCGATGCCAAACGCACTTTCTATTGGTGGAAAATAAAAGGATACGGGTTCAAATATTTTTGCAATGAACTGTGATGACATTAAGTGCTTGCGTGCATTGGTACAGAGATGTGTAAAAATGGTTTGTCGAGGCTAGCAGACTGCTAATCGTCATTTTTGTAGCACCAGTATCGGTCGGCCGTTTTTTGGGCTGACAAATTAATGAACTTATCGAAAGGTATGATGGAGTGCTTAACTATCTGTCGTAGACACTATCAAAGATACACTTCTACTTGCCGATGTTCTGATTAATTCGGGTCAATATCGCAGAGCCATCGATCTCTTAACTAGGAACGATAAACTATGGGTTAGTTGTAATGTCCGCTTTAGTAAGTATCAATCCAGGATAGTTATTATGCGCGTTTTCTTGTTGCCCAATGCTACTTCAAGTGCAACGAATTCGTTGAGGCGCTCAATATCTTGGAAAACTTGGAAAATATCCACCAGAATCCTTTTAAGCTCACATCTTGCTCCTTCATAAATTTCTCAAATCCCGATGCCCAACATGATGTGGCATTAAGTAGTTTGGGTTCTGTCTATCTTCCAGACGGTGTTAGTCATGTTATGGTACCTAGAACCTCCGTTTGAATCAAATAAATTCCAGTTAAATAGTAGCGTCGCTCTCCTACGAGGACACGTTCACGAAGCACTGAACAATCTTGCCTTGGCAGTAAACTGTTACAAGGAGGCGTTCCGATTGGATCCTTTCTGTTTTGAGGCACTAGAAAAGTTGTTGAAGCTGGAAGCTCTCTCTGACGATGGTTTGCCGTCTTCTCTCGCTGATTTTTTTAGACGAGAAACGGATTTCAAAGCTAGAATTTCCTGGGTTTTCGCAGGCCCTAGCATCTGCCACCAAAAACATATACTTATGTAAGGTTCCTCAAGGTAATCCGGCGGGTGGTTTTCCAGAAATGGTACCGCTGAGAAACAGCGTGGATGTTTTACTTACACAAGCTGAGTATCTATTGTCTATCAGTCACTACAGGAAATGTTTCGAAATAACCTCAAGGTATGTGCAGTGCTGATTCCCACTTCCGTTTATCAGCATCCTTGAGAATGACCCATTGAATCCAGAGTGTTTACCCGTTCACATATCAGTTTTGAAGATGCTTGATAAATCAAATGGTAAGCTGGGCTGCTTTTTTCATATCGTTTTTAGATCTGTTCATGCTTGCAAACAACTTGGTTCGAATCTTTCCAAAGTGTGCTGTAAGTGTGCTTGATTGCAGCTAACCATTGAAAAAAAAGATTTCTTGGTTCGCCACTGGTTCCTATTATCTCTGTACTCACAAGAACGATCTGGCCAAACGCCACCTTCGGTGAGGCTTATGGTTTTCTCATATCAATCTTCCGTCGTACCTCTGAAAATGACCACTCAGAAGCTATTAGACCTGTTGGTATTCCTAAATCATTTTTTACAATTAGGTTTCCTCTAGCTGAAAATAGGCAACTGGTTGTTTTTGGAGCTGCGATGTTAGGTGACGAGTGTCATTTGGGTTTTGTTTTATCGACAGGAAAGCCACTCAAGAAGATCGTCGGTTTGGACCCGCATGGTTGGCACTGGGGCACGCTTACGCCGCCGACAGTGAGCATGATCAGGCTATTGCCGCTTACTGCACCGCTGCTCAGATCGTTCGACAGTGAGCCTCCCTACCCATTATCCCCTTATTCTTACTGTCGCCAGCCCTAAAACTCTCGTCTTTAGTTCCCACATGCCGATGTTGTACATTGGGGTCGAATATAGTTCGAGTGGAAATCAAGCTCTGGCGGAACGCTTCATGCAGCATGCTCTTCAACGCAGTCCCTCTGATCCTGCCGTTCTTCACGAACTGGGAACTTTGGCTCTTAATCTCAAGCGGTCTGTCTCAGCCTATTCCTTGACTTTATTGGTCGTTGTGCTTTTTTGGTAGTGAGTAAGGTGGTGTTGATGACGAAAGCTTCTTGTTCATTTTAGCGAAGGTTGTATTTGAGGGTGTCGCTTTTAAATTCATGGTGTCATTCCACCTATCCGAGCCCTTTTATTTTATGTTAGTCTTCATTTCTTACCGAAATGTGGACCCTTGGAAGTAACAGAGTATCAGCCACACTAGCTTTGAAACCATCGTTAATTTTCCTATTTCACAATGTCTAGTCATGAAATAAAATTCCACTATCCTCGGCCCATGTCTTTTAGTTTGTACGCTTTGAAAGATGGTTAGGTGGATAAATATCATTTAGCATAAGTCTTACTAAGCTTATCTAAGGTAGCCTAATTTTTATCTGCCTATTCACCACTTTCCACATTTGGTTCGGGGTAAATGACACTTGTTTCTCCAATCCTTGAGGGAGTTAATCATGAGGTAGTCTAACCTTTAACACCGACCGACTCAACGCTGAAATGCAGTTTTTTTGTTCTAGTAGCTGTAAATGGAACTAAGTTAGGGTTCTGTCTATCTTGAGCTTTGTTTCCCTTGTTCACTCGTACAATTGTGGTCCAGAATTCTTTGAATGGCAAAAATTGCCGTTCAATTATCGCCTTGGCTGTGTCAGTCGTCTTTCTCGATAGAATTTTGAAAGTCTCTTAGCATTGAACCGTCAAGCAATCTTATGCATTGACTTACTTTTGATATAGGTTTGGCCTCCTCTAGAGCGTTTGACCGCAGATCGAGAGGTCTCCGTTCCACTGCTAAGTATTGTCACAGAAGTCGGTTTTTACCAAGTTTTCTTGACTATTAGATGTTTTCCAGCTTTGGTCTTATGCAAAGAGGCGCTCACAGTAAATATTGAGGTGTGTGGCTTTTTCCCCCTACTAAACCTGCATCGAGTTTGATCTTAATGGTTAGTTTTTAACAAAGCGTGAACTTATAGAATAAACCTACAACAGTTGTGGTTTAGTGAAACTGTCATCTGTCAAATGCTGATCCCAAGTAAAGCGGGACTGAAGTGGTTGTCCTTCATTCAAGAGATTAAATTATAATCTGGAATTTAATCCACAATATCGACCAAGCTAGTGCTGCGGTGTAAAGGGCTTTTGCATTTTTTCCAAAATGAAATCAGAAAATGCTATTTTTTGGTCGCCATCTAGCACATTTGTGTCCTCGCAGTTCTTGTAGGCTCTTGATTCACAACTATGAGATTGTGTGGGCACCTTTTGGAATTATTACCCTCAATTCACCTAAGCATTCATAAGCAAAAACTCACTTTGAAATCGAATCGAATCACACAATATCCCAAACTGGAATTATAAGATGCTTAATTGATGTTTTGCTCTCCTTTGATGTTAGGATGTTTTAATTTGCCGAATGAGGTTCTAAAGTGTAAATTTTTCCGAATAAGCCTTAATGATATCCAGATAATCCACTTAGGTTGGTGATTTAGACATTCTTCTACATAATTTAAGGTACA
The DNA here is from genome assembly GCA_001870725.1 of Taenia solium. Lineage (NCBI taxonomy): Eukaryota > Metazoa > Platyhelminthes > Cestoda > Cyclophyllidea > Taeniidae > Taenia > Taenia solium. The sequence continues at coordinate 47,454 of MIEF01008551.1, forward strand.
ACAAAGCGTTGAAGCTGTTGAAGCAGGCCTACCATAGCATCTCCCAACTCAGCGGTCAAGTTATCGCGCCCTATTGGGAACCCCTACTCAACAATTTGGGTCACGCCTATCGGGAACTTGGGTGCGTTGCAGCACTCCACACCTCATCATTGCCAGTTCTCTCCTGACCAACACGTTTATTACCAGCCTCATACATGTGACATATTTTCTTTATTAATTTGTAGAACCTGTTCCACAAAATAATTAAAAGATAAAGCAAAGTTGCCGAGTTCAAAAGAATAATATAAATGTAGAATAATATAGATGTAATTGCATTCTCACCTCTTTATTTACTGGTCAGCAATGGGATTCGCAAAAAATCTGAAGCGTTTTTTGTCATGTTGGAAGGATTAATCGTGGACTGTTACGATCGGTTTTCTTTGGAAGCTTTGGTGGAGAGCTTGTTAATGACCACCCTCCCTCCGTTGTTTATAGCCACTTTGATGAAGCGCTGAAGATGCATACCGCGGCACTGAAGCTGGTGGAGAACTCGCCAACGACGCTGGAGACCATGGGTCTGATTTACGCCCAGATGGGTCACTACGGGGAGGCTATTCGTGCCTTGCAGACTGCGCTCCCGCTGCACACCTGCCGCACCGATTCCACCACTGCCGTAGACCTCCTAGACATTTGCGTGCACCAGTACGCCCGACAGCTGGAGGTGCCACTTTCGCTGACCCAGACCAACACCGTCAATACCAGTGTTAATGGTGTGGCTATCACCGCCCGCACTGATGATTTCGAGGTTGGAAGAGGTAAGTTTTGGAGAGAGGTCAGAAAACCTCCCTTCGACTGCATGCTAGTGTTGGGCGGGGAAGGCAATAAGCTGATTCTTGTAAAAAACGCATTGAATGTGTTCTTTTCTTGTGTACTGCGATTGGAAATATCAGTTGTCAATCATGAAAATAATGACACACCCTAATGGTCGGCAGTAAACTTCAAAGGCTACCATCTTGTTGCTTACTCCTTTCGCATACGCCAAGACAAAGTATGCATTTTCAGATTCCCAATTGACTTGCGGTGAATAATAGTCTTTTCGGTCCAAAATCAGGCGAATACGTCGTTGTTTATCACCCAACAATCCGCGCTTCGCCCTCAGAAGAAACACAGAGGCGATTCAGCACACTTTTGGAGGGCCAAACAACTATGGGGGAAACCTCGACACATATTGCTACAACTCAAAGGTGGTCAAAAGGTTTTCCCTCATAACCAGTTAGAACTAGTCAACCAGTCGCGGGAAAGTCGTATTCTTATAAGACAGCGCAAGGCTTCTTACCACCGGAAAACTACTTTGGGGAGATCTCATGCCATTCTATCTTTTCCTAACACTAGACAATTGCCTGAAAAGTAGGATGAAAATTTCGGAAATGGATTTATCCTCGACTTTGTTCTCCTCGATACCCAGAGGCGAAACCTGTTAGAAAGAGGAACCGGCAGACTTATTCAATTAAATGCGGATGGTGGATTGTTTTTGTTTACACCAGATGAATTATATTAAAAGCCTTCTACAGTTATCTAACTCCTATTACGCACGATTGGTTTTGTCACGGTATCCTCGAGACTTTAAAAAACGCATCTCCTAATCGTTTTTATCCACTCAAATAAACGTTTCAAAATTATAACATTGTGATATTTCAGTTTTCTATGATTTAACTATCATGAAATGATTAAATTATTGTGACCAATTTTTATCCCTTTGTAGACATCAGCGAAAGTCCTCTGAAAGAACCCTTCCAATTGTTGGATTGCTCTCTGTCTGTGCCACCTCCTCCAGGTATCCCTAGTATAAAGGATGACCTGGACATCTTTCAGGTCAATGTTCCCCTACCGCAGAAATGCACTCCTTCCGGTACTGCCGATCCCGCTGAGGACGTCTCAATGGAACTCGACTAGACCAATCCAGACCCTCTTGCCTCCTCTATTTTTGTACTATACGCACTCGTTTTGGTACGTTTTTGCCAGCGCTGTGGTTGAGGTAAAGGAATGCTGAGCATAGCTTACTTTGACTTAAAAGTCCAGACCTCTGAATGAACACCTCAAGGATGTAGCGCGCGTTAGGTACCAGTTTATGATTCCGCGAAATAGCGTCTTAAATAGATTGTTCCAAAGAGAATTGCGCTTCTATAGTTCTGAAACACTGGATGAGCCGGTTAAGCAATACTGTTGGCAATCGGTGTCACATGAGACCTGCGCATCACTTGGGCTGCAGCGGTCGGCCAACTTTGGAGATGTCGACAATAAACATATTAAGGGAAAAGAACAAACGCAGGAACGATGTGATTACTACAAAACGTCTTATGAGAAATTTGCTCTAACCCCTCCAGAATTGTGACTGAAAGGTTGGGAAAGTCGGTACGCTGTTAGGGTACACGTTCCACATAGCCCAGGGAGGAAAACCTTCCATTTCGTCCTGTTGTTGGTTGAATATGTCGAAAAAGCCGTATGAGTATTCCTCCTCCATTTCTTCAAACATCTCTGGGAGGGGCTGTGCAACCCTTCTTCCTCTATACGCCACAAGAGGTCTTTCCGACCGGCTTCCTTTCCGTGGACGTCTATTGGACATATTAATGCTCAAAATGGGTCGTGGACTGCATGGAGGTGGAGGTCCGCGACCTGCACAAGGTCCGTTCAGAATCGGTTGATGGGGAGCGCTCGGGGTGGGCATCCTCTCTCGAATTGTCAAGTTAATGCGCAGAGGTTCAGGTGACCTTTTTGGTGCTACCGTTGCTCGCATTCGACAGCCGCCGTCTTCAGATTCAGTTATCTGTTCAGAGCAGACTTCAGCGGGAGCATCACGATCCACCAAATCGGCATACTCATTAATAAGGTCGCAAAGGTCATCCCTGGCCTCCTTCAACTCAGCTTCCTCCAGCCCCTCACACACAAACCAATGGATGAAGGCACATTTCTTGAAGAGCATGTCAAATTTATTCACCGTCGACTTGAATGCATCGGTCACTGCTATATTTCCCGCAACCATGCACACCGAAGTCGGCGCAGCCGCCATCGCACAGGTAGGCACTGTCACGGGGGAAAGCGGGGTGACTCCCACCTTGAACTTGTTGGGGCACCAGTCCAAAAAACCATCTCCGTTCACGAACTCAGGGTAATGTCGCACATTTTTTAGAGCTGCAGACACCTCACCAGTAGATGCAACTCCACGATAGAGCATAGCGACTGAGATGAAGCACCGTTTTTCAATATTGCAATCCAGAGTGGTTGCCTCCTGGGTGAAGACCCTGCGAGTGATGATTGGGACGCTGACCAGTTCGTGGTGTTGAGTTGCCTTGGCGTAGAGGGGAGTTGTGCAGACAATAGGAAACCGAATTCGAGGGTAAGGGATAATGTTAGTGAGAAGGTCTATAATATCGGCGTGTTGATTGCCCATGAAGGAGAATCTGTGCGAGAGGTAGATGGAGCTGACAAGCATAGCAACGAAACGATTCAACGTGGTGTATGTCGGTTTTTCGATCGACATCTGCGCAACACAACGGTCCGTGATGGCTTTGTTATCCATCAAGAGAGAGCAGTCTAGAGTATCCATGGTAGCTTTCATGGCCAGAAGGGCATTGTATGGATCTACAGTGGACTGGGAGCAAATCCTAGATGGGTAGATGGTGGTTGAAAAGCGTACTTTCTTGACGTGCTCCTCGAAGAGGCATTCCAGGAGAAGAGCTGTAAGGCCAGAGCCAGTTCCACCGGCTAATGAGTGAACCAGATTGAAACCTGCAAGACCATCGCAACGCTCTACCGTGGCACGAACTTGCTCCATCAGGGAACCAAGCATTTTCCGACCAATATTGATGTAGGCGCGTGCGTAGTTGTTCGCTGCATCCTCCTTGCCAGTCAGAAGATTACTCGATTTCCATAGCTTCTTGTATGCACCGACTCGTATTTCATCTGTAGAGCAAATATTATCAACTTCTTGATGAATTGCTGTGGCATCCTTCACAGCGGCGTAAGAATGTTCGGTCTGAGCCCCGATGCATACTTCTCTTATTCGATGAACACCCTCAAAAGTCAGTGTCTCGTCAAATCTATGATCTGAAATCTGATTGGATGGAGTACAACACTCATTCGACAGTAGCATTTGACTCAAAGACCACCAATGGTGGCACAACGACCGCACCCCAGCTCCGTTGATGAAATAGTGCCTCAAAATTCCTTGAATTTTCTATTATGCATCAAGACCCACTATTTTGTTTGCCGAAGATTATTCGAAAGGTGGTAGCATTTCAATTCCGTCTACGACAAAGATTATCAAATCGCATTTGTAGAGTGGATCTCACTCACAAAGCTCAACTATGCGGCGCAAACGATTTTTTTTCTTTTGCGAAAACATTCCGAATCCCGCCTAAGGTTCTGTGTTGCTTAATATTTCAACCCGCATTGGCAAAAAATCCTCCACTTTCTGTCAGTGATACAATAAGTCATTTCTGAAGCATTCATCTCTTGGTGACCTAATACCTTAACGGATAAGAAATGGAAATGCGGTATTTCCTCACAAATAGTGCGTACTTCGAGATCCACAGTCTTTTGCGCATCACTTTGTTGAAAAGAACCTCATAATCTTCCGAACACTCAAACGAATGCCATGACCCATTATTTTGTATTAACATAGTGCTTCACAATACAGTACCCTTACTGTCGTTGCCTAAGCCTGATGTTGCACTTACTGTTTATTTAGGATGCTAAATGCTCTGGCAAAGTCCTATCTTCACAATAAATTGGAAATGCTTATTTACTTCAATAGTGTTTCGAGAAAGCGTAATCCACTCAGTTCTCCTAACTAGGTAGAATGTGGTACCCACTTACCGATCACAGTCGGTTCAAGGTCTACCATAATAGCCCTGGGATAGTATCTCTGCCTCGACTCGCTGAAAAAGACACCAATATCCTCTCCCTGCTCAGCCCTGTCGAGCACACTGTTGGAGGCGCTAAATAGTCGACCATCCGCACCGATTCCGTGCTCGCAGGCCAACAACTCCCATACCGCGTTGCCAATCTGCACTCCACATTGGCCTAGGTGGATGGTCAGGAGGCCATTCATATCTGTCTACGCTGTAGCTGTCCACTTGGCTCTGGCACCTGAAATTTTTTCCTTCAATGTGGAGTACTTTCAAATTAGTGAGGGAGGAGGGGAGGGGGGGAGAATCAATACAGCTGGATCGCGTCACTGAGGTAGGACGAGTTTTAGAGAGCCTGAAAAGTGATTGACTTATAGGAAATACGAATGAGCATGAAATGCTCTATCGTGTTAAAATAAATGGTCAAGGGATTCACTGTTCCACAAAGCACCACTACATTGCTCCTGAGTTTTTTTCAGAATATGATTGCACTGTCGTGGTTAACCTGTACTTTCAATTTGCGGAGTCTGAAGTTAAACCGTGAATAATTTCCTCGCGACATTCTCGCAACAATGCAAATTAAAGCAATGAGGGGCTGGGAGCTAATGTTGCAGCTTACAAACAGGAAGAATCTATACTACTGGTTTTGCGAGTAATGATGATGGCAAAGGAGGAAGGGTTCGACTTTTCCTACGAGAAATTGGATTATTCTTTATGCATTTTCGCAATGCCTCAATATAGGGTGCCTCATTTTGACTGGTCTTCCACGCGCGAAACCAAAGGTAAAAAGCATGAGAGTAGAAGTAATGTGCTCTGGGTAGTTCTCCGGTAAATAGCCGTAAATGCCACCGAAGTGGTTTCAAACCGTGTACCGCGTGCGATTTGCGTGCATTTAGCTAACGAAATTGCCTTGAAGAACCTAAAACTTATTTGCTTATCTTCGAGGTGTATTTTTCATCATTTATAATTTTAAGTTAAAAGCCTGTTTACTCTGACTTTTCAGAAATGCCAATGGCTTAGCACCTGCAAAAAATTCATTTACCTCTTTGGCATTTGGCTTTATGAAAAATTTTTACCATTTACAAGTCCTATTTTTAGCGTTATGTTTTTATTAATTTTTTCCTTACGTTCCAGGTTAGTAAATGGTTGTTGCCCCAAGGTCGTTCTCGGCCGCCCGCCTTATTCAGTGGTGCCGACCCGGCCTGTGTTCTTGGTGAGTTGTGTGTTTATTACCTTGTATCTTCATTAGTTATGCATGCATTTTCTTTTGTTTGGATGACTTAGAATGGTACGACTGTGGTACGTCTGATCAGGCTTGCACTTTCATTGCTTGTGTTCGCACTCGGAATCTTGGGGGCAACAACGGTATTTTCTGATTAATCAGTTCAATTTGCTATTTAGTCTCTTGAATTGGCATTCAGTGCACTATTTAACTCAGCTGCAATGGTGTTTTTGTGACATCATAATTGGTTTAGCTTGGCGAACTTTCGATTTCTAAGTCATTTTCTTTTGCTATTGTCCTCGAAACCGCATATACTTGAATCTGATTTCATATCTTGAACTGTCATGATTCTTGAAGCATAATGGATTGATATGGTTAGTGTGATTTTGTGAAGCTCTTCCTTGATTTCAAGTTGCACCGGCTTTGAATCGGTTGGGTCTCCATGATTTTTTCGTTATTGCTTGAAAAATACAAAGTACAGTACAGTGGCCAAATTCGATGCCAATCGATCTTATTTGTTGATTATTAGCTCTGATGTGAGGTTTACTACCAACAAATTTATTTGTTTTTCAGGCGTAATATGGAAAACATGTAATCATTGCTCTGTCCCTATCTAACATGCATTCGCAAGTGTGTCCACCACAGCCATATTCACCCCGAGGCCCAACTGCGCAGTTTTGGCGCTCCATCGACTCCGCCAGCGGCAGTTCCGGTGTCAGCAATCGACGTGTAACCCTGATGGCTGCGGCCACTTCAACTGTTGCAGGTGATGCCACCACAATGAGTAGTCCTGGTCCCATGCCGTCTACTCCGATTAGCCACCACCACTCTCCCGTTGCTCGCTCCGCTCCTGTTTCTCCTGCACCTCCGCCCCTGCCACCACCGCCGTCTTTTCCACCCACTAGACAGCAATCGCGTCAAACTCAGTCTATCATCCATTTCCCTCATCAGCCCGGTGGTGTCGCTTTGAATGCCACTCATTCTATGGTGAGTGGTTTTGACTCAAACCTGTCTAAGACTGTGTTTCGGAGATTGGTCTTGCACTGAGTCCTTGCAAAATGCCAATTTGCTATGGTGTTTGTGAGGCCTCCTCTTTGGGTTCCGTTTAACCTTCCTTACCTGTTTCTTTTCAAATCCGTTTGCGTGAATCCATTGTGTATGCGTTGGCCTTCTGTAAGTTCTTTTTTACTACCTTCAGTACATCTGAACTGCTTTCCATAAAATACTCGCCCGTGGATGCAAGTTTTTATTTGCAAGTTATTTGTCTTCTGTAGTGCTTGAAATGGCCCCATTTATGTCAGATACCCATACACTGCTATTGCATTCTAATTATCATACTCTAAAATCCGCTCCATTGTTGGCTTCTTTCATTGCATTCTGGATGTGTCACTCTTCAGCATGAAACGACGATAATTGCCGAATTTGTTGAAACTAGCTGCAGCATTTTAGCCGTTTGCATAAGTTGCAGCAGTTTCACTTTATTATGCTGCCCGTCTTGTAGCCTGGGTGTAGTTTTCTACTAAACTTAGGAACTTAGGCCTTGATCATTCGATCACACTCTTATGGTCATAAATTCGTCCCCTCTCCATAACCATGGGTGCAGTAAATGGGGCGTTTTTAAATAGGTCAAGTCTTCTGTTTCATTTAATCGAAGTCTTATTGAATCTCGGTTTAGAGTGGAAACTCATAGGTCCAATACAGGAATTTCGTAGCCTTTTGTCAATAATTTGAGCAAAAATTGAGTCGTTTTTTTCATCGCAAATATTTATGCGATCACGGGCATCTATGTGCGTTACGGTTGGAGCAAAGTCCAATTTTACTTGGATCACAAAGGTTGAAGTAATTGTCATGCCTAAGAGTTCTCTGTTACTTTCCCTTTAATTGCGAGTCGATTCTAAAATCTTCTCCCAAATTCCTGATTGTCGAAATAAGCACATCTCTGAGACAGCGACAGTTGATCGGGCTCCTCGATTGCCCTGTTGGCCATTTCAGATTGCGCCACACGGCGTCCAATTGTATATATGCATATGTTTGCGCAGGTGCGTGCGTGCCCGCGTGAGATGGGACAAGAAGGAAAATACGAAATGTAGCAATAATGGGCTGTTAAGAACCACGCGCCTTGCGTTGATACCCTCATGTGCTAACACTGCCCCACCAATCAGAGCTGGCGACAGAGTGGCGGCAGGTCGGAACATCTACTACCACTTCTACGGCCTACTACGAGGGTGGTGGAAGATAATCGCTCCTGCAATGCTGGAGGCATCGTAGCGAGTGCGTGCTCGTGCTGCGCACGTGTATCCTGACTGCCCATTTGCGTCCTATGTGACGTGCGTGTTGAAGGTGCGCAGGTGTGTGTGCGTGCGTGCGTATATGTATGCGCACTGGGCAGAAGTCGTGTGCGTGCTGGTCTGCGGTGCGTCCGTAGAGGACTATTGATTTCGATGCTGCGTGCGTATGTGTGTGCGCGTGTTAACTTTCTGTTTGCTGACTAAGTATGCGTGTGTTTACAACGCGACTACTGTCGTAGTTATTGGAGCTTTACAAGGGAAGGCAGAGGTCATGCTTTCAATTGATTTCGCTTTCGTGCATATTTCGGGACCTTAAAGATAATCTATTCCAAACCCACCAATAAAAAAGCGTCTCTTCTCGATCAAGCGTGCTAAGAAATACACACTTTTTTTAAAAGCCCTCATATCCCGAATTTCCAGGCATATGTGACATTTTTACTGAAAGATGTCAATATTTTCAACTCAACTTGACAGCCATCTCCTGGCCAAAAGTAGTTACTAGGCTTAGGTTGAGTTTCTGTCGTTTCTGTGACCGCCAAAAATTACTCAGCGGACGGCATGGAGTTGCTCTACTCTCTCGTTATCTTGTCTTTACAAGGACGTTCTTTTTGCTTCTCGGTGAATTGATGTTCAACATTTCAAAGATGCGTTAAAGAACTTCAGGGTGTATATCAGCTTACTCGAATTAGTTTTGGTGGAAAAAAACAATGCGTTTGGGATCTCGTTGTCAGAAAGTTGTCCTAACTACTTTGTCGTGATTAAGCAATTGTTCCCTTAAATCGAGCAAAAATTGAGTCGTATTCAATTCGTTTGGATGAGTAAATCTAAGTCGTTTTGTAGAAGTAGGTCTGAAATAAGTATAAAAGGCTTCAGTCGTCCACTTCCACATTCAATCCAATTTTCGCAAGTTCCTATCATCAGAAGCCAATTTTTAACTTATAGACACCAGATTTTCAAAGCCGTTCATCGCCCCAAACCTTTCATCAGGAGTCTCTGTCTGGAATGGGTCCCAAACAGGGCTCTCAACCTCGCTCCGATCGGTCCTCAAACTCACCAGCTGACGAGTTTGCCCCACCCTCGCTGCCTCCGAGGTCAGTCTACTCCCTTATTCTCCAGAGAATCCATTCAAGAATACGATTTTCACTTTAAATGATTTCAAATCCTTTTAAAAGAGTTTTGATGGCTAACCAAAGTCTTGCCGGGTCGGGCCATGCCTTGGTGATAGCGTGGTTCCTTTTGTGAGCCACGTCTTTTTGTTGAGATAGGGCTGTCCCCACCCCATTGTGAAGTGGCTAAATGGGCAATCGTACGTGTGTGTCGATTGTTTTGACATGTGCCGGAACCCGGCTGTCACTGCAAAACGGCTCTGGTTGTTCTTGTGCTGCCCTCGAGATTCTTACTTCTGGGCTGTGACCGTAAAAATGTTCTGGAATTTTTCTGTTGGGAAATGGGGTGCTAGATAGGTCTAATGTGGTTCGCTCACTATACAGTGCTCCTCATTCGCTGCTGCTTTCTGGTTGCGGATTTGATTTTGACCTAACCGTCAAGAGTCGTGGAAGTGCTTGGAATTTTACTCTGATTCTTTTCAAACATATTCGCTAATTGCAATTGAATTGTTAATAATTGTCGATGGGACTTGGGTGGATCTTCTCACCGTACATTTGATTATGCATTTGTTTGGAAAAAGGCGTAGAATCGGAAAAAATGAGGAAGTCTGAATGAATCATTCACTGGGCCTTCTTTTAAAGCTTTTCTAACCAAGGTCTTCCGATTTTTCGTTTTTGTTTTTTTTGTCGAGAAACCTGGATAAACCGTTCTACCACACATACATGCGTGTAAACAAACCGTGAGATTTCAATTGAAAGGTTATCATGATATTATCTCCGAATTTTCGTCCCGTTTTCCCAGAGATTGGCCTAAATAAATTCCCCCGTGTGTTCTTCGGTAGTGTTGATTTCATGGTCATGGTCATGGTGAAGATGATTGGAGGCACATGAATTGCCGTAATTTTCAGGGAAATATCCTGTTTTGACGTTATTTTTCACCAACTCTGACTATGGCGAAAGCAGGATTTTCATAACTTGCTTCATATGGGTAAATTTTGAACCTCATTTCAAAATCGATGGAGATCATTGCTGCTCTGATCAATTTAAGCCAGATTTTGATGACCACAATTAATGTCCGCTTTATATGTTTTATTACATCACGTCAGATAGTTGGATTTATATGACCTTGTAAGCCTCCTGCCAAAGAATTGGCATTGTAGCTGAAAATGGATGTTGACGTGGAAATTAAATGTTCATCACGTCACTATCGCAAAATTGTTTGCTCATGGGTGCTTTCATAACTGCTTGACACTTTTTTCTCTTCGGAGTGCAGACGTAATCCTCCACCACCGCCGCCCCGAAGCGGCAGTGGTTTATGCGCCTCACAGCCTCTATCGCCACAGCAACCGCCTCAGCAACAGCATCATAGTCAGTGTCTATCACCGGATCAAAGGCGTTACCCCGCAGCCGCTGTCGCTACGTGCCAACGTCCCTCGCCGCCCCAGCGCGCCTCGGTGCAGCCGCCTCCTCCTCCACCACTACCACCTCCGGAAGTGGTATCGGAGTGTGTTGATTTGGAGGTAACCAACGTTCTGTTGCGCCTCCTCTTCGCGCGTTTTGCAGGCACCGCCGTTCCCTCCGCCGGCACCGTCACCAGTGGGTCCGCCGTGGAGGGCGGAGCGCCGGATCTGCGTCGAGTGGTGGCGCATCTTGTTCGCATTGCTCACACAGAAATTTATATCCAACCACCAAGTCTGCAGACGCCCCAACGGTGTCTAGAGGCCTCGGTGGGGCCTAGTGGTGGGCTGTTGGAAAAAATGGAGGCGTCGATTTATGAACAGGCACCACCTTCATCTGCTGCCTACCTACATTCTGGTGGGTCGTGTGACTGTGTAGTCGCTGGTTTCTCTCGTATGGCCTTTAACCAAACTGTACGCAAACGAACACAGTATTTGGTTTCATGTCCTCGTTAAGTTCCGCGCGGTTGCTTTTCATCACTAGTTGACGAGTCTCCCTCATGCCCAGTTACTGTTTCCTTCAAATGTGATTGTGTTCAAGGTCTGTATTTTCAAATGTTGTGTACCCCATGATATTTCCTTTCACCACTAGATAATGAGTTCTCCTTGTAATCATTCAAGTTTATCTCTAACTGAGTGCAAGATAAATAAACCGGTGTTCTGCTGGTTCACATAGGGCTCAAATGTCTGTGAGTGGACTTGTAGCGGTGGAGCGCTGAGGTATGCTGATAGTGAGTTGGAGCTACGTATGCCTACAGTGGGAGTCTGAATGAATATAAAATCGAAATAACAGTCTACGTGCTACGCTCAATGCTTTAATGAACACACTGTTTCTGATTCCATTATGTCGAGCGTGCGATGCTAAATGAAGCGGTCAAGAATCTGATTGTGGCTGTCATTTTGTAGGGGGTCATAGGCTTATGCTGTGTTAGTAACCTTGTGTAGTCAGTGGCCTTGCCTTTTATTTAGCCTGTATACTTCATGCACACTCTGGCCTTAATGCACGCAAAAGGTTTAAAGAGGACACATTTCTCATGATTCATGATTCAATGCTGCATTTGCAGACTATCACCGGTCCCTCATAGTTTGAGATTGCTGAGAAGTGTTATTAAATTTATTTCCCTCTGGACTGAAATTTCATGTCTCATGTGCTTATAAAAAGCCTGCTTTCCAATGACTGCTGGTTGCAAATTACACCGTGCATTCTCTTCAAATGAGGCCTCTTTTTTAAAGGGCTTAGCACCGGCAGCATGTTATCTTTTTCGCAGCCACTCCATTTTTGTTCGCTCAGCGTGGACAGCAAAAAAAGAACATCTAGGCTGGATTTTCTGCCTAAATAACGTGTTAAATTAAGGGAAATCGTGCTTCTGTGAAGCTAGACAATTGGGCCGCAAAAGGTGACGCCTTCAAATAAATTCGTGCTTTGAAGTGTCAGATTAAATTTGAGTTTTGCTCTCGAATGAAGAAATAGAAATGAATGAAGGATTCGTAAGGTCTCGCCGTGGTGACACAATTGATGGGAATTAAGCGGTGATACCGGGTTTTAAGTCAGAAATAATGGTCTAATAGTTTCAAAATTCCACAAGAATTAGGTTGTTTTGCTTGTCCCCTCTAGAGAAGACTTTTGGGCCCAACATGGCTGTGGTGAACACAGTGACAAAAATCCAGAGAAGCAACAATTCGAACGACGAGACAGCCTCTATTTCCTCCTCTTCTGCCTCTTCGGATTCGGCATCTTCTAGCGACGAGGAAGAGGATGAGGACGAAGCAGATGTTGAAGGCGCGGATTGTGACCTCTACGAAGGTGTGGGAGGAGACGCAAATTCCCTCAGAGTGGGTGCGCCTTCTCCTACCACCTCCACTCCCCTCTCCGCCCCCAAGACTGTCTCCGCTGCCACTGCCAACACGTCTGCTTCGCAACAAACAAATTCAACCACACTGCTGACGGTCGCAGAATTGCATGCGCTTCCACAGAATATGACCATCAAGTGTCTCAAGGCTTCTGCTATGCAGGTAGATAAACTGTTCAAAATTTGGTTCATCCATGTTTCTATTTTGCGCTTGTAACTGTTTTCTTCTTTCGTAATGGGAGACCGAGCCATTTTAACGGGTCATGTGTATTGTCAGAAGCTATGATAAGGTCTGTAGAAGTTTAAATCCTGCAATTAAGTGCTATTTGCCTCAGCAGCTAAGGTATTCATCTTTGAATTACGTCTTAAAACTTCTTACTTAAGAATATTGTTATTTTGGGGGCAATCGTCATCGTTTAATTCCGGAATGAAATGACTTCGACTAAATTTATTTGAGATAGTTATTTCTAATTTTTTTCACTGTCAAATACAGTTGGAAAGAGAATTTATCGTACGTGATACCCTGAGGCTTTCTAAAAGGCGAAATGATGCATAGTACTCGGAGAGGATATTTCTTGTCGACTTACGGAGGCCAGGCTGTCCGGTAAAGTTGCAATGACGGACCCTTAAGTGACCCGTTGCCACAACCGAGAGTTACACTGAGTATTACAGGTAATCTTGAATAATACTTTCTACCAGCGCCTAACGCAGCGGCGCAATAGGTAGCCTGATGTACAGGTAAATTCTTCTTTTTCAATAAACATTCTGAACCAAACATCAATGTAAAGTTGAGCAGTATTGGTTTTATCTATTCGATTTCACTCATGTGTTTTGCACATCTTTGATCGACCTGTAGGTGTGAAAAGTTCTCATTTTACCGAGCTTCCAAATCTCTGTTACTGCGTAGTTTGGCCTCGAGGATAGCCACAGTGTACGTGGCTCCTTTTATTGCGGATACCACAAAGCGTAGGGTTCATAAGTTTAGTCATTTTGTCGTCCCTGTTCTACGGAATGAAAATCGTGCGTTTTGGATTAGTGATAATCGGATTTCCACTAATTTGAGCATCAAGTTCATACCTAGGGTAATACCTTTCCAGAAGGGACTTGGGCATCGCAGCATCGCGGCATCAAAATGTCACGGGCTCACACCCATTACGTTTTGCAAATGTAGATATTAGGTTTATGTACAATTTGATGGACTTTGGTTTTTCTTCTACATTTTGATGAAAATTGTTTAGCAAAGTAAGTTTGATTTTACTTTTTCCGGTTATTTTCCCCATTCCACTAAGTATGTAGTGAAGAACAGACTTTCTACTTGATCACTGCATTTGTTTCCATTGTAAGCAAGAGAAGATGACTTGCCAGATAGATGGTGGAATGGCATTTGTAGACATTTTGGCTAGATCTCCAAAAACCCCTCTTGTCTGTTTACCGCAATTCAACATGCACGCTTGGACGGCCTTCAGGACGGACTTGATTGATTGAGTCACTTGGATTCAATATTTACGCTACCCTTCGAGCTCAGTTCGCGTCGAGTCTAGTCATTATCGTAAATATGGATCAAATTAGCACATCCACTACCACCGAGATACTATCCAATTTCCTTAGCTGAGCCCTGTACCAGACCGTGTGACATGCTGTTTAGCGTCAAGTCATGTAGGATACCCCTGGTACGTCTTTGTTTTTTGAGTATCAGTTAGTCAAAAATGTCCTGACTACTGTCATTGTTATGATCAATAAGAGATCTGGGTTCCAATAGTCGATTTCCCTCCGGAACTCTTGTAGCGAATGTGCTGTGGAAGGGCTCAAATTTCAGCTATCTTGCCTCTATGCCAAGTAGAATGACTCAGTCTGGAGTTGGCACTGATCACCAATTGCTACCCTTGTTGTAGTTACTGCCATTTGTGTATCTCCAAACCGTCCTCACGTCCCTAAACAGTATTCTTGCAATTTCTCTGTTAGGCTTTGGAACGTGTGAGTCGATGCGTCCTCCCTTTTCTGTCTGTTCTCTTTCCGTGGTCAGGTGAATCAGACTACCTGCATTGCCGGCGTGGCAAATAAAAGCATTTCTGAGAGAATTAATTATATACCCTTAGGCTTTTTTGTAGAATGCCTCAGCCTATTTCACTTACCCAGTAGTGTAATGATCAAACTGCCTCGGGAGTAGGTTATCACGTCTCCCAATCTGCGGAAATAGCTTGGAATGGTATCGGAGAAGCACTAAGTGGCAAAGTTGCTTCCAGTGATTAATGTGCTTTTATTTGCAGTAGTTACTACCAACTGTGTTTGATGGTAGTACAATCGGATCATTTCCAATCGCGCTTGAAAACTTTTTGAGAGTAGATAAAACTAGACGGAATTTTTCCTCTCCACCCTTCACTTTAGCAAGGGTTTGCAAGTACTCTGCCTTTGCGTGATCGGTGTCAACGGATGTATATGCTATTTTCAACGGATCCGGTACATGAGGCAACGGGTCGTGAAAAATGCGCCTGCAGAAGTTCTTCTTTCTCAGTGCGTCGCAATGAAGATTTATGGATAAATGGATCTGGAATGCACAATAAAATTGTTTGTTTTCGTAGACTAAGCGAAACCACCCGCCCTGTTTGCGTTTCGTCTCTTCCAATATCGCGACTTGTGATCTCAACTGAGTGAGATTAGTGGGCTCTTGAAACCGCGATTTCTTTTGGTTCCATGGTAGATGTTAAGCGAACTAACCAGCGCTGAACCTTTGGTTCAGGAGGTTCTGCTCATTTGGGAAACCCGAACTTTACCGTAACTTTTTACGATTAACCGTACAGTTTAGGGCCATCAGATCCAATTAATGCCAATTTCTCTGCTCCTTCCAGGCGCTCATCACACTGGTCTCCGCTTACCATCTTGACCCGGCACTGCGCCGACGTGATTTGGACATAGCTCAACTTCTGGCGCGCATACAGGTGTACACAATGACACAGAGCGAACGTGTAGTTGCGGCCCGAGGCGCGGCGGTCGCGGGGGCAGAGGGTCGACTCTCGCCTGACGATGGAAAGCGCGCCGCGCCCACCCACGTGCCTGTGCCTGAAGTGGCCGCTCTCGTTCGCCTCTCCTTCCATCCAAATCATCGACAGGCCATTTGCGATCTCGGTGCGTGTTTGACATTGTCCATGAGGTGTGGATGGATTTCTGTTTGCAAAAACGTCGTGTTTTGGCTTTTAGGCATTGTTTGACAAATAGTTAGGAAGAATTATTTTTCCCTTCGTTACGATTGATCTGAGTAAACTATGGTCTGATCGAGGCCTTCATCTTTGCTTTCGTGTCACTGACAGCCTCTTGTCGCTTTCGTCTGTTATATAATAGATAAAATCTCAGTGCGAATTACTTTTTCCCTTCCGTCCTTCGGTTTTTATTGTTACTATGTTTTTCCCGATTTGTTTTTAAGGTGTTATTAGATCAAATCCATTATCTGTTTTTTTTTTCTCGCTGTTAAGACCACGAATCCTCTTTCATCTTCCTCTATTCGTCACTAATAGGCGAAAATTGTGCCGTCGCTGCGTGTCTCTGAAACGCCGGCGTGCATAACCTACTCATTCACAGCATTTTCCCTTTAATTTCAATCTGCCTAAGAATTTGCAACCTTGGTGCGAATAATCTTCCTCCTATCTTTCTTTGTTTTTTTTGTTGTTGTGTTCATAAAATTCGTCTCTGAGGCATCAAATTTGCTTGCCAAAAGCATTTTCATCCATTTGTTTTGCATAAAACCCTCCACGATCTCTTGACGCATTCCTTTTCTACTCTAGCTTGTTCCCAAATGATTTCAGCTTCGGTTATTGTCGTTGCTCTGTGTGGTTGTATTTCGTGTTTTTCTTCGAGATGTAAGCAGGTAGTACCCATCATTTCTACTTCAACTGTCCTAAAAAAATTAGAAGCAAACTTGGAGCAAATTCCTTTTTCTTCCTGTCACATTACCGCTTTCCACCGATCTGTTACCGATTTTTCTCATCCTATATCCACTTGGGTAGTTTACATAATTGTACCAGACCTCATTTCTTCACCAAAAGTGCCATTCGGTTCTTGAGGTCTTCTTAACTTAGATTTAAGCTTGTTTGGTTTAAAAGGAACTCCTTGACGAAGTAAAGGCTGTATGTTTAGTAACTACCACCCTATTTGTTTTATTGGATCCAAAAGTCCTTTGGAAACTTTGGCGTTAGCTCTAAAGCCGAATCGGTCCAATTTTCATTCGTAAGGTTTAATGGCCTTAAAAGTTCACCTCATTTACCTGAAAAGGCATCGACTACAACCTACAACCAGTTCTTTTTTCTTCCATTCATCCGTTGAAACTACATTTTCGGGCACTAAGGATGCATGCGTTTCTCTTTTCTAACAGGAATTCATTTGCTTTTATTCACTTAGATCTGGAAACTATCTAGAACTGTCTTGTAGCGTTGCTAACTATTTCCTCGACATTACGACATTTCCAGTGCACGGTAGCATTTGGTTGCCCTTCAAGATGCCGTGATTAGTACTAGGTTATGAATAGCTTGGATTTCGCTACCATGGCCATGAATAACTCTTGAATTGAGATATAATTGAAGAGTGCTTGTTATCATATGCCCCTAAAATGAGCATCGATTCACAAAATTGTATCAATCATTCTCCCTTATGCCTACGCTGAACTTGGCTTGGTCGTCTGGATGGGAGATTTAGTCCTTTTCTTTTTTCCTAACAGGAGGCCTGCACGCCCTTCTGAGTCTTTTGCGATGGGAACATGCATGGTGGCAGTTGAGAGGTGAGCGCGGTCACGTTAATGCCCTCGCCATCCCCACCAACACCTCGCAGGTGCACTCTACAACCCCTCCTACGGGTGCGGGTCTAGGTGCTGCACCCTTAGACCAATCAGCTTCTGCGACAGTGGTGGCAGTGGGTGAGCGTGGTGAGACGGCGGCTGTGACGGGGGCTATGTCGACAGCGGAAGCGAGTTTGGCCCTTCGTCGCTACATCTGTGTGGCACTCACGAATCTCACTTTTGGCGCGCCTGCTAACAAGGCCTTTGTGTGCAAACGGCGTAGTCATTTGGAGGCGCTTATCGCTCAACTGGAGGTTGGCAGCGAGGAGTTGAAACAGGCAAGTCTCTCCTAGTTTAGGTTTTTTCCAAGGTCGGGTGACTTGGAGAGCGAACTGGCTGGGCTTGAAATCGTTTGTGGATTCATTAATTATTATTATTTACCTAAATGGCTGCATAAAATGTGGCCACCTTTAACACTTTCATTGTTGAATTGATCGCATGCTGTCAACAAAAGCTTATGGGTATCGTCAACAGCTTTTCATTGGACTGTGTGCGAGAATTGAACTACAGTGATTTCCACCTTGAGAGAAGGAATGTTTTCACTGAAGATAAATTTTAAATCTAATTGTTCTCAAGGGTATCATTAAATTTCCTAACCACGTTTGTTCTTTACCGCTTTTAAAGAAAAATCTGAACGACTGGGATCGAACGCGCATTCAGATAGCAAAAGCGGAAAAGCATTATGCAAAGAAGATGCTAAACAGATTCGCAGAAGGCCACGCTAAAATGAAAGGACTGACAAGACAACACCAATGGCATAATGGGTGGAGTGAGGTAGCTTCACTACAGTTATATAGAAAAAAAAACATTCCAAACAGGGGGAGCGATATTGTATCCTTCCATTCGCAAACTTTTAAGCATGTTGATCCACGGCGTGTGGATTGTGGGTTTATTGAAGGCTCTAAGACTAGGTTGCCAAGACGAAAGGTGAATCGAATTTACCTTAATGGGTGGTTAAAAATCAAATGTCCAATTTCAAATTCATTCAGTGCAGTTCATTGAGACAATTAATCATGTAGTAGCCGCCTAAGTCATTACCGACTATACATTTTGCTGTTTTAATGTCGAATCATAAGCTACTTATTCATTTGGTGGAACGCATCTAGCTATCCGACTTAACCTACATTTTCATTCGCATTTAGTGAATCCTGACACCCATTCTTGTGCAGGAGGCGTTTACTTCAGGCCAGGGCCCATGATCTTACAAATGAAAGTGGACATGCCGCCGTGGCGGTATTCCACGTAGTTGTATTTGAGAAGTTTATCTCATTACACACCAATAGCCATCACTGATGTCGTAAGGCATGGTGTCAAAGCTCTCGATTATCTGGCAAACGCTGTGGTAAATGCATGAATGCTGTAGAGAGCAGTGCGGCTTCATCTTCCCCAAATGTGTTATTTTTATCAACTCATAGATCTTGGTTTGACTTAAGCGTTCTTCGCATTCCTGTTACTAGCACTGAGAATTCGCTATACTGATTTGTACTGTTCTAACAGGTGGCAGCAAGTGTGCTGCGAAACCTGAGTTGGCACACAGACGCGCGTAGTAAAGCGGCTCTGCGTCGGGCACAGGCGGCCACGCGACTCACCCGTGCGGTGCTCTCGGCACAGCGTGAGGCTACCCTCCGCACCACCCTTAACGCCCTTTGGAACCTCTCCTCTCACTCCACTGCCAACCGCAAGGCTGTCTGCAGGTATTCATCCTGCTCCTAATTTGTCTGCATGCTCCTTATCCTCTATTCCCACCACTACAAATTTCTCCCCAGCCCCTCATCTCTCAATCACTGCTGTGAAATTATTGTTGCTATTTCTCCAGCGACAAATGATTTGGGTACAACTAAAACCACCACCATAGTTAATTCTAGCGTATTCACATGAATGGAACCTGCAAACATGCGGTGAAGGTATTTTTCAGCCGCTGTGCTTCTCAACGCTTCTCTATTTTCTTTATTAATCCTCTTTTCAAAGACTTTTGTTGTGACTAATGCTACCGGTGTCTATGCAATTATTTCTAACCCCGCCTGCAGCATAAAAGCAAATTTTGAAATAGGCACCCATGGCACTAAAGTTATTTATTCAAGATTAAGGTAATGTGAATTGGGGTTTGGACTAAATGAAGTATGACAATGCTCACGCCCTTCCTCTGCTTCCTCTCTCGATTGTCATCCTGTCACTGATACGCTTTTTGAAAATGCTTTTTTTTAGGAAGGGCCATTTTAAAATTCTTTTACTCATCCACTGTGCATCAATTAATGACCGAACGCTTCATTTGCCGTGAAAATCTCTTCAGGCACTATATCACTCAGCTACCCTTTTCTTGCGTTACTGCTTCCAATATCGTTACCATTGCCCCTTCGACTGCTGTCGTTGTGTCTGTAGCCGTTAACACTTCGACTTTTATCACCACCAACGCAGCAGTAAATTCTGTTACCATTATGCTGTGAAAGTATTTTTCGGGCACTGTATTCTCCAACGGTCCTCTAGTTAGTGCTGCAGCTGTTGCTCGTTACTGCAGCTGTAACTGCTGCCATTAGAACAGTGTAAGGGCTGCTGAGCAAGGTCTGCGGCACCTCTATAATTTCGTAACGGTTCAGGTGGAGTTAAACTGCTGCTTCTGTCGTTGATTTTATTGCTTTCATCGCCAATATAACGCAACTGTAATGACCCGGTGGCCTTGTCGTCACTACTAATGCCTCTTTCCTATGTTAACTTTGGCTATTGTTGCTAATGTCGCCTTTCCTGACATTACTTCTGCCAATGGTATGAATTCCGCCAACTTTTCAGTAATCAGGCTTATAAACTTGTGAAAGTTTACTTGGTTTTTTCTTGGTAGGAAATGCGTAGTTTTACCCTTTTGACTTTTCGATTTGTCGAGGAATGTCTGCTATATTTCGCTCTAGGGTGGCTAATATTGTTCCATTGTCATCCTTCAAAATGCAGCACTGTGAAAGCGATGAATTGCAACTGTAATCATGACAATTTCTTGGAGTTCCGTTTCAAAAACACGAGACAGTGGGAATCTTAGCTCTTTTGAGATGGTACCGGGCATTAGCTCAACCCTTTTATCTACTGTGGTGCTTTGCGACGTAAAGCACTTAGTACTTGAAATCTTAGTATCATAAGCTGATAGCGGTTATGGTACCGATTGAGATCGTTAAGGATCAAAGGTTGGAGCAAATTAGATTTTTTTTCATAATCTTGGACAACCGGTGCTCTTTGTCACTCGTTCTCTGAAACAATTTAACTGTTCTTTTTTGTGTAACCCTTATTGAGCCTAATCATCCACCAGTAGTCGAAGTCATAGAGCTACCGTGGAAGTTCTTCTCATCATTTAATCTTTCATTGTCTTTCAGCTGTTGCTGTAGCGTTCCGATACTTCCTTGAGGATAAAAAGATTTAGCGCACTAGAGCAGAATATGTACTGGGCTACAGGCATGGTTTGGAAGTCATGGCGCCCAGTGAAACTACAAGGGCGAAGTCTTGAGTGTCCACGAAATCAAAACGAAGAATTGAATAAATAATCAAAGTATTGTATAGCCTCCATCTCATTCTGATCGTCGTCTTCGGCACTCCTCTTCGTCAACCTCCTGCGTTAGCAATCACAACGTAGTCGGTGCTGTAAGGAAACTCCCACGAATCAACCGCTTCATAGAGTTTGCGTGCAACTGAGAAGATACTTAACTACCCCTCCACTGATCTCTCCTGTCAAATCTACTGGGTCCGGAGGTGTGTCCTGTTTGGGAACTGTATTGGGGACGAGGAATGTGCTGACCTTCACTTATGTCAATTGTTAGCCATGAGAATGACTAGTCAAAAGGCAGAGTCATTTAATAAAGGATGGGGATTAAAGCGATTTTTTATAAATAAGCTCTCTTGTCTATCTCTCTTTGGTGCTCTATTCTTGCCTCAGTGCTGCCCAGCCAACTAGTAGAGATTGAAGAAGTCTCGCATGCTCATTTCATTGGCTTCTTCATGTCCGCACCGTGGACAATTTTGTAACAAACTCTTCCCGATGGTTTATAGCCTGTGTCGCTTCAATTGTGAATAGCATTCCTGCAGGCCACGGAACTGGAGCAGTTGCTGAAGGCGGAGGTCATTTTGAACTCCTCTGCTAGGGGTCGTCACGGATCCTTCCATCCGCAGCATATGCCTTTCTTCCGTCGCGTCAAGGTTTAGCGTTAAGGAATTGAATTGAAGGTGGAGGTCCTTTAGGATTGGGTTTTTATGCTGTTTCGGACAATGTAGTGTCCTGAGACTTCCTTGAAGAGGAAGGAAATTATAATATTAGGACGGCATGGAGGCCTTGCCACCCAGCGGAAATAAAGGGGTGGAGCCTTAGGTGTCTGTAAAGCTAAAAATTAAAGTATTTGCTGTAGGAGTCCCTCGTATCATTGGATCTCTTAATGGCTCTTTGGTATTACCACTGCCTCTATTCCTATCGCTCACTCTGTTAACTTTGCATTAATTGGGCTTGCAGAAACACTATTGATGTGTTTTTCCGTTAGTATGTCTCCCTCCAGTTACGAATGTTTTCACTTTTCTATTTCTTTTATAGCAAGTGATGTTCTCACTACTGCTGATTCTGCAAAGCTTTATGCCTTACTCTGCACTATCATTTGTACAATTGTCACGAAAACTGACACAGCGTTTCAATATCAGCGACATAGGATGTGGTTATACGGCTGCTACATTCCTTTTCATTCGATACGTTCTAGAAGGATTCAAGAGTAATCTGGGTGAAATATGCATAAATTTTTAGCTATTCAATTCAAATACGGCGGTCTGTCCTGTTTCGATCCACGGATATCGATGTTGCTTAGATGATGTGGTTGTGTAGGCAGGATTCTTAGATGATAGTTAGTGAATGCGTCGGCGATCGAAACGATTGACAGGTATACCGGTAGTGCTGAGAGGTCATGCTTAAATACCGCTTCAAAATGCTTCCATTGAATTTTCAGCTGCCATTTTTCCCTCAATTTCAGTGTGAACGGCGCTCTTGCTTTCTTGGTATCAACCCTCGATGCTAAAAATCCCAACAAGGACGTGGAAATTAAGGCCAACAGTGGAGGCGTTTTACGCAATCTCTGTCCCGTGATTGTCAATAGCTTGGAGTATCGGTAGGTGTTCGGGAATCTCTTCTTGAGTGTCTATTTGTTCCTCGTCATTCATTTCTCATTGCATCAATTATAGGGCTGTACTTCGGACACACAACTGCATCTCAATTCTTCTGGAACAGCTACGGACGTCACCGAGCGTTACGGTCGTGGTGAATGTCTGTGAAGTTTTGGGGGCGCTCTCGGCGACACCCCTTCGTGACGCGAAACCCAGTTCAGCTCTCCTGTTTGAGTCTGCTACCACGGATCAAGCTTTAATGATTCGTCTGGGTGCTCTTGATATTCTTCATCGATTGGCACATTCTCGCCATCGCTACGTAGTCAGTAGTTCCAAACAGGCTTTGGAAAACCTCGAACGGGCCCACGTTTTAATAAAGAACCAGCGTGTGGTGCCCTACCCTGCCAACACGGAGGCTTCCTCCTTCAACCCCTCCACCACAACCGCCAGCCCTGCTACGAGTAACCAATCCTCTTCTGGTTCCGCTTCTCCTACTTCGCCTGCAGAACAGGTCTACCGCCGGCGGATGAGCAATCGGTCGCACCTACGTTTTGGTCTACTCTCTGTGGTTCTGGAGACTAACGACGACTTCGAGGAGGAGGAAGAGAGTGGTGAAGAATCCAGTAGTGGGGAAGATGAGGAGGAGGGAGCTGACGAGGTGGATAGTGTTCCAGAGGAGGAACGAAGCACTGAGTGCTCTTCAAAGGTATCGGAAGCTGGTGGAGAAGAGGAGGCGGAGTTCAAGTTACCTGAGTATCCTCCCACTCCCGATGATCATCATGTAAACACTTCAGCGGAGAAACCGCCAACTCCCCCTCCGCCACCTGGCTACGCTCAGGGCTCAGTGGAAGAGGAAGAGCAAGCGTGCGTGTACGCAGAGGAGGGGACACCCTTTGGACCTTCTGCTCGGGCCTCCACTCTTGATCTGCGTTCGCCTCCAAAACAAGAGTCTTCTATTATTTATGACAACTTTGTTCCCTCACAACGCCGCTCCGTTCACCCCTACGTCAACGTTGATGTGTCAAACAAAAGCACCACGCTGAAACAAGTGTCTTCCAGTGAGGTCTCTTCGCCAGGTTTTGAGACTTCTTCCACTGGGGCCGTTCTGGAGACTCCGCTTATGTTTTCCAGGGCTACTTCGTCGTGTATCTCATCGGTTGACTTCGGACCCCTTCCACCGATTGAGTCGTCACCGGAGAGTGTTTATTCGGTTGCTTTGGATGACGATGATGGAGATCCGAATGAGGCAATTGCTCTTGGCACGAGTCCTAGTAATCTTCCTCCTTCATTGATTGATGATGGGAAGAAATCTAGACCTCTGGGTAATGTGGAAAAGATAGGTGTGGTGGAGGAGGAGACTCAAATAATGTTCGCAGAAGAAGGTTCTCCACTGGACAGCAGTTCCCTTAGTGGCGACCGCGAGTCTGCTGTAGCTGCACCACCGATGTGGAGTGCTCCTGAACCCACAGTAGACAGTGTTCAATCCTCTCACAACATACTTCAGCAATGCATCGCTTCGGTGATGCCATCAGTTCCATTGACAACTCAGCCAACAGTCAGTTATCCAGGCGACAGTGTAGGTGCTGCAGCCGCTCCCACTGAGGACACAATCCAGTCCTTCGCGGTAGAAGGCACACCGTTCGCATTCTCTACGAAAAACAGTTCACTTAGCGACGTATCGATCACGGATCTGGAAGGCGGTTGCGGAGGTACCTCTGCTTCCTCAGAACTGTCTAAATCAGCGTCGCCAAGACAATCCATGTTGAAGGGTGATGTGTATACATGCTCCACAGAGGATGCGAGCTCAGTAAATGAGGCGGAAGAAGAGGAGGGGTCTGTGAACCTTCTCTCTGAAGTCATTCAGTCGGCGTTACCGAAACAGGGTGGATTTGCGACGGCGAGAGGACATACTGAGGTCGTTAATATAGACAGTACTGAGGACGTTTCGGTGATGGGACATAATAAGATGATCGGTGGGAGTAAGCTGGTTGCTCCGAGAATCGGATTCGGGCACCCCATGCAGCAGAGGAGACCGCAGGCCACTGTCGCCCCGATGCAACAGCGGAATGTTGAAGGTAGGTTCAAATAGGTTTTATTTTTTAATTATGGCAGGTATTTAATGGTTTATGAAACCTTACGAATACCTTCTGAAACGGATCAGGTGCATTAGATTTGGTCTGGCTTTAGCATCCAGTAAGACACGGTAATTTTTCGTAACTAAAATCGTTTGGAAGGTCTATCACCTTGCGATCGTTAAATGTGAAACTTGCTTAAATCCTTCCTTCGCATCCAAAATGCTAAACTGAATAAGTTCTTGGTGCTTTTGTCTAGCGATTCTTTTGGGAGAAATTTATTACCTTTACTAAACTTGATCTTTGACTTTCACTTTTGTCAACTTTCAACTTTAACGATCGACTTTGGACAAATCTGGGGCACATTTATAATTGGGGCCCTATGCGATATTCCACCTTATCACTCGAATTAAATTCTGGTGCCCAAAGCTTTGCCTCGAAACCCGAACTTTGGCTATCATATGTGTCATCCTTTCTTTATGAGCCGATAGCGGTCGACGACAGCCTATTAAGTAATCGGAATTCAAAACTGAAGTGAACCATTTCTTCTCTGGACCTTTTTGACTTTTCAGAAAGACAAACGGTGTCTGTCGATGAGAACACGAAGTCAGAAGGCAAACAGAGCAGCGGCAGTGATGCTGACAACTCCTCCTTCTCTTCGCTCCTAAGTATCGAGTCTGTTGGTGTTGAAACCAGTCTTCTTCAGGTGAATATCACAGTTTTAAGACATTCCAATTAATTCGGTGCTAACAAACTCATTTTCTCGTATTTAAGGAATGCATTTCCTCTGCAATGCCAACACCGAAACTCCCAATTTCATCCTCCTGTCGTGGGGTCGGTGGAGTCAAAATCGCGGAACCTCCCCAACAGACTTTTGGCTATGCGCTTCCAGCTCCATCCGCTACTGCACCAATCACAACACCAGTTTCGCCGCACTCTCAATCACCTTCTCCACTGGCCGTGTCTGAAATTGCAACAAGTCCTAGACAGCAGCAAAATCAACAACAGCAGCAAGTTTTGCTTCAAACACGACGGCAACAGTCAACTTCTGTCAGTAGTAATAGTACAGGAGGGAGTGTTAGTGGACTCCGAAGGGCGGGACATTTTTTAGCTCATGGTTCCGGCACTGCAGACGCTCATACCAGCAGGCCGGAGACCACCCAGATCCAAGCCAACAGCCCTTTCATCAACACCACCACCAACGCCACCAGTCGCCTTGTCCAAATGAGGAAGCGGACGAACTCGAAGACGGTCGTGGGGTCGGCAGCAGTGGCCCCAGCTCGCGACAACGCAGCGGTGCAAGCTCTAAAGGCTCCTCACTCAATGTCTGGCATCGCCTCACGAGACAACACTGAGACATCTCCAGCTGCTGCCATCATCTCTGTCAAAAGTGCCATACCCACTACAGGTGCGCTGAAGGGAGTCAATTTTTATCGGCCGCCTAAAATTAGCGTTGGAAGATGGCATTTTATGTGCCCGCTCTGCAAATATACCATCCGTCTTTCTCTGGTTCCCCTCCATTGGGCGAAAGTTGATGTTTGACATTTGAAGGCGCTTGAGTTTTCTTGGGGAATAAGGGGTTGGAGGAGTTTTTTTCATGCTTGTTGAACTTTTAACCCTATTTGAATCCAATCATTAGTTCATGTACGATTTGTGCGTTGTGAAATACTATGAAGTGCCGTTATAGATTGTTCGGAATTTTGATACGCCTAATATGCATTTCGTACCCATTAGGAGATTTAATTAAAACGCTTGATTTAAGCAAGGACTTAATGTTTCTAAACGTCCAAAATCACTTTACCACTTATCAACCTTTACCTACCAGTCACTTTCGCCATTCAGTTTTGAAACCCTTTGAAGTGGACAAGAGGGGGACTGAAGACGAGTTTTTCCCACTGCCTCCACCCTCGGGTAACTTTGACGCTGATGATGATTCTGTGACTTTGGTGGGCGATAGCAGCCCACCTTGGAGACCATCTCCACGCTCAACCCCACCTCCCCATGGCGACAAAACTGTAAGCTGAGTTCGGGCTTGCATTTTGCTTCACACAACTGTTTCTACTCACGTGGTTCGTGTAAAACCAGTTGTATAATCTCAACGCCCAGGTTGAAGATCAGGACGATGGATTGTTGGATCTTGACGCCATGATGAATCAATCCGATGACAACCTGGATCTGGAGAGGGAACCTCAAAAAACATCTGAACTTTTACCGCGGACAGACTTGACCACTCCATTAGGCATCAAGCCGCCGACCGTAATACCATCCAGCAACCACCAGATCGCCAGTCCTAGCTCGAGTCTCTTGCGACCACCCACCACGGGACTTCGCAGGCCCACCACTGGGCTGCTTTCTCGTTCAAGACTATCCACTGCATCATCTTCAACCTCCTCCACATCATCCTCAACTTCTGTCTCGCCGCAGCGTCTACCTGGCGCTAGGGCTCAGTCAGCCACTCCTTCGCCATCCGCTACTAGCGGTAGTTTGCCTCAGGTAATGCACTCAGAAATCCAAAATCGAATAGGCTTCGGTCATCTTGCATAGTCATTTCCTTCGGATATTAAATAGGTGTCTAGGAACCATGATAAGTAAAATATGAATTGTTAAATGCTGGGTGCCATTGCCTACACCAGATCTTTGGCGTCCATTGCTTGTTATCAAATAATAAGCAGGTGTTTTAGCAATCTTTTGTCTTTATTTAGGTGCAGGAAGGGAGCTGGTGTACTCCATGCACTAGTGACCTTCCCTATAAAATTCACTCAAAAATTGCCTTACGATTAAGTTTGCAGTTGTGAGTGAGGTGTTAGAATCCAAACTAATTTAACAAAGTTCTTTTACTGAGTGGTACCTGACCCTTTTATTGACTAAGGTGTTAAGTGTTCATGCCCCTTGATCGTAACATGCTTAAATTTTGCCCACAGTTCTCCAAGTTCCGCTTGACTAACAGCGTCGTCTCCACTGCTTCCTCCACCTCCTTACCTCGGCTTGGAACTCCATCGACAAGGAAAACACTGGCCGAAGGGACGCGGTCATTGGTAGCTAAGCGCTCCATTTCTGCCACTAGCAGTATGACCTCTGGCCTCGACACACCCCCTCGTTTCGCCACCACACCTGCATCATCGGCATCGATGGCCGTGCGGAGTCTCGGAACTAGTCCGTCTTGGAGCATTAAAAGTGGTGCATC
This sequence comes from Taenia solium, assembly GCA_001870725.1. Lineage (NCBI taxonomy): Eukaryota > Metazoa > Platyhelminthes > Cestoda > Cyclophyllidea > Taeniidae > Taenia > Taenia solium. Next base: position 75,453 of record MIEF01008551.1, read on the forward strand.
AGGGCGTAGTGCGCCACGGACCGGTATCAAATCATCGCCTTGCTCCAATGTTACCACAACTGTGTCGAAAAAGGCAGACATGACAACTGCCCCGAAGAAGGTAATTAGGACGGGGGCCCGCGGTGAAGCACTGGCAGAAGAGAGACAGCAATTGCGTCTACAGGAGGAAACAAAAGGAGTCCGTGGAGGGCGCAAGGTTTCAGCCTCAACAGGTCCGGTCTCCTTTTCACCTTTATTAAGGTCCTGCAATTTTTTAAGGAACTGGAACGCATCCTTGAAAGCGATTATGCGCCATTTTGGTTGAACAAGTTCGAAGAATTTGCGAACAAGAAGCAGAATTTATACCTATTCAATAGTTTGAGACTCTTTACCCTCCTCAAAATTTCCAAATTTTTGACGTAAAAGTGGAGTTATGCATTTTCATTATTTCTCTTATAGCAATATAGCGCCTCAAGTCATTCGTGAATTCGAAATAAGGTGTACTGTTATGAAAGAGGGTTCATTGCTGGGGTGCAGGAGGGCTTAGAACTAGAGCCATGCATGGATAGCAACGCCACCAGGGTGGTAGTACAACTTATTTGACTGAGGTGTCTGTGTAGTTAAATGGACATCCAAGCAAATATCATTCTACGGAGGTGAACTATGGAACATAGAGGTTTTGACTCCTGTCGAAAATATTCCATTGTCTTCTAGTTCGAAAATCGAGGATCACTGGAACCTCCTCTGTCCACCGCACGGCTTCAGCCAGAGCGATTATTTCCTCACCGCATCAAGCTCCAGTCTCTGTCGCTCGGCAGAAATCTGGAGTAAATACTACTCGCCCACTTAGTCAAACTTCTTTGTCGTCTGCAACACTGACGATGGCGGCCACTGAACGAGCCGCGATGTCTGGTCTTAAACCGCCCGGTTTTTCCTCGTCTTCCCTGAGCGGCTCAGCGCTTCGCCCCCCGCAGACACGCATCGCCAAACCTTCTGCGCCACATTCAACGTCGAAAATGATAACATCGAAGACTTCTCCTCCTTTAGCGGGTGTCCAAACGGCGGATCAGTGGATTGTCCGACGGGAACTTACCAGCTAGGCGCTGCCGATTGTCGCCAGCCATCACTTTCTTCCCTGCATTTTTAGACGACGCTCTCACTACTTTCTTAGTTGGTTCACCTTCACTCGTCTCTACTGATCTATGCATTGTGACAAACCTAGAAACAAAATCTCTCTGCATGCATACCTTGGTCGCTGTTTGTACCTCTTCCTCCGCCTCCTCGCCTTTTAGTGTGCAACCATCATCTATCGCTCTCCCCCTCGATTATCATCATTACTGTGTGACCCCTTTGCTCCAAGATAAAGTGCATTCATGCTCCAATTCCTCTCTTGTTTGTCAGTGTTGATGTAAGCGCATCCCTAATCATTTGTCTGTCATGTCAATTTTTTCGAGTTGGGAAGGAATTACGACCTCGTTTGAGATGTTGCTTAATTCTACTTCAGTAGACACTTTATTCAATACCGAAATTAGTCAATCACCGGTTGAGTCTTTCGCATTGTAACGTAGAAATAGAAATGAAGCAAGAGGATATTTCATGCTAAAATAGAGCACATAAGCGAATGGTTTATCGACGGAAAAGTGAGGATTGGAGCAGGAATCCTCCCACTTGTTTCAAATACTCTCATTGAGTTGCCGGCTATAAAATGAAGTATCAAGTGATTGAGTTGATAGAAGCAAGCTGTAATTCCATGCGCACACCGAAGGCGCTGAAGCATTCATTTATCTCTGAAAGTGGTGATAGCTCTACTAGTTGGGCTTTGACGTGTTTGCCACCAACACGATGACCATCGTCCATGCATCAATATTTACAAGATGATAAATTTAACTGATGCTTGGGAATTAAGAAATGTAACCATCCTACACGTAAGATTAACCAATCTTTTTTGAATCCAATCCCAGGCGAGGGGTTCTACGGCGTCACAGATATGTGACGCTGGTAGCAAATTTTCTGAACGAAGCAGTAATTTGCCGTTTTGTGGGGAGTGGAGAACATCTGTCATCAGTTTGTACAGTTTATTGCTTTAGGCTGACTCCTTGCTTGGTGTCCAGATTGGCTGGAACAAGTGCTATACAGAAAAGTCGGTTTTAAGGTCACTTATCCTTAGGGGTGTCCCGTTTAAAGCTTGCCTTGTTCACGTATTTTAAGCTTCAAAGTAAGATCGAAGTGTTGTGGTCATCAAATCATCCTGCTATAATGTTTCAAATGACTTAATGAACTTGCATTCATTAGCTTCCTGGAATCTTTCGGTTCGTAGCTGCTGATCGATTCGCAAGATTATTGTCTGATCAAAATTTTGGCACAATTTACCTACAAAATATGTTTCAACTTATTAGTAAGTTAATAACTTGGCGATAATCTTGACCGTACCTCGGAATGTTCTAAGAGTGGGTGGATAATCAAGAAAAACCTTATTTTGGAAAATAATAACAGCCTAAAAAATTGTACTTTGACAAGTTTTGGCCGCCCAGAGAAATGTGGAACGTTGTATCACTTAAGAAGGGGCGATACTTCACACCTACTAAAATGTAAAGTATACTAGCTTTTTTTGTTTGAACTTCACTCCTACAGCAGTTATGATACGCGCAAATCATTCCTTAACACTGTCTACGAACGCCTTTCACGGAAAACTGCTTGTACTAATGAGTTTGGAACTAAAAAGTGCTTAGGAGACCAGCACCTTGGCACAATACTACCTCATCCTCTAAAGAGAGGTTCGATCGTTCTTCTCGTACCCATCTGACTGCCTTGTTCAACGAGGTCATCTCTTTCGCTATAGACTTATAAAATGTCAAGAATTTCTCGTATACCAGAGCCGTGTCGGGACCGGTGCTCTACACTTTTCTCCAATGACGTTTACTGTGACATTACCTGTTTTTGCCGGGACTAATCTGGTCTGATAGTACTGTTGCAACTTCTCGTACCAGCAGGCAGCCAAGCGACCTATCTCATTCATGGTTTTCCCTCAGGTCTACCAGCGTCAGTTGATCTGTTTCTAATGCGAACTTCCTCGCTATCGAGTAATGCTCGAAGTGTTTAAACAATCTGAAGACACCGAACTCCCTTTGTGACAATACACTGCCTTGGCTGCATCACTGGCGTCAGTATCCAATACGAGTGATGGGACACAAAGTTCAAAGAATGGTAACACTAGATTCGGTTTGGAGTGGAGCATTCGCTTCAGCATCTTAAACGCTTCATTGTGCTCCTTCTCCCATTTAAATTTTTTTTTTTTAACTTGCTTTCCTATCAGGCTCACACCCCTCTTTGGCGCACAAGCATCATTTCTCATTTTCAATCAGAAATGCGCACCTTCGCAATCCATCCCTCCTCATTGGTTAAATAATCAAGAGTTTGTGTATTTCTGCCAACTTTTATTTTAATTCCTTCTACGCAGTTTGTCCCTTCGCTTTGAATGCATCTTGGCATTTATCATCGTGGCAATAATTTATAGGTCACATGTTAGCCAGACAAGCTGTTAGAATTCGTGATTTAGCCAGTAATTTAAGCGTCCTCGTACTTAGTAAATTATCATTACCACTTTTGTGACCAGGGCATCCATGTAACGACTGGTCGCTTCAGCCGATAAATGAGGCACCCTGTTTAAACTTATGCCGCTCAAGACCTAAAATGCAAGGTTTCTCACGTCTGCAATGGTTTGAAAGTCGTTTATTTGCAACAACAAACAGTTATAAACTGACAATGACTCCTAATAATTGCTGTGCTGCTGGTGGGGAAAGTGTCTATTGCCTAACAAAGCCGTTAGTGAACGGCGGGATGCCCGCCTTGCCAATGGCCGAACTGAGGGCAATTAGTTGGCCGGGCAACCGTCACACAATAAAAAGTGAGTACGGTAATGGAATCAGACGTTTTTGTCTAAACTTCCCTCACCACACGAAAGTTTAAAGGATAAATTTATCAATTCCGCCTTATTCTTTTAAAACACCCCGGGTTTTAGGAAGTTTTTCTCCCAATTTTGATGCTTTTGTCTGTACAATTAATTTTCCACACAATCAACCGCTATGCCTTCTGTAAAGAGAGCCAGATGAAATACCTATCCCCAGGATTACGAAATTGAAGTTAAATGCTATGAGTGTTCTGCCTATTCTACGCAAAACGTCCAGTCTCCTAAAATAGGGCTCCTCACCATCGCTGTCCAGGTCACTTCGTTCACTCCAGTTTTCTAACAGTCTATCGAATTTTTTTCGTGTCTCAGAGGTGAATTTTAAGTTATTGTCATTCGTGCTTCAGCCTTTTAGGAAGAGAGAATACATGCACCCTGGAGGGGCTTTGGAAGCCAAGTCCGTTCTTGACAAGCACTTCAATCCAATATCCTGTAGAACGATTAGTTACTGCTGCTACACAACTAAATTTAAAGGATTCAAAGCGTCCATCATGGAGCCGTGTACAAAATATGGACAGGAGTGCATAAATTACGCAAACATTCTTTCTTCTCTCTGCATTCTCCGTAGTGGACAAACTTCTGCTGGATGGGCAATGGTGGATTGGGTTGTGGCGATAAGGAAACTGAATATTAGTCATAATAACATGAATCGTCAATTTTCTCTGATGGCTTGGCTTTATGAGATGTGCATCAGGAAATGAAATGCATACGCTGAAGGACATTGCATCGCCTCAAGGAGTGCAAAACCAGTGAACTTCCGCGGTACAGCTTACAAGGAGAGTGGAATTAAGAACTCCTTGGAATCGGCCTGGCGAATTACTGGCTTTGACATCAGACGTCTTTGCACCGCGAGCACCCACTGCGTAGTAATAGACAACGCAGTTTCCACTAAAGAAGCTTTTGATGGCGACCAAAATTTGAGGAGGACTATGCACGACGTTTTGTTTGAATTTATGTGTTTAACCACGCAGTATCTTCCAACCTCGAAGGGACACCTCCTCATTGTTGTGCAACATCTGTTATTCTTTCCGCTATCGTATATCTATTAGCGTCTTAGGGAGGACTTGGGTGTTTTAACAGCCCCATCATTTAAGTGGATTGTTAATTAAACACGAGATTGTAGGGCGCTATCTCCATCCTTTTCCTGAGGGTTCCAATTAATGGAGTCAAGTTAACGAGGTAGTCCACGTGCCATTGTTAAAAACAATGCCCTTTCTCCTTAAATTCCACCCCAGAAGCGATTAATTAAGCTGATTGTGTTTTTTGAAAGGAGGGTTTAAGTAGCTTTTAAACGGTAGTAGAAATTGCTGCAAAAGATTCACCATTAACAAAGTTAAAAGGTTGCAAACATCGGTCCTCAAATTGATGTGGCAGATGGAAAATTTCTGGAGTAGTCACTGCGAATCATATGGGTATTTCTCAATCAAACTCTTGTCTTAAGGCTAGCACTATGCAGGAAGTGATTCAAAATGTTCAAAGAAATAGACCTCCTCTTGCTGAGGCATTTAAATTCCTGAGGTGACTACAACCCCAAGTTTAAGGTACTGGAAATTTTTTTGGAATTCGTTTCCACAGCCGTTTTTGAATGTATCTCGATTTCCGTTAACAAATATAACCTATAAGTTTGTAATCATAAGAAGGTTAAATGCATTCAAAATATTATAGATCCTTAGGACTTGAAACACCCCTATTTTCCATTACCCGGTTAGCAATCACACAATTACTCGTTGTACCTCTCATGCTTCCCCAGTCTTTGGCCTCTGGGTACTCTGATAAAAAAACTCTACAGCTTTTAAGCTTGTGCATCCAAATGCTATTGTCTGATGCAAATCAAACCTATACTTGAGACTTCGCAGAGTTGGAACTGGCTGCTACTTTAGCAGCGGACCGCAAGAGCCGGTCAAATCACTGTTAGCCGAGATGGCGGTAGCAGTTGCATGTGGCAGTGAAGCTTCTTATGGGTGTAGATGTAAAACTCATAAAGATCAATAGAGTAATTTAAGGGTGTTACAGTGATGGGATGCTCAACGGCAGTGAGGTGTATGAATGATGCATCTGCCATAAGGACTGCTAATGCTGATTCCGCTTTAGGAGTCATTTCTGTGCAAACACGAACAGTGGGGAGAAAGCCTGAACCCGGCTATTCGACTATCCTAGGAGGTGTCAAACAAGATAATTCACTAAAATGCATGCTATTCAAAGAAGCCAGATCCAGCAGAGTGCCAGACGACTCAGAGTAACTGATTCGCGCACTGAGTTGAAGAGCACTTTGATGAGGAAGTTGAGCACATTCTTGATCGTAAGTGACGAAATCCGAGCCCTGAAAGGTGCATCGATGCCAAAGTGAAAGTGAATGTCAGAGGATGGATCGTCTGCATGAGGTCGTGAAATTTCGTCTACGTTCATGATGCTTGGCGAGAATATGCGCTTCTTAGCGACTTAGGCAACTTTGTTTTGGGTAATTTCGGGTACTGTGCTCCATGCGTGTTCTTTAATCAAAACGAAAACATTTTAATCGTTTGCCTCACTTTAATCCCTTGGCTTAAAACCCAAAACCAAATGCAGTGTTGTTACATTACCATTGTTACACCCGCGAAAGGATCAAAGCTGCAAGGTATTCAGAAGGTTTATGAAAAATTACTCTAAAAAGATCGGCAGCATATGACCATAACCCCATTATTTTAGCACTTAGCCATTCTTTTGTGCCCTTTCACCCTTTACAAAGGTGGTTCATTGTTGTGGCTGCCGTCTTGTTGCGTAGAAATTTCATTCTTTAAAAATGGAGAACCGATTTGCAGGTAGGAGTTGACATCAACACCAAACCAAAATTTAACCTCATAATTGACCTACTTAACTGTGAAACAATTGGGATTAGTGGTTTCCTTGGATGTGAATATTGAAGAAGCATAAGCTTCTTTTCTTTCTTTCAATTCATGATCTTTTCTGAGAACGATTTTTAAAATATGATGCATTAAATAAGTTAGATGAAAGTAAGGCCAGCCATTGCGTTTTCCAAATGTATTGCTGTGGCTGTCGATTTCTCATTTTGGCTTCGCGACTGCCTTAGGATCTGCATTTGTGCTTCCGCTTCTAGCACGGCCTCTGGAACACCCAGTACCCTCTTATTCTCTCTGCATGCCGGCACTGCGTATTCTCCAGTGGAATTATGACTTCCTTCAACTTTAGAAAGGGCTCGGGGCGTTATTCTTGGAGAGAACAAACTGGTTTGCTTCCTTAGTCGAACCTACTGTAGTAAGAACGCTTCCTCCAAAGTTTGACAGTTTTGCAGCATCAATGTGTTGCAGCCCTAATAACTACTACAAATGCAACATCTTTTTAGTAGTATGCAAATAGCTGTTTAGGTTTTAAATAATTCTATTGCCATCTGGACATTTCGATTGCCTCGTAGTTCAAATACCAAGACTATATTTGTCTACATTATGCAGCTTTTTTTGAAGTTGATTCATTCACTGGCTGACGAGCTCAAAAAATTCCCATGGAACTTTGCGAATATATTCTCACTAGGTGCAAGGACTCCTCCACCTATCAACCATGCCGCACAGTTGAGTTAGGCAATACTACTAGCAATGTTGGTATTTGCTACCAAACCATTCGTGCATCTCCCTTCTAGCTGACCCTTGCCTTAGAAAGTTTTAAAAGAAAAAGGAAAATCCTGACGTTCATAGAAAATTTATTTTTAACTCAGGTGGTTTTAATTAGGAGAAGTTCGTAGTCAAACAAGTGCAACGGGACACAGCAATGCTTGCGGAATTGGGTAAGGCTTTTGCTAGAGAATCCTTAGCCAAACCTACAAAGATGAGTAAAATAAACGGGTTAGGTCCCCTTTGCAGCAAAGCGTGTTAATTTTTGATGGGCTCTGATCATACCTTGGTCGTCCAATGATTGCGAAGTACTCGTTTACTTGTCGCAGATAGTCTCTCAAAGCGGCAGGATTGTTGAGCACAGATTCGGGTGGGTTGACGATTGAGAGAGGATCGGCTCGTTTTACGTAGTCGGTGTTGGTGGAACCATCATCTAAGACGTCTACAGGAACATCCAACCAGCTATGCGAAAGCGGGGAGCGATACTGCAGCTGGTCCTGCTGTTGCTGCTCCAGCTGGTGCCTGAGGGCACTCGCAGCCCGTGCCAACCGACGCTCGTCGACGTGCACGCCAGCGGTATTTAGTGGGACCATTAAGGCTAGAAAAACCACTAAATAGATGGGTGTTGATTTCACGAAGGTGAACATCTCCTTGTAGGCTAAAATTGAGCAGTAATTAGCTATTCACGAAAATTGACTCAAGATATTAAACGTTTTCCAGGCAGGCAGACCTAGCATAAGAAATGATGAATAAAATAGGTTTTCCACTTTAATTTTTTAAAGTTTGTGTCAGAGAGTAATAATTTAGATTAGATATCTATTCAAATCTGGTGCTTCTGATCAGAAAACCCTTTATCACTAGTTATGGATTAGAAATTACTGATGCTCTCTCTTTAAGGCGTATCGTTGCGATGAACCTATGAACCCTAAATAAGAAAATAAATTACAACTGAAAACCTAGAGCGCATCACTTAAACGCAAAGGCTTTCGAAACTAAAGTCTAGTGATAATTACAAATTCCTTAATTAAAAAATTAATTTTTAGAAAAATGAAAAAATATTTTATCAAATTAGGGAAGAAAAATTACAACGGCTGTCCAATGCATGCAAGCTCTCAATGCGTTGCAAGCTACGGAAAAGTCGAGAAATGAAGAACGACCCACCGTTATCTGTGGCAGTACGACATCCAAACTTGCCTCTGCGCCCCTTCAGCTTTTATACTTGAGGCTGGGACAAACGGACCAATGAGATGCGTCCAATCCGTCGAACTACATTTAGCCTCCTCAGTGTTTACAGGCGGTAGATAATACCAGGATCAAGGAAATGGGGTATTTTATTTGTTTTTAACGCCAATGAAAGAGAATTTCGCAATGACTTCATTTACACTTGTACTTCCATGCTCAAATATAAAGGGAATGGCCCATTATATTTGCTATCTATTTTGAGTAAATTGGGATGTCTGTGACAAAATTCTCCCTCAGACTTAAGGTTAAGTATTCAGTACACACATTCTAAAGGCCTCTGTTTATTTCATTTTAAAGAGCGGAACTTGTCACTTCTAACAAAACATTGGGTATTAATCTCAGACAGCTAAACATCAAGTAAGAGGGGATGAGCCCTTAATGCATACCCGAGGTTAGCTACTCAGAGGGCAAAGTGAATTGGCACTGATGACTGGTGGACCAGCATTCCATCTTATCGAATCCAAATTCCCTTCATAAAGTGGACTGTATTGTTATATTCCGATGCCTGTTGACGAAATTACTCCTGAAGATTAAACTGCGGGATAATTTCACATCAACCTTTCAGTGTAATGCTCAAATCATAGGGTTATTTACAGAGTTGTTGTTTTCTAACCACTGTTGGCCTGGCCTCAGGTAAAATGTTACCCAACTTTGCCCCTTTTTTATTCACTACTATCAATGCCACTCCATTTACCATTGTTGGTGACTTCAGTGTAGACGCATAACACACAATTCGGGGAGATGAGGTGTTGTAGATAGGGCTTGCGATTTCCACCCAACTCAAAATTGGCAAAACAAAAGCAGTGATGCCACCAACTCCTGGCTGTAAAAAGAGTAAATTTGACACAATCATAGCCTTTGGGATTCATGAACATAAATCATGAAATGCAAGGAATGCACTATTTTCCTTCTGGTGAGACTATCGTGCCATGTAGATTTTGGCGTAATACCATCTAATGGACGCCATTTTCTCCAGTGCAATAATGTATGCCCCGTTCTTTATCTTGGTTACGTGAATTTTGAATGGCGCGGCTGTTGGAATTCCGCCGAGCATCATGGCCTCTGGGTGGTACCGACAGCCCTTCAGCTTTTCTACACGTCGGGGCTACATAATTTTCTTCAGTAAAATGCCTCCTTTTGTGTTCAGGGAAGTCTTAAAACGCTATAATGGGGAAAGTAAGCATTTTAGAATTTCCCCGACATAAGTGGAAATGCGAATCCTCCTACTTTTGCACAGATTTTACCTCTGCCAGAGCTGACGCAACATCTTTCCCATAATCATGCTACCTGATCTCCACACTCAGGTCCAGTTGAGGGGTCACTACATGCATCTTCTTCTTCTTCTTCTTGTATTTCATTTTAGATCGTCTTGGAAGACAAAAATCCATTCTCAAGTTCAACATTAAATCCTCTTAGGATGCACTTATTAACATGTGAAGCAGGGATCCGCTTTGAATACTTTTGCGATATGTTCTGTGCTTTTAAATGACGTCACAACGCCAAATTCTTTTATTTTACTACATGTATCTTCTTCTGTGCATTTATGTGTCATTACCTTGAAATAAATTTTTTGGCATATTCTGCACCCGATTTTCGGCTTTTCTTCAATATTGAAATGTAAAAATATCACATGACAATTTAACACCTTCCAATATGCCTTTTACAGGCAGTTTTGTGAAGCAAAAGGCAAATAATCTTATGCTATGGGCATTGCCGCCAACAATAACAGCTACAATCCATTTGTGAACAGTGAGATCAAGAAGAGTCATATTGGTAGAAAAGTAATACTGAGAGAGCAAAGGATCCTCAAGTTTCATAAAACTATGCGAAAAATGTGGAAGATGCGTTCGCTACGCTGACAAAATATATCTGCTCTCTAGTTAATGTTGTGTGAGAAAAGTTTGCAACTTTTTGATATGAGAATCAAATTTCAAATGGTAGTCTGCATAGCGCATCTAACTGACAGTAGGGTGAAGTGGTTCTAAAGTGATATTGAAAAGATCGCTTTGATTCAATGTCTACAAATCCTTGGAATGAAACACTTCTAGATTTGTTACATTTACTCGGTCAGAAAGATTGTAATCACCACCAAAGTGGCCAGACGCCATTACTGCTACTCCATTGTGTGTGGTGCGATAATCACGGACGATGTTGGCCAACTCTCCGTTGACAGTTAGCCTATGGGCTGGTCGGAGGCGTCACGGATCAACTACTTGCACTCGTGCATTTTTGGTCATCCAACTTGTTCGGATGTGCTATGAAAGTTTATGGTAGTGTATGCGAAGCTGTATCAAATGGTAGTTGACCTGACTTCTTGTAGATGCTCACGGCTGTGTACTGCATGGTGGCTGTGTGTTTGTTCAGACAGGTTGCAAGGCTGTCTTCGAGAACATCTTGGTCTTTTGATTCAACATCTGACAACCAGTGGCCCCTTACTGCTTTCGGTGTGTTTTACCATGGCAGTGTGCATCTTAGCGGGCAGTTTGAGAGCACAGTGAGGGTACAGAACATCGATGTCTTTAGAGGAATCAAAGTTTTACAAAGTGCCCGGAGCTCCATCTTCTACACACTGTAATTGATATCTGCTTTGACTTCTTTATATGCGGCGAAATTACATTGAACATCTGTCGCAACGCGCGCTAGAGCACGTCAGTCGTTATTCCACAATAAAGTATTATCGTGTTTTGTTCAATCAATCCTTGGCAAAGTGTTGCCTGAATTTGTTTGTTGGTTTTTAAGCTTCGACCGATTTTATTTTGAGTTTAGCTATATGATGGGATTTATAGGCTACAGGCAAATACGAAGCGCCATTGGTACTGGTGTACATGCTTTAGCCTGCTCAAGTTTGCCTTCCTCGCTCAACTCTAAACAGTGGTACCGAGCATGACACTGTAGACGAACGCACAATTGTGAGCTCGCAAGTTGGGTTTTGTTCAAAATAGAGAGAACATTTGACAATCCACTGTAATGTCGCAACTCAATTTTGTCGGTGTAGCCTGGCACACTTGGTGACGATATGACTGAATCCATTCTCACATCATTGTTTTTTGTTGTCTTGTCAAGTAGCCACAGTAAAGCCGATAAATGTTTATTCAACTTTGTAATAAAAGATTTATGAACAAACGCGTGTTCAAAAGCATTGGAAGGCAGAAAAAGGGTCCAACAATCAGCACCACGTGTAAAAGTCACAATATGGTAAAAGGTGAAGACGTAGAAGCATTATTATTCACTCACTGTCGTCTCATCTAGCCAGCCCTTCTCATATCTCTGGCCAGACAAGATGATGAGTCGAAGAATGTGCTCCTTTATCGCCTTCACTATGCCATGTACCACAATGCATGCGTCAGGTGCAAGGCACTGAGAGATTCCCTAGTCGACATTTTGAAACCTTGGCAATGAGAGTGTGTAATAAAGTATCTAGAAGTCTGCATGGAACAATACTTGTAAGCCACACTTGTGTTACAATTGTGTCACCAAAAAGGAATGGCAAACCGCTTATATGGGGAACCACGCCAATTGGCATCCCTCCATTTGCACCGCATCGGCTCCCCCTCATTCATTCGCCATGGCAGTGTGCTAATGAGTAGATGCTGACTGCAGAGTGTGTGCTAATTACAATAGAAAATAGGATTTACGGCAGCAGCGATTATGTTTGTTTCGACAGACATCAGCCATTAGGAAGGATATACATTGACTGTGAATAATACTCTAGATACGCTATTTTACATTGCTAAAAATTGTTCTCCACTCTTGATTGATACTTTTTTCTCTTTTCGTTCATGCATTTTGGCTAGACAAAACGTCATGGAGATTAAGGCTGCGCTGTCCAGTGTGTGTTTCTCTCCACTTTTATGTTTTACAAATCTTCCAACGTGCTGCTCACATGTAGTGGCCTCAATCCTTTTCCTTTCACATGCCGTCCCCACCATATGTCTAAAAATGATGTTTGATTTTACTCCTGATAAAGTATCTATTGTCTACAATGTATTCATAGAATACATATCCTACACTTGAAACTCATATGCGAGACCACGCTCTAATCACTCTCTTTGATCTGTCATGTGGCGTATCAGAAAAGCATCGCTTTCAAAATGGACTCAAATTTTGTGAAACTTTACATTATGTGACGCTCACAATAGCAAATGAATGGAGCCTAGCGACCCCAATGGTCCACATTAGATCTGCACCAGTTTGACGAGATGTCATGAATGAGGATGAAGAATTGAGGCGCACATGATCAACTCAGCACAGGGTGAGGAACGCAAAAAACTCTCTGTACCTTTCTCTAATTACTTATAAGGCGTTTCCAGACATCGTAGGAATTAATAGTCTTGGCTTTGATCAGAAAGTAGATTTAGATGCATTTACCTTATCACCCTTCTCTACCCAAATGGTGTGCCGCCCCGATTGACTTTGTACTTCAGCTGCGTGATCCATTGTTTCCAAATCTGTTTGCAGCAAGCAGATGTCGGTAATGGTGCAGAGTCCTTAGCATACCATTGAAAAAGACGGAGCCCGTCAGATGGTGTTAGTGCCTCTGGATCCTAAACATGTAGCAGAAGCCAGACTGGAAGCAATCTTTTGAAATGTGAGAACACTTTGAGCTAGCCCCAGTTTCGACTTCTCAGGCCGCCTCCACAATTCCTATACCAAAATCTCCCACTTTTGACCTCTGTACTATTCGTGTTCCATCTTTGCACCATTAACTGCAGCATGGTTGCTTCAATACTACCGACCACTTGGATATCGTCGCTGCTCCGTTCGCTTGAAACACATTCACCGCAATTCAGCGTTACTCATGGTCTATCCGCCACTCGTCACCAAGCATAACGTGGGTTCCGTGGAATCAAATTTATACCAGGTATCCCACTTTCATACTTTCGTTAGTACGAGTAGGCAGCATCCCTCACAATCCTCGTGCAATACCCTATTCAGCAGCATCAGCCAGCTTTGCAAAGAGGAAGTCGGCATCAACACTAGAGAGTTGCATGGCTGAAGCAAAGCCTTTCCCCATCGTTAGCGCTGTTACATATTCCAGTGTTAAGGACTGCTATTTGTCTACCATTCGCCACGAGGATGTCTAGAGCAAAGCGAGCATTGAGTAAGGAATTGGCATTGTGCAGGTGCTACTATTGATAGAACGGAAGGTAAAAAGGTACAGGTAAATGGAGAGGGCGTAAAAGCGGTGATTTAAAGCAAACACACATCAAATGTTATACCTGTGGAGTCTGATGCAGTGATTAATGATCGGCTGGTACAACATTCAAGGAGCTCCATCTTTAAAAACATCGTTACTTGCAGGATTGGTAGGGAAGGAAGGGGAAAGTAATGGATAAAGACGTACCGACAGTCCTTTCGCGCCGCATGACCATATCCAAGGAGGTGAAGACGGACACTTACATAATGGACGGGGTCCGTTTTTGTGTATCTCTTTCATGTTGCACTACTTGAAGTCACGCTCAATTAACCGTGGATCTGCTCTGTTATGCTCCTGTTCTGCATCAAGCTTTATTGTCTGTTTTCACATGAATCATTTATCCATCCTTTCTGCAATGATTTCCTCAATATCTCTTACGCACTTGTACAAACAGGGATTTGATTAGATGCTGTTTCACCTGCTTTATCTTATGTTATCGTCTCGGCTAATTAACCATTCCAAACACTTGTTTGCGATTGCAACTACCGAGTTTTTAAATTACGCATTGATGGGAGAAATTTTCAAGCATTTTTCGAAGGCAGCCCATTGCTATCCATTTCTGCAACCCATTGTGTAAAGGTCCTACAATTTCAATGTAAATAATTTAAATTTTGGGCTCTCTGTAACCGGAATTTCGTATTTGGCACAATAATTTTCAAACGGAACAATAGAATGGGGTTGTTTTTTTACTTTTACACACGTTAGAGACTTGTCAAAGGCGCAATCAGCCTTATTAGCGTTATGGCTATTCATATTTAGTGCTGGTTGCAATTCCATGCATGAGGACACAGCAAGAAAAACTGCATTCTCTTTATTTTGTTTACGGCATCGAATTCGTTTTCGTAACTCTATGTGAAAATCTGACTGGAATTAACCATTCCTGGCCATGACTAGCTTTAGCCAACTAGAGCTATTTATTGCATCTCAGGTAAGTTTTTCATAGCGAATCCTATCGGCGTAGGCTGCACGAAATTCAAACAAATCGTTGCCAGCGCCATCATATGCAGGTTTGCCGATAGTCAGGTCAACAACTTCACTCTAAATGTGAAACGAGGTGTCGAAGATACGAAAATTGTGCAGTAGACGGTAGCATATTATGCCATTAGATTCACCCTAAAACGTATTTTACCATAAAAACTTCATGAATTTGGGTTTCCTATCCATTCTATCGTGTTGGCTAGTAATCATTTTTGTAGCTATTTATTTCCTGCCTGCGCATTGATTGGGTCACATTTCATGTACAGATTGATGACAGACGAAGCAGAAGTTAAAAGCACTTAAAAGGGAAGAGTTAAGATATAATGTACAGTGTGATCATTTTACGCAATAATATAACTTCTTCTGCACACAAGGATTCCAGAACTGCCCTGACTTTTAGCTCACGTCTACAGATTTCAGTTTACTTTCCATCAAATCACAGTGGATTCAATTACAAAGATTTGTCATATCAAGACTGCAACGATAAATCAAAAGTAAAACGTTGCAGACCTCTTCACATAAAACCATGATTTCAGCATTTTTTAGCCCGTAAAACATGGAAAACCAATGTCAGTCAGATGCGATTGACTATACAAGTTAGCTTCTTCGTCTCAACATTGGTCGTTATCACCAACTCCCATTGTTGCTCAATTGCCTTAACCCCTCCATCTGCACCCCCCTCCTTCCCCAAAATAGCAACATCAAGCTTGACGATTCCCCACCAATCCATTTGACTATGCTAACTCGCACGTGAAAACCATTTTCGCATGAGTTGTGGCTCACTATTTTAAACCTTGCTGACTGGCGTGCATGTCTAACGGATGCTCCTCTACTGTGGAGAATTCGTAGGGAATGCATGCTGTGCGCTCCTGCATCACCACTCCAGACATTCACGGTGGCACTCCTACCAACAGTGACCAAGTCATTACCACCGGCACAAAACAGATCGATGGAAACCTCACTTTCTCGATGCCCAATTCCCGGGACGGTGAACACAGAGAGTCCTGATAACAAAGAAAGGGGTAGACTTCATTGCTCCTGGACATGGACACGGCTACAATTGGTCTTGCTTCGAAATTTTTGATGCTCCAAGGCACATCGATCATTCCTTGCACTCCGACACGAATTCACCGAAGGAACAACCTTCGTTGCTAGTGTCAAACAATACACCACGCGCTCACTTCCCTGCCCGAGTGCAGCACCTTCTGTCACTGCCACTCACAGGTTGATCTTGAGTAACTAAAGGAGGTGATGCATAACTCTGGTCTCTGGATAATTACATGCTTTTACTTATTTCAAGTTACACATGCAAATTTGGTTCATTGCAGCAGAAGAACAGGCTTGATTTTCGGAATGTAGTGGGGTCTTCAAATAGGTCAGTCAAATCCAACCATTTTTTCACAGCTACTTCCATTGCAAGACTCATAGATGCGGTTAAAGTCATTGAAGTGACTTTGAGGTTTTGTAAACGATAGAGAGACAATTCTCAAGGTGAGGCATGAAATCTGCAGTTGAATGTTTGTTTCACGAAAGTGAAAAAAATATTATTAGGTATTTTCGAATGTCCGCAGGCTTGCAGTTTTGCCCATTTTACAATCAATCTCCTTCTTTCTACTGCTTTATCCAACTCTACACTCTGATCGAAGCAAAGAGCATTCATAACTCTGGTTTTCTGCCCTCTTCATTTACTTGTACCTTTTCACCTTCCGTCCTATCAATAGTAGCACCTGCACAATGCCAATTCCTTACTCAATGCTCGCTTTGCTCTAGACATCCTCGTGGCGAATGGTAGACAAATAGCAGTCCTTAACACTGGAATATGTAACAGCGCTAACGATGGGGAAAGGCTTTGCTTCAGCCATGCAACTCTCTAGTGTTGATGCCGACTTCCTCTTTGCAAAGCTGGCTGATGCTGCTGAATAGGGTATTGCACGAGGATTGTGAGGGATGCTGCCTACTCGTACTAACGAAAGTATGAAAGTGGGATACCTGGTATACATTTGATATGGACCAATTCCTACAAAGTTACATGTCATTGATGTTTACTTTTCCAAAAATCTTATATCTGTGTAAATATTAAGTGATTTCCTACCCAAAAGATCTTGTCCTTTTATTCTCTGCGTTACCTTTGCAGTTGTGATCATAACAGAAAAGCCAGAAAAGAGCATTCGTCCGATTTCGTATGTGGTCATTTGTAAATTGAATTTAATTCTTAGCAGTTTGAGCATTAATAGAAATTACAAAAAAATGTGTTACTCACGCATTTTTACTGAAAACTGCTGAGTAGCATGCGTGGGAAATGCTATTTTGCATCCGTACACGATTAAGATCTCAGCACGCAATGTGCATTTACAAAGTAGAATCGTTCGAATCCAATCGTTATTTGTTTGCTGATGATAAAATTGCTTCAGTGTATATGGTCTCATCGTGGCACAGACTGTCCTTTCATTAACTGTGTAATTATTAAAAGAGGTTATTACAGATTGGGTGCCAATAAAATCGGAGGTGTCAAACTTTAAAATGAGCACAGTCTAGACGTCAAAAGCTATTCACTAGTTGAGTAGGTTTTGGGGGCATCCGTATAGTTTAGCAGCGCGTTATTAGTTACACGACTGATTTGACCGACCATGTAGTAGGCTGATTGGTGGAGACAATGAGGGAGTGAGCAATAAACAGTTGCAAATACTTATTATAAATGAGAGCGTTTCGGCAATTTTGCAAAGAATAAAACAACCGAGTAATCGTTTCATTTTCGGATGTCCTACTGGTGTCGTGTAGGAAGGGTGCAAATATCTGACTCAATTAGAGCTATTCAATCTTTGTTCTGTCCTCCCATTTGGGGATGGATACCCTCTAGTTGGACAGCACCGAAATGGCATTGTAGTAATTGGAATTGTTTGTATAAGTAACTCTGTGATATGCAGCCTACCGGAATTCCCATTTCCTTTTACGATAGTTGTCGGTCCCTGAACCACCACTCCAATCAAATCAATTGGATATAACAAAATCATAAGCACTGCATTCACTAGACTCATTTCGGACGTGGAAATTCTGCTTGGCTTAGCAGATTTACCAAATTTTGTGGAAAAGGCGCGCTCCTTATTAAGCGATCCATCTTCCACTTTGGGTTACCTCCATACCTTGTATTTACTTTCGTGCCTGCAGACACGACATTGTCTTGACGCCTACGCCAGGCGTCTCCAGGAGCATCGTTTGAGACTACTTTTGGCGCTGGAACGAACGCAATCATTGGCTGCGGAATATGAAATGTTGGAGGAGTAAACCATCTCAAATGTAATGTAAGGTCTATATCTTCGGATATTGACCCGATGTTGCTATCCAAACGTTGTTCAGGGAAGTTATTATGAACTGGACGCTCTCTTTTGCTTCACCAACCAATGAAAAATTGCCAGTGTGAGAGATGACGATGCCGATGAGTGCAATCACTTTGAGTGCATTTCAGACACCGGCCATTCCCTAGGAAGTCTTTGCAGTGAAGAACCCTCCCAGCTTGTGGTGGACTGGCAAATGCGTTGCCTCCACCGCCGCGAATCAGGATACCTCCAGTCGACGTGCCATGCTCAATCACTCACTTTCGCAATCGTTACAAAGGTGGCCAAATCTCACCATAAACATCGATATCAGGAAGGGAAGAGAGAGCTTAGCCCCCTACCGGAACAACGCTTAGCAGTGTGG
The DNA here is from genome assembly GCA_001870725.1 of Taenia solium. Taxonomy (NCBI): domain Eukaryota; kingdom Metazoa; phylum Platyhelminthes; class Cestoda; order Cyclophyllidea; family Taeniidae; genus Taenia; species Taenia solium. The sequence goes on from MIEF01008551.1 coordinate 94,111, forward strand.
TATCACGACCGTTTTTTCTGTTTTGCAAACTTGATTAGTGGAGTTGTGGACAGTCTTTCCCGTGATAAAACTGTGCGAGGGCTTTCAACAATTAACATTGGCCTGTCCCCTGTTTTTGGGCAAAACATTCACTTTCCGAATCGTCACGTGATTATGAAGAAGAAGAAGAAGAAGAAGAAGAAGAGGGATGGGAAGAAGTGATGTCTGGGCCAGCGCAAATGCAATTAGTTTGTTGCCTTCGGAAAGAAGACAATTTGCTAAGGAGTAAGTATTTGGGAAGTTGTCCCTCATCGTTGATTTGGCTCAACAAATGTTGAAGCCAGATAGTGCTGAGGAAGGGAAGTTATTTAAGAAAGCATCAGGATAGACTGAAGTGGCCGAATCAACGTCGTATTCGTTTACTTGGATCCATACAAGCACCGGACAACTGAAATCCCAACGCACTGTGGAAGGGAAGTAGGTCGAACTCGCCAGTGGGTGTAGATGGGAGAATCTGTAGCGGCACTCATCAAAGGAGCAGAAAATGATGCGGGCCTTTGTCGGCTAACCTGGTTCCGTCTTCTCCAGGAATGCCATTAGCAATCAAAGCCGCAGCCCTGAATGATTTCTTTAGTTTGTCACGGAGCTGTCTGCGGTGTCCATGCGTAGATTTCAGTGAAATGTACACGCCATACTTCTTCCTCACCATCTCGACATACTGGTAGACGTGTCCAAATTGGACTAAAGTGAGAACATAGCGGTAAGGAGAAACAGGTGCTAAGCTTTGTTTTCTCACAACCATGTTGAACCCCGATGCAGTAGTATTGGCTTGGAAAGCTCTTTTCCGTTTTTACAGCGTTTGAATTGGGTAAGAAAAAGGCAACTCGACCAGACCAGCAAATGGAAAGCAAATTGGGGTAAAAGTAAATTGCATTTGGGGCCGAATAGCACTGCAATCTGGCAGCTGCAGTAACCACCACTTTCAAACCACTGACTTGGATCTGCACAGCCTCTCCCCTGTTTGCTGCCACTAGGAACGCAAAATTCAGCCATGAGACAGGATGTAACGGAACGAGTAGCGCAATCTTTGCACTGTTTCAGTAAAAAGGAAGATGTCGCTTCCCGCCAAAGGCACCCTATCCTCAAGAGAATGCACTGCTCTCACTTCATGGCAATCATGCACACCGTTGGTTGTTGATCTGTTCGAATGTGAAATAGAGAACTAGGTGGTCAAAGGCACGAGTTGAATGGGTTTATCAAAGCCCCGCATGATGCTTGTGGGATTTACGTTGTTCAAGGTGATCGAAGAATCGCAGCATTTCGTGTTGCAAACCTTAGCGTAAGGCAGCTTGACTTCCGTCGAACCCGATTGGATGGTGGGTGAGCACGTCTGTCACGTCTGTCACATCTGCCCGATTATGCATCGCAGCCATTAAACCGCCACCAATCATTGCCAAAACAACAACAGCAGACAACTGTTTAGTCTACAGTTGAGACACTAAGGCTGCGAACGGAAGTGGGGCATTTGACACGTACCAGGCTTAGCTTCTTGGCACGAGGCGAGAAAGCGTCTTCCGATCCTACTAATCGTTACCATCCGACTATTGTGCACAAATGGGCGAGCAAATTGGACGCTAAGTTTTTAGAGCAAGTGTTATGATCTATGTGGCGTTTGGCTCCACTTTCACTGCTCGTTGATGGTCAAGTGGTGAGCTTTCAGTGCCCTGTTTAGCACATGCTGATTCCATTGGAACGATGGTGTGATTCAAGTAAGTTGACCACGAAAGTTCTCTTTGGATGTTTTAAAATGACCACAACGCCTTCTATCCTTCCTGCAACATCTGCGGAATTCTCATGGAAATAAGAACACGCAAGATTGTCTTTCATTTCCAAAGTCTCAAAAACTGACTGCCATTAGTCATGGCACTTGGCGAGGGGATAAGAGGCATCGGGAAACCCTGCTCAGTCTAGTCGGTTTACACCGGCTGCCTGTTGTTCACAGTTATATTAAATCGCTAACAGTGCCCAGAATAGTTTACCACCACTCCTCCCATTTCCATTTTATAGCAGTCAGTTTTATTGAAAAATTCAGTCTTCCTGAATTGGTACTGGGTGTAAAACATTTCCATTTTTAGCAGTGGAAGGATTTAAAACAGACCATTAGCAAATCAAAAGTATCCCCTTCGACAGTGCAAAAAGTGTGCAAATCTCTCCCACTTCGTAAAAGTTGGGAAACTTGTCTAATCTGGAAACAAACGCTTTTATCCCTTTGTTGTGAGTCAATAAATCCGGAGAAGCTTTTAATTTGCCAACGAATGGAAATGCCTGACTGCATAAATGAAGACGGTCTTTTGAGGCAGCAATAAAAGCGAAAATGCATGGCATTTTTAAGGATGAAAAACGCCATTTCTGATTTCTAGTTTTGAGGACAAAATTTACTTCATTACCTTTTAAACTTCATTTGTAGCGCTTTTATTTTGGTTTTTCTTACTCTGGAATTAGCCGAATAACCTTCAAAAGGGCTTCCAAATCATACGCCGCATTATGCAGTCGAAGTTGGTCTCGATGAGAAAGTTGATTCTGTTGGACCTGCGGGTGCAATTACTACACGACTTACAAATTCGTTCTCGCAAACCAGTAAATTGAAAACGCTTTCCATGTCTAAAATGCTAGTCAATATGGACAAAAATATACAGATTCGAAAGCTGATCTCAGATGGATGAGGCTGCGACTAGACGATGATAATCGTTAAATCACCGATGGAAAATTGCTCCTAGCTCACTTCAAAAGTGTTTCGTAATGCTCCGATTACTTGTTTAACACCAAAGACTTCACTTCTATACTTCTGCTGGGAGTAACCTCTAGCTCTGCTATACTTCTGTACTACATATTCTGCCTTAACACTGTCTTTTAAGTCTTCAAAAAGAGACCCAGGTGCCACAGTTTGCAAAAATTACAATATTTGTAGAGCACCCTTCTATTTCGTCCAATTCGAC
>MIEF01008552.1:0-17881 GCA_001870725.1 Taenia solium
TCAAATATTAATCATAGCAATCTTGCCAAGAGCGCGGACTGATTCTGTGAATGACATGCATGTCTTTGCAGAGTTCATCGCAAGTTTCAACAACTTCGCAGATTGTCCACTTGCAACCACTGCGGTGGATTGGCGACTGTGTTGTGTCAAGCGACTGGGTACGGAAGAGGTCAACTTAAATGAGTGTTTGCGATTTGTCCATTACGACCTGCAGTTTAAGGGCATTGGCTGCAGACGCAATGATGGAGGTACTCCATCTTAGTATGCCCCCTTCCTACCTTGTAAATGCGCTCTTAAATACATTCTCTTTTTCTTGACTCAATGTGATTTTCTTTCCCCAGCAATGCTACTGACTTGCAAAACGGTCGTTGTGGGCCACTTACTCAACCTCATTAACTGCATGGATGATCTGCTGTACTTGTGCTAAACCATTTACCTTAAAGTGCCATCCTTCCTTGCCAAAGACGCCGTAGGTTTACGCACGACGGTTTGGCATTTTTAGCGTCAAGTGAGGGCTAGTAGACAGGGGATGGGTGGACACATTTTAATTGAAGAGTTAAGATGACAAGCCGCGAGAACAGTAGCGAATCACACCAAATCTGGCAGGGCTTTTGCTAGTACGATGCCTGTTGTGCACGAATCCTACATCAATTCGCTCCCTATTTTCTGTTTACTCGAATATTCACCCGACCTTGTGTACCGGGACTGCAATGTATGGAGCACCCGAAACTGTAGCAACACGAGTGAACAAGCACTGCAGACACTGCATTAGAAGTGGTCACTGTTTATTATAAGCGCCTTACTGTGAAGCTGATACGACGATCTCCTCAAAACGCCATCGCAGTTTGAACTGACATGTTAATGGCTAGCTGTGATGAATTTACTGACAGTCTGGAATTAAGACCATTAGTTGAGGTTGTAAAACTGCAGCTGTGGTAGCGCATAAGCCTAAGTGATTGCAGATCTTTCTTCATTTGGATCTTAACCATCTTACGATTCTGGTTGGCATCCACGTCGTCAGTCCTCTTCACCAAAATAAGTGGACAGATTTCATGTCTAGATCAATCACAATTGCAGTCAAATACAGCCATTTCTTCCCCTTATTGTCCAACTAAACAGGGAATGTAGGGTTTCTGCATTCTGTTTCTCCTTCTGTAACCCTTACGATCTGCTTAGTGAGTAGCTCAAATTCATCTTTACTTTGGCTGGCTTCTTCAGTTTCGTGCTTAAGGGTGATCAACGTAGTCCACTGACGCATTAAAAGCTGACCAGCACACACACGCACGCACACGTCTCAGACCTGCTAACTCCGTCCTTTTCCACCACCGTTGGGGAGGTCTCACAGATCTCAAATAGTGTTTGGCCTGATATGTCATTGTCGTAGTCCTCACGCTCTTCCAAATTGCGTATGTTTTCTCACAGGGCAACGGTTTTTTGCCCAGTTTAAAACCATGTAAATTCGTCTGTGCATATTTTTGTTTCAAAACACGGAACAATGAGTAAGACTTTGTGCAAATTAATATTTGGAGGCTCTCACAGCATTAGAGGGACGTCTGATTCTCAGGTCTGATAAATGGCGCATGCAGTGATGAGGAAGCTTGTGTGGCATGCATGCGTGTAGGAACATCAGTCTCATTTGACGCAAAGCATTTGCGATGAAACAAAAGTCATCCTTGTTACTGATGCAGTGCCTCCACCTACTTGTGCCGTAATTATCACTTTGCCACTGTGACGTCTTATCCATGGATAGGACATTGAAACAGACGGATGCCAGTGAGATCATGTCAAACTGGTTTCCGTACAACTGTGGCGTTAGTGCATCCCAAACAGGATGGGCAGCTCAGTCATGACGACGTGTGCAGCAGCGCTCCACCCGCAGACGACAATCCTAATCGGCTGGCTCAAACAAAACAAAAGATGCCAAATTCATCTTCTTGATTTCGACGAAGCCTACGCTTCCACATCTCCATTACGTGTATTGTAACATGGGTCTCTGTCAAACATTGAACTCACAAACTCTGAGTGCTTTCCGAAAGAGCTGAAGTTCCAGACCTGCGAAGTCTCAGCATGATGGGGTGCTGAGCTTTGGGCGCCTCGTGATTTGACTTTCCATTGGGAGGGAACTTGCTGAGTCATGGCCGATACCTCGAACGCGAAAGTTTTTATTCGATGCAAATGCTTGTTGGTTTTGTTCGGATAGCTTCTCATTTCGAAACGATGAGCAATGAGCAATGCAGCTAGTAAATTGTAATCAAAGTTTTCGACAGCTCTTGAGTGACATCAAATTGCCTAAACCGGCGAAGAACTTATAAAGGATGGGGGAATCGGTGATGTCATCAGTATGTATAGGAGCATCGCTCCCTGTGTAACAGTGTGTACTTCTTTACTGTGAGATCATGCCCATGTTTGGGTTGATGAAACATGCGGAGACTAGCTGAGGTCATTCCAAACTGGTCCCCCTCCCGCCGTGGTGTTAGGGCGCCTTAAGTAACCTAGCCGCGTTAGTCTCACCTCTAGGTTCTGGGTCACGGCCGAATTTCGCGGACGGTCCAACAAGAGCCCCAGGTTGACTTCATACTTGCGACCATCTTTACTGAATGTGAGAATATCAGTTAAAATAATTGGACAAAGGTTGAGAAAGAGCCATTCAATGTAATTTAGATTCCAGCGTGCATTGCTGCTCATAATGCACCTTGTGGGAGTGAATTGGGAAGAACATTAGGAAAAGGATGAATAGTCTCTAATTTGGGCTGTCCACAGAATGCTTGCACGAAGGTAAATTTACGTTTGGGGAATAGCGCAACAGGGACGGTGTTTGAGCATGTGGATGCTCAGCAGTTGTCGACTGGCAGAGGCGTGGACCACGATTCCCTACTAACAATTTACCATGGACTGCAAATGCATGAGTTGAGTAGGTCAAAGTCTAGTCGATCAAATTGACTTGAGACTTGGGAGACAGTCGGTTCAAATATACTGCACCGCAAATGGGGAAATCGGATGGATTGCGCAATTTAGAGTGTCTCAAACGCTAAATCTCATAGTTGGACATAACGTCCCGTTACGCCCTGGTCATTTCTAAACAAATTGGTGGTTAAGGTGAGACAAGCGAAGGAAATGTTCCGGTCTGTTGCCCCTGCCAATTTTACTGAGCATTCTGTTGACCATGTATCCTGGGCGAGTGTCAGTCAAACGTGTTTATAATGTCATGGCTGAGGAAGTAATGTTGGCTAAGTTTCAAACCAATAGCAGCATAAATAATTGGCTATTTGCGAAAAGAGAAGAGCGCAAAATGTATTCAAACATAGGGTAGATCTAATGCACGCGATGTACAGCACCTGAACATCGGTGAAGTATTAGCACTTCATCAGTATTCCACCACACCACTCAACTTGTATGCATCAAAATAACCGTCGCCTCTGACTCATCACCGTTATCGAAAACTCACACTTCTACCGAAATCTATTCAGTGTTGGGCAAGATTTCCGCAAGGCGCAATCAGGAAGTTAGTGCCCTAACCCTAACCCGCATCCATTTATTCGTCATCCCGAGTACAATTGTCGATCAATTCGGAATCCGTCTACTGACAATTTATCAGTAGGTGATGAGTTTGACTTCCTTCAGCCCTGTTGCGCAGGTATGTGCCCATGCACTTACCCCTGACTCATCCGTCGGGAGGTCCACGCAGTGGTCTGTGACCCACTCATTCCTTTGTGTCAACAACATCTTCAAACCATTTAGCGTGGAATTAGCCATCCACCTGTCCACCCACCAAGAGTCGATTGCAGCTTATAGAGCCCATCTCGGGACCACTCATGCACCTACGCTGAGAGGATACTGGTCTCCGGTTCACTCGTTCGCCAATGCTTGATCTCATAGTGAATGCAGGATTTGTCAATGCATTCACCAGCAACCTATTGACAATTCGTTGGACAGATGCGTGGGTGAGGAGAGGACCTACCACATCCAGACGGTGACACTGATGTGCAGGTTGATCCTCCACCTCGTAGTGTTGAAGGAGTCCACTTCGTTGATCTCGTCGCGCATATTGACGTGATCACGTTGGCCTTCCTTTCTCGAGTCATATTTACTTCCACCACACAGGCTATTCTGTTGCTGGCTAGGTTTGTTTGGGTGAACCACCATGAGGTATCATGTGTGGTCACCTAGTCACTGCTCATTCCTTATTTCGCTGTGTGGAGTGCGACCTACGTGCAGACTGCATCATCAAGATCGAGGTGGACTGCCCGCTGACAGGTGGCAGTGGGGGCATTGGCAGTGCTAGTGTCGTTGCTGGTGGTGGTGGTGGTGCCCCAGCGGATCGTCACCAGTCTTCAGGTCTGCGAGCAGCGGTGTCGAGGAAGGCATACAGGTCAGTAATGGAGAAATCACCTATCATATGGTCAGCGAAGAAGTGCAGTGGGATCCGCATATCCTTGTTGCTGTTATGAGGGAAGAAATGTAATTATTAGGCAAAGGAGGAAATCGATCTCTCTGCTGGTGAGTAGGACGCCTTGTTTGGTGGTGTTTTGATGAGATATGCAAAGGGAGCAGGATTGGCGCATTGTCTTTGAAGTTTTATGGGAATATAATGGCTGGTTTACCTATGGAGAGCTCTTGCGACTGGGGTGTGTCTTGAGGATTCAGGTCATTGTGCAAGCAATAATATCGTGGAACATAACCAAACAGCGATGTAGTTTCTTAACCCCTCCACTCCTGTCCTCAGTGCTGCAAATTAATGCGCCTCAGTAAGGGTGGATTACAGTGAGTGAAATGGAGGTGGTGGTGTTGGCACTGGTGAGTGTCAACATTGCCATTAATCTGCCAACGAGGAGGGTTATTCATGTAAGACTTGGTCAGGAAGTAGCATGGTTGATGTGGAGAAGGGATGAGGGACTAGTGGGGAAGGCAGCACGACCGGAGTGGTGCCCTTGGTGTGGTGATTGGAGAGGGGATGTGGCCACAGATACTAGTCAATGACTGACGGCATGAGTAGGCACATTAGCTTGGAACAACGTGGCGAGAGAAGTGACGAATACAGGCAGCACTTGGAGTCAATGTCCCTCCCTCAGTGTAATAGGTGGTGTACCCTTCCTGTGTCGCTGCCGCTGCTGCTGCTGCTGCTATCACTAGACGGCGTTCGACGAGTCGGTTGGACGGCTCGACCTGCGTAGTGTTGTTGAGACGTGGGTGGTGCAGGCGCCTCGAATGATCTGTGTACGCGTGAACACGCTGTGCATGCGTTCTCTGGTGGCGGGGATGCCATGACACTCTTTCGTGATACCGCACCTTGCAGTGACGAGATGCATGCCTCCACACAACGCTGTCTCGCCTGACCACAAGTGGATAGAGCAGCGGTGAGTACAGTGCCTTACTTACACATGCTTCCTATTTGGCCGCGTGCGTACAGTGCAGATGATTTCCCTAATTCTGCTGCATAGGATAGATTAATTCCTTCTTGGTGGCGACTGCAATTGAGGTGGTTCAGCTCACACTGCTGGATTCTTAACGGACATATTTGAATGAGGTGTGACATTGAGTGGAAGGAGAGTCATTGGCTCACAATGCTGCCGCATTGCCGAACAATTAGGTCACAGATAAGAGGAGAATCGGAACTTACTTACGATTATGATCTGTGACTACTTCAATTGTGAAAGCACCCACCCAACTAATAAGTGTCGTGGGTATCCGTTTGGAGAGGCATGTGATGGCTTGGGATATGCTTCACTGGATAGTTGCATCTCTGACTGTAAGTACTCGCACACGGAACCAAAGGGTCACTGTTGTTTTGAGGCGAGATGCTTTGCCAGATCTTTAGGCGGCACCATGATCCATCCACCCTCTGAGGGCAACTGTGAAGACTTGTGTGGGTGTTGAATTTGGCGCAGCTGTTTTGCAATTTGTTTCTGTGTCTGGAAGACCCGCTAATGGCAAGCCAGACTAAGATCTGGTAGAAGGAAACTGTAGGGGATAGTGGTGGAGTTTCAACTTCATTCTACCTACTTTGACATCTCTGTTGGATTTGTTGGTTTGTAGCATGCCAACCTAGTTGGCACAGTGATCACACAAACAAATATTGCGTTTAAACAAATAGCGCATTGCTGCAGCCAGAGTAGGTAGTTGGAGACTTGACGATGGGCGATTCCTTCCCAAATTGTCTGCAGTCACTTGATGTGTGCGGACTCGGAGGTGGAGATGGAGTCGTGGGTGAAGGGGCTGAATGGGATGCTGGAGGCTCCTCAACACTGGGTGCCTGAACACTTCGCTCGTGTGGCGCGGTATGACTCGGGTCTCATCTTCACCCAACCCGTGGCTGCCAGTGTGGCTTCACGACTGAAGCAGTGGTAACTGCCTCACCTCTCCCCTTCCCCAAATCGTGCACATTTGCTTGCATTTCGACCCTGTCATTTTCATCGTCGTATCTCCACTGACTGCGGTTTTCTCGTGATGTGTGCGGATGTAGCCTCCAAGCAATGAGACCATTTTTGGGGGCTTGTTATAGAGGTTGAGGGACAAAGTAAACTTCATTTTCTCAAGTCCCAGATTTAGCTCTATTTTTTAAGTGTTAAAATGTTACATTGACAGAATAAAGTGGTGTAAGGAGATGAGGACTATCACCAAAGCAGATTTGAGTAAGTGTGTGGGACAGCTATGGGAACCGAATTGTTGGTAGCCGTAAAATGAAACTGTTTGACACTGCTTCAACTTGTTATTGGATCAGCACCTTCAGGGAGGGTATGTGGACTGGGTGGGACAGGTGCGGCACGTATGCTCACGTTCTTCTACATTATGCTTCATTCAGAAAGTACAGTTGTGTTAGGGTGAGATTCACGAGTGCCTGCATCAGTGGTGTTTTATGTGTTCCTTCACAGCGGTTCTGAAGCCACTATTTTCGATAACACTTAACCTGAGGGATGAGGCGTCATTTGTGGTCTACGGTGTTTTGCCCATATCTCATGTACTAGCGGATGGGAAATAGAAAGCCACCTATTCATAGTCTCCTTTCACCACATTGTTTGCTGACTGACTGATATCCTCTTGATGATTCATTTGTATGGTTTGAGCACATAGCTTGTGGTGTAGCAGGCGCACTGCTCTACTTGACTGTGGCTGCTGCAGACGGCTGAGAGAAGGACACAGCCTCACTGAAGGAAACGGCGCAAGGCCGCATACCACACAACACAAAATGCATGACGGCTGTATAATTACTCCTTATCTAAGGATGGGAGGGAGGAAACGGCTCCTCATCACCATTCCCATTCTGCACATTGCACTCACGATGGCATCCTGACCTCTATGGTCACAGCCTTTGCTTTGTGGCGTTAGCCATTCCAGTCGCTCACACGTGAAGTGGACTGGTCAGGTGGGAAATGGTGTGATGTGATACGCTTTGCAGAACTTGACAATGAGGCTCGCAATGACTTCACCCACTGATTGGTTAACACGGTCACATTAGCCAATGATGACAATGCGTAACGCGCCGCAGCGTTGCACTACAGAACCGCACGTAGAGGAGGATAAATAGCAACCTGCAAGTCAGCTTCCCGATATTGAGAGTACTATTGGAAGTCACTCACGTTGTTGGCACCACCACTGCTGCTGCTTGTAGTGTGTCTGCTGGGGCTGCCAGAACCGTCGGAAGAGAGTGTGAAAATGGCTGGCTTCAACGTGCAGGTGTTTGGTAAGACGAAATCGGGGAAAGGTGAAGTGATGAAGATCCTCGGTGAGGTAGGTGTTATCACTATGCTGGTGTGTTAAGCGTCTGTAGATAATGAGGAGGTATGATGGTGTGTTCGTGCTGGAGATAAGAGATGCCTCGGGAAAGGCTTTTCCAAAGCTTGTGAACACTGTCAGTGCTGCTTCTCGGTGAGTAACCATTTGTGCACTTATATAGTTTTGGTTCTGCTTCTATAAGATTTTGTGCGTGGGGGTCTTCCATAATGGAATGGCTAGTAGATCACTTAGTCTATCAGTAGTTTGTGTCATAAACAAATGCATGATTGCATATTGACTTGGAAGATGATAGGGATGGCTTTGGTGCACGAGTCACACATTGCGGAGGTGGAAATCGCATGTTACATTCGCATCGAAGGAGCCGGTGAGTGGTGTCTGTGGTTGCACAGAGTGGATGCGAGGAAGAGGTTCGCATTCCTGTTCTCGTCCTCAAGAGAGTGCATAGAGACCGTAGTCGAGCAGCTCTACTCACATATGCGTTGCATGACGCGATGTGGCGATCGGAGTGGTCAGTGGAGGATACGTGGGATTTTATTTCTACTAAGAAATCACCTGTTACCATGCATTGGCAGGTAAACAGACTCCCTCAGATTTCGCATACGCATCGGTTGTATTCAATGATTGGGAGCTTTTCTTCTGTCACGACAAAGCCCTTGGTTCTCCCTTGTTTGGTTGCTTGAACACTTCGGACTGTCGGTGGAAGCACGCCCCACTCAGTGCGACCGCTGATATCCAACGTTGCAGTGTTTTGCGTAGAAGTGCAGCCATGCTTCCTTGCTCATACTAAATGAGCGTGTTCTGCTACTACTACTTCCATGTGGCTGCTTGTTGACATGGAGAATGTGAGTAAGGTCGTGCTACATCGTTGAAGGCGTGGGAAGACAGTGCTTGAGCAAAGTGCATATGTGCGACACAGAGTAGGGCATGGGCTGTAGGTGAGGTGGGGATGGCAACCCACTTGGAGAAAGTGCATTGATGGTGTATAATCCTAGTAGCCTCTTAGTGCAGACCGAGAGTTAAAGACAACGCATAGGCATTAAATGACCACTCTCTCCTCATCTGAGTGTCGGTGCCAACGCTCTTCTCGGTGAGCCTCCGACGTCAGCCATCAGGGTTTGATTATTGCTGCAAGCAGTCACCGAATTTCCACGAAGTCGGAGGGCTTCACAACTAAGTCATCGCTGATGCTGCTTGGCAATGTTGGGTGGATCTGGAGCTGTGCTCTGCATGGCAACTGTGTTGGGTGGGTGAGGGAGGGGGAGTGTGCTGGCACTCATACGAGTTGATCGCTAATGCTAGAAGCGCTGACATAGAAGCAGAGTCATATGATAAAGGTGGGAGCTAAGCAAGACGGAGAGTTGAACAGTCGTTGCATTACAGGTGCCACCCATGAGTACGTCTGCACCAGTTCCCTTCGCCCTTGTCCGCTTTCTCAATTGAACTCCTTCCCCATTTCCATCGATTTGTGAGCTGTGACCACTTCCCACTTCTCATACACCCTCTTGTTATAAATGCGCAAGTGCTTTCATCGACACATCTGCTCCATCCTCGAGGCAATAAATTGAGCTCATCGCAACCACTTCACCGGACTCGTCTCAGTAAACCAATTGCAAGAACTAACGTAAATCATTTCCAAAATGTCTTGTGGTTCACAATGCAAGAATTTATACTGAGAGATGCGAAAATGCAGCAGGACGTATGTCACGCTATCAAAGACCCATGAAGTGGAAAGGCGTGCCTCAGAGGGGCAGGAGTGCTTTGACAGTTGAAGTGAGAAACAGTGGTAGTAGGAGGCAGGCACTGATTTCTACCCCCCCGACAGGGCAGGTTTAACGACACGTTGCTGTGATGTCGTGACTGGGAGTCGGATCTTACAGCTGCCGAGGTGACAGCGCAGTAGAGTGTGCTCTGACGAATGTAGAGTGGAGAGGAGGGAGGAATGAACCGAATATGACGTTGGAGACCACTGCGACTGGAGAACGCATGAGATGTGCACAAAAGGATAATTCGTTTCCATCCACTAACTTCTCATTTGTTCAGTCCCAAATTGCTGTGGTGGAGCGCCCATCAACCTCATCACAGTGCAGAATGAGGATCTCTCTTCTGAGTCCTTCAGCAACTTGCCTCCAGTGCTTAAACTGAGAAGTTCTACTCAAGAATAATCTAATGGTCAATTTGGTGCTTTCTTCACTTGTTTGCCTGGTTAGCTCGGGGACACAATTCATGCATTGCTGTTAGGACTTCTGAACGCGATATTCGATAACCGTTACCTGACAAGCGTGTGACATCTTGACTCAGCGTTCGGATGTGATTGAGTTGAGGGATATTTTGCCAGCTGTAATGAGGTGGGAGCTAAGCAAGACGGAGAGTTGAACAGTCGTTGCATTACAGGTGCCACCCATGAGTACGTCTGCACCAGTTCCCTTCGCCCTTGTCCGCTTTCTCAATTGAACTCCTTCCCCATTTCCATCGATTTGTGAGCTGTGACCACTTCCCACTTCTCATACACCCTCTTGTTATAAATGCGCAAGTGCTTTCATCGACACATCTGCTCCATCCTCGAGGCAATAAATTGAGCTCATCGCAACCACTTCACCGGACTCGTCTCAGTAAACCAATTGCAAGAACTAACGTAAATCATTTCCAAAATGTCTTGTGGTTCACAATGCAAGAATTTATACTGAGAGATGCGAAAATGCAGCAGGACGTATGTCACGCTATCAAAGACCCATGAAGTGGAAAGGCGTGCCTCAGAGGGGCAGGAGTGCTTTGACAGTTGAAGTGAGAAACAGTGGTAGTAGGAGGCAGGCACTGATTTCTGCCCCCTCGACAGGGCAGGTTTAACGACACGTTGCTGTGATGTCGTGACTGGGAGTCGGATCTTACAGCTGCCGAGGTGACAGCGCAGTAGAGTGTGCTCTGACGAATGTAGAGTGGAGAGGAGGGAGGAATGAACCGAATATGACGTTGGAGACCACTGCGACTGGAGAACGCATGAGATGTGCACAAAAGGATAATTCGTTTCCATCCACTAACTTCTCATTTGTTCAGTCCCAAATTGCTGTGGTGGAGCGCCCATCAACCTCATCACAGTGCAGAATGAGGATCTCTCTTCTGAGTCCTTCAGCAACTTGCCTCCAGTGCTTAAACTGAGAAGTTCTACTCAAGAATAATCTAATGGTCAATTTGGTGCTTTCTTCACTTGTTTGCCTGGTTAGCTCGGGGACACAATTCATGCATTGCTGTTAGGACTTCTGAACGCGATATTCGATAACCGTTACCTGACAAGCGTGTGACATCTTGACTCAGCGTTCGGATGTGATTGAGTTGAGGGATATTTTGCCAGCTGTAATGAAGTCATTGCCATGACATGTCTGCTGCTTCTCCTCCAACCTTGTAGTGTGATGTACAGAGGACTTATGGGACCACGGAAGGGAAGAAGTTCGTCCAAGGAACAGATTGGATTCCTCTTCCGGTAATTCCTCTAACTATTTCCGTGATGTAGATGCTAGAATGCATGGAGGAACACCTTGATGTTCGCATGCTGATAGGCATGTTGATGCGTAATTTTTGTCAATGATTCAAACTCCGTGCAGTTATGCACACATACATGTGCAGAGAGAGAGAGAGAGAGACGCGCATGCCACTTGAAGCGGATATTGGGTGGATGGTAAAGCATTGCTCAGTTGTAGGCTCAATTCTCTCTACTTAGTGTAAATAATCAGCTATTTTGGAATGTAACTGCTGGCTTTGAAATCCATCTCACCTAGTTGTGTTGCCTCAACAATTCGTCTGCCTACTTGGCCCCCAATGCACTCCCTGACAACTCACAATGAACTATACTTCTTGCCTCTAGACCAAACAAGATTCAGTTTACTGGCGTCTTTCCAATGAAGACTGAATCGGAGGCATTCGAACGACCACCGGATTGCTTTGCACTGGTAATTAAAGAGGTACGTTGAGACGCGTCCATGTACTTTCTGGCGCTTTACTTAAATGCGAGAGATGTTTTCGGAGAGACTGGTGCAAGCAAGTGCTGTTGCTATAGGTACCTCAATATGCGTCATTACTAAAGATGATGATTAAATCCCATTGGTCTGTGTCAAGCTGGGCAAGGAAATGGAGTGATTGGTGGAGGAAGGCTGGGGTCGATGTTTGGCTCTACCATGGATTGGAACATTTGAGGTGTAGACCCTCCTGTCATTCTGTGAGGGATTTGACTTTACTGAATGAATGCGAATGGACTGAACGATCGATGAATCGTTTTCGAAAAGAAGAAAGTGAAGAGAGGTCTGGTGGTGCAAAGTGCGGATTGTGACAAACCGTTGTGAAGCAATTGCCCTCGCAGTCAAGGCTAAATTGACTGAGGAATAGGCGGCAGTCATCGGCTTTTTCCTTGTAGAGTGGTTTGAGGCTTGGAGCTTTGGCCGTCCACATCGATCCTGACGATGTCAAGATGGAAATGGATGCCCTCTACAATGTTACACTGGAGTGTCAGAGATCCGCAGGCACTCAGGTAAGACCATTTCTATGGGGATTTCGATGAGCTTAACATTCATCAGGCCATCGCATCCCCTTTCCACTTGACTGAATGCATGTGCGGTTCCGATGCCTTAAGTTGGGTTTGGTGGTAGCTTGGCCAAAGCATTACGCATGATGAGTGCTGCAGTGTTGGAACATCGCCGAGGTCGATGAGGCAATCCATTCACATAGCGTATGCAGCGTGGATGCAGAAAAGAAGTAGGAGAGGTGAGCTCGGCGTCGCCAAATTGGAGGCCGAGTTGTGGTGGGATGGAAGAGAGACGTCATGGTGATGAATATTCGTTGGCACAAAATATCAGCTGTACTGTAGAGATATTTGAACAACTGAGATATCTTATTGACGGCTTGTGTTGAATCCCCATAGAACTTGGTCATTTTGGGTGACATGAACGCCGACTGCAAGTACCTCTCCAAATGGGACCGAAATGCATTGCGCTTGCGAACCGATCACTGGTACAAATGGCTCATTGAAGATGGGGCGGACACGACTGTAGCCAAGTCAGACTGTGCCTACGACAGGTTGGTTTTGCTTTCTCACATAGCTGCTAACAAGTGAGATGACCGAATGACAGTCGTTTCCCCAGCCTCGTCTGTTATCCGGAGTACAGGTAAAATCAGCAGTTTACCTTAACACATAAGCCACATTGAATCCCGTTCGATGGAGAGGGGCTTCTGAAAGAAGTGAGATGCTTTCGTCTGCAGAGCAGTAATTACTGCAGACGTGATATTTCTTCTGCCTTCACATGAGGAAACAGCCTTCAGTTGCCCGAAAGTGAATTCAAGTGTGAGGACTGAAAAGACAATCAGAGTTGGGTTGCGCCAAGGAGAGCCTCGGAGTGCGTCCTCAAGTGGATTGTGCTCCTGCTCTTCATTTTGTTAGCCTTCATAGCCACCTCTCTCCTCAACCACCCATTTTCACACACGGAGACAGCCAATTCATTACTCAGTGGTGTTGTCTGCGTTGTCTACCCAACGCCTTCGCATCCTCGTAATCACTGCTGCTGCTGCCACAGTAATGGCGCAGTGTCAACATGTGATTGTGAAAACCACCGAGCACAGAGCGGACAAAAGTGGAGATTTGAGCCGTGTTTACTGCTTACGTTCCCTCGCTTTCATGCTGGTAACTGCCTCTTAAGGACAGCACAACGTCTCAATTTGCAATTCTCGTCTGTGTGAATCAGCAGTAGGCCAGGAAGCGTTGCCAGGAAATATTGTGGATCTCGGGGACTTCCTTAGGACGATAGGAGGTGGGATGTTAGGGCAGATTATTTACAATGGACGTGTAGAAGGAGATGAGGACCACTGGCATGGTCACGCCGTCTGGAGGAAGTACAAAAGCCCAAGCAAGGCTACGATCCAACTACTAAGCACTGCAAAACAAACCACTGTCTTTCAAATGAGAGAGAGAAAAATGAACAATAAATGGTTGGAGAAGTGTGAAGAGGAAGTGGTGTGTGGGCAAGCGCAAACTGACTGCATTGTGACTTGCAGGGTGATAGTGAAGGGCAAGGAAGTGACCAGACGCATTCGCTCTGCCAGTCCTTACAACTTTGAGAAGGCCCTTGGGCTGTCCCCGAACGAGGTTAGTTGCCGAGTTGTCTCTCCTACCACCTCTTACTGCCATCTTGCATACAAGCTTGAAAGTAGCAGTAGTTTGATGCAGTGTTGTTGATGTTGATGCATTCCACACCATGATTCCGTGTAGAGTCGATTGGACTGCTGATGTTTTACTGTATGGAGGAAGAGAATAGACTCGGCCATGCTCCCCACTTTGTTGAACTAGCATGTGACGCTGATGGGAATTTTGTTTCAGGCCAAAAGAGTGAGCGACCACTACCCAGTTGAATTTGATATTAACTGAGTCGTTGCGGCGCCTGTGATGAGACGGTTGCTGCACAATCACATTCATTAATTTCCTTCCACTGCTACTATGGCCCCATTGACATGGACCAATCATCAAACTGCATCCGCCATCTCTCCTCCTTCCCCTCACAATGATTTGCATCTTTGCACTGTTAGTTGTCTGTTTTACATTTGACATTGCACTTAAATGCCTTATGTTTGCCCATAGCATCCTCCTTTGTTTCCTCTTGGTGGTGGCCGAAGAGGCTATAAGAGACGAATGTCCTCTGTGCATGTTCGGCCTAATCAGTACAAATGAGCACATGCGAAGTAGATCCCGTTAGTGAAAAAGAGAAGTGTGGTATAAATGGGTGTGGTAAGACTGGAGCAAAGCACAATACCACACGGAGGGAGGATGTTTTATCTGTAGGTGGTTAGAGCACACAGACTACTCAAATTACGTCCACCTTCGAAAATCATAGGGGTTTCACTCTTGGTGGCGACTGAAGTAGAACGATCTGATGGATGAATTTTAAAGGGTCATTGAGATGAAGGGGCATGGTTTAAGTTGAAGCTGTGTCATGCTGGATGGTCATCGCATTGCCTGATTGGCTGCCTTGCCGTGAAGTGTGTTTCGCTCGAATGCTTGCGATAGTAGCAATGGAATTATGACCAAATGCAGAGTCGAAGAGGATGCCAAAATGAACCTAAAATCTACTACCATCCTGTAGACACGGCACTCGTTGCTGAGTTTCCTACAACATGCTCCCCATTTTGAACCTTTGTAGGGTCAAACGCCGACAAGATTTTGAGCTAGCCCGTTTTGCGAATTTTAAGTCTAACTCTGTTTCGAAGCTGAGGCGTCTGCTCGTCAACACTGCCAGAGGGCGTTTGGAGGAGATGTGTTAGCAGAGTCAGCTGACTTGATATTCCCCTGTCCACCACATTCCCTAGTGGTTGTGCGAGACTCTTATAGCTTTTACTCAACCACATACTCATCTTTACACGAATAATTCTTACTATGAAGTTTTGCACAGCAGTGCCGCAGATGGGTTGTATTTGCGGTTTAATTTTATGCTAACTAATCTGACCTTGCGTCCTAATCCATGATACGCCTCCTCTGCCTTTGACAGGGTAATGCAGGGCCGAGAAGGAAATACAACAATTAGCTAATGTGCGTAAACAAAGAGCTGGCAGAGTTCCATCTATTCATTTATTTGTTTATTTATTTGGCGTTGGCTCGTGACAGCTTGTGAAGATGTTTGCAGGGCTGCATCAAATTGTGGCTTGGGCTAAACTGAGATACTTGAATTGGGCTGGACTCCACTGAAGTGCTGCTAGATGCGTGCCCTAATGGGGGGTAAAATGGACGAACCGGTCAGTTAATGGTCGGTCGGTAGGCCAATCGGTGTTTATGGGGAGAAGAAGAATGCATTTCATGAGCTCTTTTGCATACACATGTTCGAGTTAGCATGACTGCTCAGAACGAACACCTCGTAGTTGGCTTTCTTGAAACGGCAATTGCTGCCATATGAAGCCAGCAGAAACTTGCCGCATTACCAGGTAAAGCGACACTTTTGTCAAAGACATAATTTTGGCGACACTGTGGTGTCACTCTAACCTGCCGAAGACGCCACAGTTTCACTCTCTGTTTTGGCAAACATTCACCAGGAAGTTTGTGTGTTCAATATCCTAAACAGCAGGGACACGATAAAATGAGTGCTGCAGGCATTGTGATTGATTCAATCACTTTTTAGTGAATGAGTATCATTTTGATGTTGGCACAACGATTTCCTGCAATTGCCACCACGATAAGGCCTGCGCAGTTGTTCCAAGGCAAGTAATCACCATGGCTGTTGCTTAGAGACCACGTCTGTCCCTAAATGTGGTAGTCATGACGAGAAAGTCTCACACAGCCCCGAATTTGTGCAATCCACGCCACTTAAACTAGGTGACATGACACGATTCAATGTGTTGACATGAGGGTAGCGTCAGTCTAGTCTTCCCTTCCCCTACTTCTGAACCCGTTAATTCTCGCCAGCTCTGTCACGCAGGCTATCCGTGGACACATTTCTCGTTAATAGCAGGCTGTTCTATACACGCCTTTCGTCTGCGAAGCGACACTTTTGTCAAAGACATAATTTTGGCGACACTGTGGTGTCACTCTAACCTGCCGAAGACGCCACAGTTTCACTCTCTGTTTTGGCAAACATTCACCAGGAAGTTTGTGTGTTCAATATCCTAAACAGCAGGGACACGATAAAATGAGTGCTGCAGGCATTGTGATTGATTCAATCACTTTTTAGTGAATGAGTATCATTTTGATGTTGGCACAACGATTTCCTGCAATTGCCACCACGATAAGGCCTGCGCAGTTGTTCCAAGGCAAGTAATCACCATGGTTGTTGCTTAGAGACCACGTCTGTCCCTAAATGTGGTAGTCATGACGAGAAAGTCTCACACAGCCCCGAATTTGTGCAATCCACGCCACTTAAACTAGGTGACATGACACGATTCAATGTGTTGACATGAGGGTAGCGTCAGTCTAGTCTTCCCTTCCCCTACTTCTGAACCCGTTAATTCTCGCCAGCTCTGTCACGCAGGCTATCCGTGGACACATTTCTCGTTAATAGCAGGCTGTTCTATACACGCCTTTCGTCTGCGCCTTTCCAAAATGCGTCTCAAGTCATTGCCTATCCCAAGGGCCAAAATGACCTTTATCAAGGTCTTCTGCCCTTGTCCCTTCAGGGCCAAAATTACATGAAGGTAAACGCGCAATCCTCACCTGTCCACAATCCAGCAATCATGTCGAATGCAAAATGGGCTCACAAGTACGCAAGTGCATTTTGTAGTCGACTTTTGGTTGAATTTCAGCATTATCCATTGTACTGAGAAGTCGTCTCAGCAGCAAGTGCTCAGGACCTCACCACACCCCAAAATCACATATCTGGAATTTCGGATCTTTCGGAAGGTTGTTATGCGTTTTGAGCTAGGTGATTCAAAGAGCTTCATTTTATAATGCATGCAGGTGAAATGTTGATGCCTTAGCTATGTCCAAGCTGAAGTCATTTTATGGAAGGCATTCATGTGTTGACGACTTCGCATTTCTTTGAGCTCACAGATTGGGATTGTCGTCTGCAAGCAGACAACTACTACGGAAGTTGATGTGACTAACCCGGCCATCCCACTTGGGATGCCCACTACCACGGAAGCAGTGGAACCAGTTTACAATGAGGTCAGTTAGTCTTTGCCTACCTTCCCATCCCTAACATGGACACGACACCACAAACACAAATTTTCACATCACTTCACGAGCTATTTGTCAGATAAGAAGATGCGATGCCATTCTACTGCTGTGCAAACATTTAAATGCAATATCCCTGCCACATTACTTATCACCAAGCTTGGAGAGGGGATTTATTCAGATGAGTTGACATGGACTAAAAACATTTTGGTAAATAGGAATCAAACACCTGTAGGAGTTGTCGCTATTGATGACGAGAGGATGGCAATCCGGTGGGGACGTAAGAACCACGACAACAACGCGTCACGCGCAACATTGGGCGAGGTCCATAAAACTTCTTCCTTTACTCGCGAATTAGGACAGAGTTAACTTGTGTGATAGCGAATTTCGAATAAGGCGTTGAAGCTAAAACTACTGTCTTTATTTCTCTCTTTTTCCTCTATTCATAAAAATATATGGTTTGCACTGGAAAAGGTAGAACAAAGGAACATAATGATTTGCTATTCATCACCATTTATTGCT
>MIEF01008553.1:0-97531 GCA_001870725.1 Taenia solium
TGTCCATGTAGTAGCGACTCATCCAAACCTCTCCAATCGTATGATTAGGAGCTTCTTTTTGTTTACTTTGTGTGCCAACAAATGTCTCTTTTTTGTGCCATTGTAATTTCGTTCTCAATGCATTTGGCTCATCCATCTTGTTCGTTTATTGTCTACTTTGGTTAATGGACCTCGCGTCTGCTGCCCTTTTATAGTTAGGTAATTATAGGTGCCGTTGTTCAACTCCATTCGTTTGATGGTGTTTGACTGTGTTTTTTATTTTTCTTCATTTTTTACATTATTTGCGTTGTAGAACTTTTGTTGGGTTGTTTTTTTTAAAATTCCATATATTTTATGACGCAGTATTTGTCACTGCCGTTGGCGATTAGCCTCCCTTCAATTTTTCCAGAACCTTTATCTGAGTGATATACCTCTTGTCTGTAGAGATAGAGGAATGTTCTAAAATTCACTGGCAAGAATTATTTGCTTGTTGTCTTCTTACAGGGTCAAATATTATTCAGATACTTTTCTCCCTTAAAGATAGTTCGAATTCACATTTGTGTGCACCAATTTTTTGCCCCTACTAAAGGTTTTTTTGCGAAAATGACGGGCTCTTGATGGTTGTTGGTCTATTTAAGTCTTTTTTATTTATCATTGTTTCATTGTACCCAATTTTTGTCCATATCAACCGTTCTTTTCCCATTCATCTCTTTTCCTTACTTAGCTACTCACCTAAATTTACTTAAACTACATCCGTTTGCTTTCCATGGTAGATGTTATGCTAATTTTTTTGGAAAAAATGTTTTATCATTGATATAGAATAAGTGGCAGTGAAATCCTGTGCATTGCTTGTGTAGTTGCTTCACTCTGCCCAATTCCGGTGTCTGGCTTTCTATTGTCAATTTGTCACAGGGATAGCGTTCTTTTTTCGACCAAAAAGCCGAAATTGGTGTGACTGGTGGCGGTGACAGCGACCGTGACATTTTTTACCTCATTGGTGCGGTTTTCTAGACTGAATGGTCGAGTTGGAGACATCCCAACTGTTCATATTTTCTTACCTCTTTTTTCCTTCATCACCATGGTAATCCAATCTGCCGCCTTGTTTGTACGATTTCACCGTTTTACTCTTTCGTCTTCCTCTGTAACCGACTGACTCATCGTTATGTCAGGGCGGAAGTTCTGTGCATGTTTTGGCCAGTTTTCTGTTGGGCCACTTTCTGGACTGGATCCGGAATTTTAGACCCTAAAAAGCCGCTTTGTTCCTTGAAGAACTTCTGTTTAATGTCTTTTGGATTATGCAAAATCCAAGCAAACATATTTTTGAGGCGTCTCATTATTAAATTACAGGGTTTTATCTTTGGATTTTAATGATGCATTCCTGTTTTGGTCAGTCATTCGTCTTTGGTCTGTGCTTTTCAATTTCATCAGAAGCTAAGCCGTGCATTGAAGGGACTAGATTCGATTTAGGAATAACCGTTTGACATGGTGTGGCACCCCAAGTCCTCCCTGATGTTGAGAGAAGAAATGCTACTTGGGCTGAATATGTAGTGCCGACGTACAGAAGTACTGGGAGGCTGCTAGCATGTCTCAGAGGCCACGCCGCCCAGCGGAAGTAATAAAGGTGGAGCATTAAGTAATCAAGAAACAGAAACAAAGTGCTATAATGGCTTACTATTTTTACTTTTGGGGGAGAAGCCTACGTGCATTACGTTGTTATTTCTTGATGGAAGCATACTTATCATGGCTCGTGTAATATCTACTACTAGCCTTTTTTAAGCAACTGTTTCATTTCAACATTGCAGCTGGATCAAATGCTGAAGATAATTGAGGTGCTGGGGATGTTGCCTTCTTATCTCATCGAGAAGAGTCGACGGTGGCCAATGTTCTTCGAACGCGAATCCAATGGCAACTTTGTACCTAACTACCAGGCCTCACTGAAAGATAACGTCAAAGTGGGTTTGTAAAATAAGTTCTACTTACACTTTATCCAGTAGTTCATTTGCTCATCAATGAGCTCGCGTACTCAATGTCACTGAAACCGCAATCTTGTCCCATTATTTTGTCACGGATGCGAAAATTGTTTTTTTTTTCCAATTTACTAAGCGTTGAAGGTCTCAAAATGTTTGTTGCTTCTATTAGATGTGTTTGTTATGTACTATGTCACTTGTAACGCGATGGGGTGTGGCGTTGGCGACAAGGGAATTTCGTTCGCTCTGCGGGGCTTTGTTCAACTGATTATCTGTTGAGAGCGGAATTTTCCGGTTTATGTGGAGGTGTTTGGAGGTCTTTTTTACGTCACTTTTTTCGGAATGGGTGGGGCCCTATCAGAGTCAAAAATCCAAAACACCAACTTCATCTTCGACACTATTAATGGTGTGTCACTCTTCAGTGGCAGGCGCCTCTGATCGAAAGTTGTTATCGCTAAAGGCTACGTGTCCTCTGAGTTATATTCAAGAGTATGCGTCAAACTATTCTTCCTGAATTAAGGCTGAGTCTTGCTCTAAGATGCGAGTTATAAATCGCTCCAAACCTCCCTTTTGGCGATTTGGATGATCTATTTTTCCATCGAAATGTGAGGTGTTAGAGCCAATTTCGTGTTGCAGCACCCTATTTTGAGACAATTTTCGGGGTGAGTCATTGCCTTTTAAAATGGTTCAAATATGCTTCTTAAGCTTCTCTTTAGACTGGCTCTATTCCAGTGTCTTCGTTGATGGCAAATGTCAAAAGTGTTTGGGCATATATGTTAAGTATGCATTGATGAACTGACCTTTCATGAAAGTCTTTTTGAACATTTTTGTAGCCTTTTTATGGCTTTGATGCATTTCATTGTTTCGTCAACTCAGTTTGAGTGAAATCTGTTTGCTGAAATAGTTTTGCGAAAGCGAAATTTCTCACATGTTCATTTTTTTAAACCGTGATAAATCAAACAAGTCGGTTGGCGGTATTTTCATCCCATGTAGAGGGCAACTCTCCCACTTTGTCGATTTAATGGATTAAACATTCGCAGAATGAGTCGTTAGAATTGGTTTAATGGTTAAGGTTACGATTATCATTTTAAATTGTATAAAATTGGCCTTATGTATAAGAATTATTACATATTAAGTGAAATAATCAAGGCGTGAATGTTGATTTAAGCTTGTTCAGTCCTTGTTTCACTAGGTCTTCAATTCCATCTCGGTTGATAGAAAGGTGAAAATTGCAAACCGCCTTAACCGTTTCGCTTTGCCGTCTGTAAAGTCCAATACCCTCACCAGAAGCGTCAATATTTTAATGTTGAAAGAACATTACTCTCTGGTTTGTTTTCGACTGAGCGTTCATTGTTTGTGCCGTCGCACCAACTCCTTCTCTGTGGGTGGTTGAAAGGAATTCAAATCCATGCCTGCCTCTTTACGATTGGTCGATAAGATGTCCAAACGCAACCTGAGCAACTGCATACCAGTAGCTGTTAGAGGTCATGTAGGGCACTTAAATACTAATATGGTGTCAATGTCCCCTACAGATAAACTACAAGCCGCCAGGCGCACGAAAGCTGAGTGACATCCTGGGTGTCAACAGCGGGGGTCCCATGGGTAGACGACTTCAAGAGCCGGGTCACTCACCGCAGGACTACGCTATTTTCATGGACCTTGTACTGCAAATGCTTATTTACGACCCCGATAAGCGAATTCACCCCTCCGAGGCTCTGGCACACCGATTTTTTTGCCGCACTGCGTCCCAACCCACCACTCGGGCGATGGCACTGAGTGTTCATCACGCTCGACAGCACTCCGGCCAGCCCCAGACCATTTTGGCCAATCCAGACGGTGAGTTATGGTGTTTGGAGAACCAGAAACAGATATTAGATGACTCTGATTGAAATTCTTGAGCCAATTCATGCTATCGAAATCGACAGAATCATAATAGAATCGTAATTAGGGTCCCTTCAATGAATTGATGAACTATTCTGGTCATGGCTCCTAAGCTCTGCCTTTCAATTCTGGATTTTTAACTTTGAGAACTGTTTCTGACTGCCGTTGGCCGTTCTTCCATAGTGTCAGACTTCTTTTAAAGTGGAATGGATTTTGGTTGGATTATTTTCGTGAATAATGAGGTATCTGGAGTGGATTGATCGTCCTAATTTTTACTTTATTTCTCCTTCCTCACCAGCATCTGCCCCTGTCTTGAGTCTTATCAATGTCGAAGTCAGCGAAAACTATTAATTTTGATGGCCTTGGGTTTTGGGTTTTCACGAGGGCAAATCATTTCCCAAAGTCGCTTCTGTTTTCTCCCTCTTGTGTGTTAATGTTTGGGTTTGCAATTAATACCCGACTCTGTATTTTGAAACTGCAAGAATTGTTAAGCTATTACTGACAAACGAATCATCCACTTGAATCTCCCTTTGTTAGTTTATTCTCGCCATTTTATCACACATCTCTTTAAGGAATTTTAATAGAAACGTTTGGCTGAGTCCGGTTAGATGCTCCGCTTTCTTGTACACTCTCTGCATCTCTGTGGTAGCAATTGTATGGTTGAATCCATAATTGGGTCATTGTTCACTTGGTGTTTGTCGATCACACCTATCCAGAATGCCTCATCTGACATTGTTAAAATCAGTAAACGATTGGTCGATTGAATTTTTGCCCACTGTGGTCATTTCTTTCGCCCAAATTTAAATGGAAATTCGAGATCTCGTTGAACCGTACCCGTTACCTTGTGATTATAGCCCGTGGGAAAATCACAACGTGCACTCGGGGGTATTTCTTTGAAAAGCCCCTCTTCTTTCAACAATTTTCTTTTCGGGAGAGATGGACTACTCTGAGAGGCATGGAATGTCTCGTTTTTCACCATATTAGGACTCGATATCTCCTGAAAAATGAGCTTAAAGCATGTGGGAGTCATAGTTTGACTGGTGAAGAAAGTACCTACTAAATTCATACGCACCCTTGCTCTCAATCTGACAGGGAGCAGTGTAATTAAGCATTCCGTTGTCATTGTGCTATTTCTAACACCCTATTACCTAGTGCGCATTTTGACTTCTATCGTCAACCTTTAAACCGATGGAAGTCATTGGGAATAAATTGGAACTGGCTATGTCGCACTGGGTTATTCCTGTTCCTCTTTTACCACGACTTGGAATTTTTAAGTGTGAACCCCAAATGGGCTTCATAAAAATCTCCTGGCGTGGCTAGTATTTTCAGTAGGAGTGCATTGTGGCAAGAGGAAGTTTATAACAACAATTAGTGTTCTTGAATTGGACTGATGCTCCATATTGCCCAAGTGACGAGTTCGGGACCCATGAATCCTTTGGTCTGATAGAGGCAAATCAAATTTCTTGCTTCTATTAAACTATTCAGTACTTTTTGATGAAGCTTTGAACCGAAAATAAAAAAAAAACAAAAGCAAAACAGTAAACAATCCAAGTCGCTGCCTAAACCTGACAACAGCGCAGTCGTTGAAAATGTGGCATAGGGCGCGCGCAGCCAGCGTCTGTGTGTGTTTGTGCATACGTAAGTGTGCGTTTGCTGCATTTTGGTGTGAATTCTGCCGCCTCCACTACCACCATCCTCCCTGCCCGGGCGCTGCTGTAGCGCAGTCTTGGCTAAGTGAACGCAGCCTAGCGAACGAGCCAGCCAGCCAGCCAGCCAGTCGCCCGCCGCACATCGATTGTCCGCGTTTCGTCGTGTCTCGTCGCGCGTCTTTGTGTATCCAAATGACGTCAATGGGAGGGCGCGAGAGAGAGAGCGAGAGCGAGATGGGGCGTGCGAGAGAGGCGTGTACGCATGTCCATGCGCGTGCAAGTGCTGTTTTACGACTCTCTACTACTGACACAACCTTCTCTTTCCTCCGTTCATCTCTCTCCTGCTACTAATTCATCGGCCATAATTCCTCTTCCTCTGACTGTGTCCCTCCCCTTCCCTTCCTCTCTCCCCTCCCCCTCATCCTCCTCGTGCTTGTGTGTCTTCTTGTTGGGCTGTAGAGCTTTGAAGTTGTCTGCGACACAGTGCGGTGCATCAGCTTCCGCGCTAATTTTATCAATCATGTCGGCTAATTCGGGCTTAGCTTCCAGTTAAACTGTACTTACACACTTATAGCCCTCTTCTTTTGCTTATGTCAATTAAAAAAAGACAATAGGATTGTGCTTCTGTTCCCAAACTCGACAAACAGTCTTCTCTGATCTTGTAGCCTCTGCAAATCCATTATCTTGTTTTCGTTATTGTTATTTGCCATATTTTCCAATTATCTTGGCTAAGCATTTGGAAATTTCGCCTCTCCTCGGATAACCGGATCCTCAAGTGCCTTAGAAATCGGAGGATCTTAGTCAACTGATGTTTCCATTCATATTCTCCAATATTTTTGGCAAATTTTTTTAACTTACAAGTTGCGTAAAATTGTGTCCACCTTTCTGTGTTCTATGGCATAGTTTATTGTATTTCCCGTTTGAATACTTTATCTTCTCGTTTATATCGACAGCAATAAGGTGGACCTTCATTGAATAATCAATCTTTGCAGCAATAGAACTCAAATCATCTTCAAATTTGTTTTAAAAAGGGCAAATAGTTTGCATCACAAATTGGACTTCCCTTTGTTTTCGTTCACCTTCTTCCTTTCCCCCAATTTCTTTTTTTATCATGTCGGTCGATTTCCTCCGGAAGAAAATTCAAACCCAAGTGGCCTGGTGTTTCACGCGCCTGATTTCGACTTCGGCTGCCTTTGCATCTCTGTTCGGCGTTCCGTAAACGTATCCTGTTGATTCGTCTTACTTGAACTTTTTGTCGGAAATGTTTGCATGTATGGAGCAGTTTCAAGGCCGGAGTGGGACTTTGGTTTACAAAATAAGCCCTTTTCTGTGCTTAATTCCCTTTCCGTGCCGAATAAAATGATGCGAAGGTTATCGTAGGAGATGAAAAAAAGATTACCCCTTTTTAAAATCTTTGGCTATTTTTGGAAAAGTCATTAAAGTGTTTAAGGAAACGTGACGGTGTAAGTTCGTCGCCAGCACTTGGATTGGACTTGAGACGGTAAATTTTATTTGATTCTCTTCAAATTGACCTGCTCTCTCCCATTGCATTTCTTACGTGTCCATCGTCACCTCCAACTTCGGTCAACCAATAAGCCGCCAAATTTTGAAATGTTTTCCACTTTTTTACGGAATGATTTGGCAGACACCAAAATGCA
The DNA here is from genome assembly GCA_001870725.1 of Taenia solium. Taxonomy (NCBI): domain Eukaryota; kingdom Metazoa; phylum Platyhelminthes; class Cestoda; order Cyclophyllidea; family Taeniidae; genus Taenia; species Taenia solium. The sequence goes on from MIEF01008553.1 coordinate 7,135, forward strand.
ACCGTCGAATAGTATCGACTTTGGTGATGTCTATTCGTTTGTGGTAAGTCACCAACTTCCCTGAAATCCGAGGTTGTTTCTTTTTTCTTTGCACAAATGTCTCCAAATTAGCTTATTTTTTGCCCCCATTTTTTAATCCACCTAGTTTACTGAAGCTTTTAAATATTTAAATGCCTTTTGTGCTCTCATTCGTTAGTTTTAATCGGTCCCTTCTTTTCGTCCGGTATAAAACTTTATTATTACTAGTATTATTAAAGCAAAAAAAATGATTACTTCGTGAGCAAGTGATTTGTATCATCTGACTGACATTTTGTGCTCTGCCATTTCACAAGTCGCCTATCACCTGCCAAAGGGTGTAGGATTTCATGCACTCGTGCAAGTCAACGTGCTGCAACCAAGGTGACCTTGATTTCGAAGCTTTTTTTTTTGAAGATCTAGGAAACAATCAATTTTATGATGTTGTGGAGGCTTTTTTCTGACTACCCATTGGGGATGAATTTTCTTCTCCTGAATTGATTTCACGTGCAGCAGAGGAGATGACATCTATGCGCCTGAATGGGTGTTTTGCTGTTGATGAGACTACCAGAATTGTCATGTTATGATTTCTTCTCCAAGTTTTGTGCTCTCTCTTCACAGCAGTTGAGTCGCTTGAATTTAAATTACTCTTTCTTTCTAAAAGCTCTGTCTTTTTTGCTAATTTTCGGAGAATTTTATGAGTAGATAGGCGGTAACTATTTCTGTGTACATTAAAGTTTTATCGTAAGAAACCCCTTCATATTTGTATAGTGTGCTTACATAAAATAACCGGTTCTCACCTTCATTCCTATTAACTTCGCGGTTTAAGAGTCAGGCAAATTCCTTCCTAATTCCATCTTTGAAACTCTTCAAGTTGGAACCTTTGGAAGTAATTGTGCATTCAATCTCAATTTAGTCTTGGCAATTGCCTAAGTTATCTGGTCTTCGAGGTCACCGTCAGAAGATGCAATGGTGTACAATTAAATTAAATCCATTTTCGTCGTTGTTGAATCTAGCTTTGTTAGGAAACATCTGACATTGTGTTTGCACCGCCTTTTCTTTGTCTAAAGCCCTTCCCTCTTACTACCTTATAAGCCACTTCGGTCTGGAGGTAGCTTTTTTATCAACTACCGGAAAGACTTGAAAACTAGCTATTTGGATGGGCAGAGGATAGTGCTGTGCCACCAGCATGGAGACTGAGTCGAGGGCAACTGGGAGGGATCCGTGCGATCAAATCTAATTTTGTCGCGCACTTCGTTCTTTGGTCACTCCTCGGTTTTGGTCGTCACAGCTCTTCCGACAGCTTGTAGTTTGCCACAAGATGGGAACAAGGATGACACATTGAGTGCTCTTCATCTCATTCTAAACAGCACACCTTCAGTCCGGCAAATTACCCTGTGGGTGGGATTCATTTTGAAGGTGGCAAGTGGGATTGAATAGTATTCCCCTTCTTGTTACCCGTTTGGATTTCATACCTCGATATCGGAATTAGTTTCATAGTGAGCTTCCTTCTAGAAACAATTTCTACCTTCCGCCCTGCAGCTCTCTTCTACCAGCGACACAGTGGCACCGTTGGTGGTAATTGGATGGGCAAACAGACCGCGGGCTTAATGACTGTTCCGCAGTCGGGGCAACCGACAGGTGACTTCTTTATCGACCTCCCACCTCAGGTGCAACAGCCGCCGCCACCCTCGTCCATCACCTTCCACCCGGGTACAGGAGCTCCCATTTCGCCCTACGATGCACCCGCGCCTCTGCTTCGACGCTACTCCGCGCGCAACGCCGCCGCGGCTGCCGCTGAGATGGCAATGGGGCTCTCGCCCCAACCCCAACCTCCGCCTCCACCGTCTTCCTTGTGGCGCTGAATGCCTCGACGGCGACTGCGACAGCGGAGACCTCCTACCTCCTCCTCCCCCCTCAAACATGTACAGACACCACTACCACATCATAAGAAGCACACAAATACCAAGGCTCTCGTTTTTTCTCTCCTCCCTTTTTTCTGTGATAGTTGGACCCACAAGCTGCCAATACTGCTCTCCCTTCTCTCTTGATCTATCAAGAATTGCGTTTCCCTCCCCCCCCCCACTCCTTTAAATCTTACTCGAATTATGTGATTATATGCATATAAGTATATATAAATATGCACATATGTATTGGAATTAAATTTCATTGCTTCGAGTTCACTTAACTAGCTCTGGAAACCTATAAGTCTAGAAACTGCCATTTTGAATGAAAAGAATGACTGGAATGCTAAAAGCATACGTGGCGCCATTCATACTCCGATTGCTCATGTGGGATGAAAAGCTCTTCTAGTAGGCTACTTTTGTGTACCGCTCAAGCTGCTTCTAAAAAAATAGTCCAAGAGGGACCTAAGGATTGGAGAGTATTGTCAGATCTTCACACTGCTATTATGGAGGGTGAATCGCAGGGGGATGGAACTAGGGAAGGAAACACTTAGTCCACCAATTCATCACTCAGCATTTCTCTTTTTCCCAAGCTTTTTGCGTGATCTATGTTCTCTCTCGTTGCATGAGTCATTATCCTTAGAATGAACAGCTAAAGTACCAGTGAAATTTTGCTAATCAACATTGTAAAATCGGTTCTTTTGACTTCTTCCGGGTAAAAGGTTAGTTGGCGGTTGACCTTATATAACGACTACCTTTCTGGGCGAATCTCAAAATCGGCCTCTTTTCATTCCTTTTTACGACAGCAGGCTGATGTCCACTTTTTTGGACTTAGATCAGTCCTTGCCTTAATCGTGCTATCATCTTAAAGTCAAAATACTTTAGAAGATTCAGTGTGCGAGGATAAAGACTGAGATACTACTTATGAGTTCTATGAGGTATTGTTCCTAGCCGCTGTGACTTGCTTGCCTATCTCAGAGGTTTGAGTATTGAGAGCTTAAAGTTACAGGGACTTCCGTTCCAAAGATCAGGGCATGGGAACATTTGCTACTTTGGAGTTGGTGGACAGGAAGGCTTAATTACTATGTTGTAAGTAGGACCGCTAAACCGGAACGAATTTGAATTCAGAGCCTCAAATAGTTATTTATATTGGGCCACACTATTAGGTGCATGCAAACTGGTTACTTCAAAAGATGCTGATAAAAGGGAGGTGCATTCAGTTTTCTAGAAACATGTCAACATCTGAGGGGTTTGTGAATGAGCTGGGAGGAAGGCTGAAAGCACAAACACCACGATCAACAACAAGGTTCGCATCTTCAATGAGGTATAGTGCGTCGACCTAATAGTTGAGAACATTTAATTTGCCATTCCAGTTGTCTCCTATCACAAGGCTGCAATAATGTTCTCCTTTTTGCATTCAACAAGCCTCTGGCCTACCTCGAAGTTAGTGATAAAACCACCTCCCCCCCTCCCCCCTCCTTCCTTCCCCCTCCACCGACATCCTTTGCAACGCAATCAGAGATGACTACAGCGAAGAGAAGTAATTACTAGCTTGATTTCTTTGAAAAAAAATACGCGAAATTTTCTCAATGAGGTTGGTTGTGATTGTGAATAAATTGAAAACAACTTTTCTGGAATTTCTGTTTATCGGTGCAATTTGGAGATTTTTTTTCTCTAAATTTAGAGAGGTCAATTCCTGTGACAATGAAAAGCATTAAATAAATAAAGTGGTGCGCATTGAAGAAATTTAAAAGCATTTTAAAATTCTTTTTCAGCATGGCTCGAATCTCAATTCGAAATGTTAGATTATGATACAGCCTCCTGCCGATGGCCAGATTCCTGGTTTGCGGACTTAAAAGACAATTACCAAACCATCAATATAATTTACACAAAACTCCTTACAGAAGAGACATCTCCTCCTTTGACTAAAGTTCTCTGTGTGTTTGAGTGTGACGCATTTGAACCGATTTAGCTCAGGTTTCCCCAGCTTGAAGTACCAGTCAAAGAAGTTGGTGTTTTTACAACCAATCCGCTATCACATAGAATGGCATGACTCAAACTTACCGCTTCCATTCTCACTGACACTTGGGATTATGGATCACATTCCCGGGATCGTGACACATTTCGTGAAGTCTGATCGATCTGGCTATTACCTTTCAATCGCCCTGGGTTAGACACTTTCTAAAACAACTGAGATTATAAAAAGAGTGTTAAAAGTACTAACCACTTTGGTAATGTATCGCTTTCACTGACTAATACCCATTTTTTGAAGCAGTGGCTGCGCCACTGCTTCAAAAAATTCCCTCCCGAAATGCGCTTAGCAAATCGGAAGAGCCGGTCATCATGACCTTGAAAACCTTGAATGGGAAGTTGGGCTTACACGCCAATGACAAAAACAGCGGGAAATCACCTTGAATCAAGGTCAGTCGGCATGATGCTAATTTTTTTCCACTTCATCATTTCTCCGCTGGCTTGAGCATATATACTGTATGCCGCCCTAAACAAAAGGCCTAGGAACGTTTACTTCCCAATGAAGGTGCTCCTCGTTGCCAGTACCGTACAAAATTGTTTGCTCTATTTGTCCCCCTGGGAAACTTGGTCGGCTTTTTTTTCCGCGTTGGATTGAAACTGCCCTCGTGTTTTACTTCTGTGATTGTGTCATTATTTTCTGTTGACTTACTCAGTTCTCGCATCGTTGTGAGATCGAGTCCGAATCCCCGTGCAATTTGTGAACGAAGTCGACTTACTGCGTGTCCACAGACTGTCGAAAAGTGGTAGTAACGACAAAGTGATTAAGGACTACATTTGTGCTTAAAATCTTTCATAGAAGGATGAACAATTAAAAGCTTTATCTATCTCGTTATTATAGTTGGCGCTTCCTTACCACAGTTCATGGGATGTTCTACTAACTTAGCGTTAGCATTTCAGCTGCATAATGGAGACGAGTTTTATTTTGCTCAGGAAAAAAGACGCTATTCATCACAAGTCGATTGGTTTACGCGGCAATCTTAATAACTTTTAGTATTTGTGGTCGATATCTTTAGTTGTTTGTTTCCATTGCGAACATTTAATATGAAAACTAGCATTGTTAAATTGTGAAAGAGATTTCTGCGAGATTATCGAAACATTGATGTCAATCGAGCTTGTGCCTCGCTTATTAAACAAGTATTGTCACCGAAGTAGCTTACTGTGTTTAAAATGCCAGTCTTTGATTTGAATGAGAAATTGTTTTGCAAAGTAAAATATTCATTGCAAAAGACCGCGACAATCGCCAAGCCTATGCTCATCCAAAATTCTCCCCTATTAGTTCCGCCGCAAAAGTGACCCAGTTTCCTTAAATCAGAAGTCCCGGTGTCCTACATTCAGTCTAGACCGGAACCCGCAAACACAAGCGCCGCGCCTGCGTCACATCACCAATAATCAATAACGCTTAGTCATGCGACCTGCATCCCATTGGCTCGACCACACAAGGGCACGCAATTAGATCAGGCAGCGAGTAAGCTCAAACTGCCGGATCCGCTAGTAGTAGTAATATTATATAAGGATTTACATAGAAAAAAAATATTCCGGGACTGCCATCAACTCTAGCTATTGAGTAGCACGTGAAATTCCTATGACAAAGGAGCATTATTGTCTGAGGTGGGAGGATGTGTACAGAGCCTCTAAAGGCAAAAAATTCACTTGCTGTTCTCAAGGTTACGGTGGATGTCAATCAGAATTGTAGGATGTCAGTTTGATGGCAGGTGGAATCAAGATTGGTAGATGTGAAAGCTATGTCTGTGAATAACCTTATGCTTTGTATCATGTTGAAGGTTGTGATACGAAAAGATACAAGTTTATGTGTAGAAGCTTAGATTCTTAATGGAGGTTTCTAGGTTTATAATTTTCTTGTTGACATTTTGGGAGTTGATTTTTGCCACGGTCACCTAGAAAGTAGAGAATATTGAATAAGGACACTAAACTTAAACTTGGGATCTATAATGAAAATGAGTACTTCAACACTATCATTCTCCCGTGCATTAAAAGAGCCTTGACTAATAAATGCTACTATTTTTCCCGCCCCTCAGACGAGTGACTGCTGAAATAACTTGTTCTTATTTTCCCTGCATTGTATTAATGTCTTCCCTTTAAAGAAGATTTATAATTAATTCTAGACCCCTAGAATTTAAACAAAAAAAAAACAATCTCGCCGCGGCATGAATTAATTACCTCTATGAACGTTTTAAAAGGCTATATCCTAGTTGGGTATCGTGGCAAGAAAACAGAAAAAGTGGAAGTTAGCACAACCGCCCAAGGCGGAATTGTAGGATCTAATAAACACGCTTATCAAAGTTATAACATACAGATTTTGTACAATTTTAGGAAATTGTTAATTTAAGCCCACACTGTTCCGTTTCACGACACCTATGCTCTGATCTTGTAGCAAAGTGCTTCGAAACTGTTCTAGGTAGTGCTGAGATCATGTTAATACCGTGAGTGAAATGCGCTGAATCTTTAACTACAACATGTGCCGCAATCGAACAAACGTCTGAGTTTTAAAAACACTTCACAATTCTCGACGAAATTAAGTGGACCCCGTGTATTTCTTCAAAGAAACCCCAACACATACGAGCGGTTTATAAGTTCTGAAACAAAAGTTGGGGATTTCGAAGATCACGAACTTCACGGGGTATCGCATTCGTGATTTGATATGCGATTGGCTGACTCACAGCGTCCACTCGCAATTGTGTCTCATAGCAACCACCAATGGTGTATGTCTGCAGTAGCAAATCGCACACTCATTGGTTCACGTCAGCTGACTGATGAGCGACGCGCGCGCCTCGAAGTACACAACACGAGTGGCGCCCTCGGTGTGCAGAGCGCTCCTCTCCCTTGGTTTGGTGTCGGTGACCGGGGTTGTTCTTCTGTCTCTCACTCTCGTTATCATCTCTCCCTTTGTGGATGAGGTGGCCTTCGAGGACTATCTTGCAGGGTAGTTTTTTTTCTGATCTCTGTTTCTTCTCTTTGACTTAACGTGTCACAAGGTAGGCAGCCCCGGATGTATCCAGTACCACTTTTTCAGCAATGACAGTAATGATACTAGCAGTTCCTCCATGTCCCTGAGACCCTAGAGTTGTCCGGAATTTGCATATCCACATTTCTCACGTGGCAACTCTAATGTCCCGGGTTATGGGGTTGTGCTGAGCGTCAATTAGTACCTTATTCTTTGCCTATATCTATGTCCCCTTTTTGTACACTCATCTTACGGGTCTCAACTGTCATTTTTTTCGCCGAGGTTGTAGTTTGTGGTGTTAGTGGTTCTAGTGTTGCTGGGTCTCGCAAAGGTATATTTCTAGAATAGTCGCGAACGCGATCGATGTGGAAGAAAGTGAAGGCGTGGTGCGTTATGTTTCTATCACAGCATTTTTGCGGCTGGTTCTGTGTGGAACGCTTACTACATTGGTTTCTTGCCCGCCGAGTGGATAATGGCAATTCTAGTGACGGTATCTGGGCCCGCTTCTTGCGCTTACCTCACTGTGGTGTCGCTGGTGAGTTTGGTTCTTAGGCTCACTTTTTCATATTTTAAGTGCAAAGAATGCTTACAAAACAGGTCGCTAGGGATGTCGATGCTGATTAAACGACCATTTCTACCGTAATTCGTGGGCGCTGTTTCATTAAGGTTCATATTTCACTCCAAGGCGTCGTCCTCTAGCGTTCAAAAGGGCGCTAGTACCTTGAGGGAAACTCGCATCACACACTCGACCATATGTGGGCAACTTTCTTGTCACAGAAGAAATTGAGGGTACTCATCTGTGACTCTCGGCGTCGATGTGATCGACCTTGAGAAAATTTTGAGATCGCCTCCTGTAGAACGTTCTCCATTCACTCCTCGAAGGGAACAAAACCTCCTTTGTTCGGCATGAGGTGATCACAGGTAAGCCCCATTCAAATGTCTAGTTAATAGTTTTGCGAATATTTACCTGCTTCCTCTCTGGTAAACCTACTTTAACCTGGAGGTATCTTAAAAGCTCTTCAGATTTCATTTCTCCCGCTGCAGGGGTGACTCAGTCGGTGGGATTTGTTCCTCAGATGGTGAAAAACGTGGTAGCCGAAAGTCTACTTTTGAAAGTCGCACGTAAGTCCAACTTAAATCTGCATCTTTTGGCAGAACCAAGTCCGAAAAGTTGAAGCGAATGCTTAATCACAGCTTTGGGGGTCTCAAAAGTTGCCGTCCTTAACTGCCTTTTTGGACTGCTAGGTCTTTGTGAGTCACCTCTAGATCATACGAGGCACTTTTGGGAAAGATGTCAGCAGTTCTCATTTTCTCAGGCTTTGTTTTTAAACACTGCATTTTTGTTGTTTCTTAGCCATCAATTGTCCCATGTCAAGTCACCCTCTGTGAGATAATAGGAACTCCAAGGAAATGCACTCTTATCTACCCATGAGATATTCATCACTTTTTTTGCGGACTGAGGTAAAGTTAAGATAACCGATTGCCGTGATTAGTAGTGAGTATTAAATGGCACTCATGCTCATGCCTCTTCCGTTAACACCGGTGAGGTACTTTCGTTTCACGTCATGTCTTATCGCAAGTGTCAACTTCTAGTTGCACACACAGCACCCACGTAAGCCCATGAATCACCTTCACTGATTGCGTGTTACTTCTCTCTGTCGTATTTCCTCTCCTCTTGGGTAGTTGCGTCATCAAGTCTGTGTATTTGGATGATTGGAGAGTTAAGCACAAATTACTCAAAATAATTGCGCTGTTGTGCATGTACCATTTTTTTCTCGTCGGTTCCTACTTTCCTCGTGTGTGTGTGCTCGCACACCCCAATGTACCCACCTTTGTCACTGAAGTGAATTTTTCGCTAGCCTTACCCCCCCCCCTCTCTCCCCCAAAAAAAGACTTGATTAAACAACTTCCCCTGATCTGGATTGCTGCTTCGATTGCTTTTCAGGGAGATTTATGGGCTTGGATAAATTGCTCCTGTTTTGATCGTACAAAGGTGCAAGACACTTATCGGGATAGATTAAACAACTGACTTCTGGGTTCTATCTGCAAAGGTTTTCTTATAAGTAAGTTCGCCCTTTACGATCTCATTTGACAGCAAAATTGCGAAATTAGAGTGCTGAAAGGAATTTGCAAAGCGGAGCCTCTGGCCCTTTTGGAATGAAATCGCAGCATCCGTTAACTGGGCTGTTAGGTATATACGTTCTAGAACTAATGTATTTACAAAAAGGATGACTTGATCTGCAAGCTGTAGTTTCTGCCAGAATTGATACACTGCCGCCAAATAAAAGTGATTTCACCAAAATCAGTTAGTTTACCATTTTTTGGCTCTACCGAGAAGCCATGACTACGGACTTAGAGGTGGAACTTGGACCCTGAAGCTATCGCTTTGTTGATTTTGCCGCTAGCCTGTACTTGTCATCTCTAAGCTCTATCAGCATTACAGTCGCCCTAAGTTGGCTCAAGGGATAAAATAAAATCATCACTTTAAGTACGTGTGGTGCCAGTTAGTGGGAGTAGAATGTTCTTTTTAAAGGGAAAAATCTCGGTTTCATGTGCATTGTCGTCTCTCCTTAATTGTTTCAACATCTTTGTTTCACCTGACTTGACTGCAGCCATCCGAACGCGGTGCCGGTACGTTGGGTGCAAACTGGTCGATAAGTCCATTTGATCCAAGGTCTGATTGCCATGGTTATTTAACGAATTGCCGTCACCGACGTATGGATTTATCGAAGCAGCGCATTTAATCACCCAAGTTTGCATCCGAATAAATAAGAGCACTTTTTGCTCATACCATCGGTATAGAGACAAAGCATCCACGGATTATTTTTAAGTGGCGCTAACAGCGAGAGTTCTTTTCCGACTTTCTCTTCTAAACTAATAAAGTCAGGCGCAGTTTATGTTCTCGAAAATCTGATGAGCTCACCATTTTCAGATGCGACTATGCCTCACCTCCACTTGTGCCATGCTCATTCCCGCGTCAGCACCAAAATCCGTTTATACTTTAAAGCTACTACTATTACAGGATTGGCTTTTTAGATTACTTCGCTATGGAAAGTTACATATACAAATCTACATGAAATTTTGTTAATCGGGTACAATAGACTTGATTTTTTGTAACTAGCAGATACACAGATGCTTACTGAAATGTAGTTCGTGTAGGCATTACGAGGTTGAGGTGCCTCAACCAGTCTTCTGTTCCAGCCAGTCAAACTTGACAGTCCTATGTTTATTTCACATTTCTGACGCTCAGCTATATTCTTTTCCGATTGACCAATAAGTTTTCTCCAAGGTCAATTAACTTGAAGCCGCGCGTCCGACAGTTTTAGATCTGACCTTTAAAGCACAAAGTTCGTATGAACTTGCAACAATTTCAAGGACTGGGATAATTTGTACAATCCCTGCTATATTAACTCACCAAATATCATTGAAGATTACTTTGTTATGGGTTAGAATATACTTAGGGGGCTGCGATGATAAATAAGTAGCGGTTCAGAATCAAAACCGCATTAGAGATGGCCATTCAAAATTACATAAAGATTCTACCAGGTGGTAACATGGTTATGCGTTTTATTTTACGTGCTGGGATTCTATTCTTAGCTAGGCGGTTTAACATGGACCGTGGGGTACTTACTGTCACGCTTGGCATTCAACTCAGCACGCGAAAATCGTGTCTATGGAACTGAGGGGATTAAGGGGTAATTATTAGAAAAGCTAACATGTGCAGGAAAAATTAACTGTCAAAACTGTACTATTTGGACCGATTATGAAAGCATTCATGAACCACGCTGCTTGTTTTCCCTCACTGTTTGCCATCGTAATAGAATGTGTATACCCGCATCAGAAAACTGGGCACTATCATCTAAAAAATATTGTAATCGAAAAGGCACGGGTAATGCTGTGAGGTCAGACTCCTTTTCGGGTGTCGATGACCTGTTCGGCCTTTTGTTTTGAGTCGCAATCTGACGATCGATGTTCGCTTTTCGCTTACGTGGGTAGTCAGTGTTTAAATTAACAGCCCCTCTAATTGGAAAGGTGTAAAAAGGAATAAAGTGACAGAAAGGAACACACGCAACAGCCTGCAGGAGCGGCGAGAAGCAGAGGCATAGGTAAATAATTAGGGCTCTTATCCATGCCGCACGATTAGCATCTCTGCCATCTAATTCTGTGCAGTTCTATTGCCTTCACTTGCCAAATGTGTCATCGCACCCAGCCCCTGTATTAATGTGACTATGCAGTGTATTGTCTTTCTTTTGGTGACTGTCATTCTAGATGGCTTGCCTTCTCCGCTGGATCTATGTTTTGGTCGCAAAATTGACGTTGTACTTTTGATTGAGTAGGATTCCACTTAGTCTGTTTGCTTCAACTAAAGGCTGGAAGTGAAGACGCCCTAATGCCCTACAGCTGGTGCGGCTTAGTCAACAGATTACAAGGTAAATCGATTAAACTTTTCATCGATTGCCACACAAAAAAACTAGCAGGAAGGACGCCCCTGGGAATTATTGATCTCGACTCTTGAGGGAAGCTGTGTTTGGGCCTTTGTCCTTGAGAAATCGATGTAGACGGGGGTGAGGCAAACAAACAAAGTTTCCTATCGAACCAGAAACAAGAGTGGATGGCTATTTTAGCCTCATCAAACGCTGTTGAAAGCATATTTGTACATTATCAGGTGGGGGATTTTTGCTGTCTGCTCAGCAAGCGATTGCTTTACAGTCGACGTAGGCTGCCGTGTTTGCAATCGGACCATGATTTTGAAGCCATTATAATTGGTCAATTAAAAGTGCAGGTAAATAAGAATTGTCTTTTTAAGGACTGCTACACTACCAAGATCTCTGTGATAACAAAACAAAATAATTTCAGCTATACCGTGACTTAGTTTGATTTATTTCAACCTTTGACGCAGTTTCAGCAGTTGAAGTGTCCATTTTTTTTGCGAAACTACTAACAGTTGGTACAAATGCACAAAAACGGACTTTTTACATTGAATCTGAACTGTCCACTTTGTCCCTGTTAGAAAGTTTTTCCTGAGGACATTGACCATATTTCATGCTTTCCACTTGTTAGAGGGTTCTGCTGACTTAATGTCACTGCGATAATAAGTTAGTATTTGTTTCTTGAATTTCATGAATTGGTGAGGGAAATACGTAACGACCATAGAATTTTGCCCCAAGCTCCTTAATGGAATGATGATAATTCCATTTGGCCTAAACCATGAAGTCACTCAATTTACTGGTACCAAAAAAGGCTCCACTTAAGTAGGCACTGAGGAGGTATAACACCTTCCAACATATTAGGCCTAGAGTTGTTCCATTTCAGGCAGGCATTAGTGAAGTAGGTTCACCAGGACCAAGGCATGGGACCGAATTCGAGAGGTGGAAGCGCTAAGGCCAGAGGGTTTCAGACGTGATGTGGGCGCAACACAGCCATTCTGTGTGCGTGTGCCTGGAATTGTGTTGAGTCATATCTCACGGCGTGCGCAGCAGTTCGTTTTTATGTTTGCGTCAAAAAATGCCCCAGCATGCACGCACATGCACACACGCATGCTCGGTTGTTCCTTCCTTCGTTAATTCGTTCGAAGATGTCCCAAATGGACGAGAGAGAGAGAGAGAGAGAGAGAGAGATAGACGCGTGGATCTTTCGACCTTGAGATATGGTGGCCGGGTAAACATGTTCTTTCCTTTCGTACTCTGAAATGGGCACGGTGTCAGGCTCCACTCGCTTCTTCAGGTACTTGGGAGATTATGTTGATAACTTTTTTGTGCTCACTATTTGCAATAGTTCTTCGTATTACTGATAATCAACAAAAATTCATTTTAAGCAGTGTTCAGAGCACAGGGCCCCGGAATCTGCGCGCGGAGTTAGGCTTGCTAAAGAAAGAAGCTTGACGTCCACAATCAATAGGGGCGTAGGAGACTGACAGTACTAAAATGACTGTATTTTGGCTTGACAGGCTATTTAATTTTTTCGCTTGTTTTAAACAAATTAACCTTTCTGGGTTAAATGCTTAACTAGCACTCTGTAGCTACACGAAGAAAACGCCTATCGTACCAAAAAAAAGGCTAATTTTCCAAGCCAGGTGACAGTAGTAAAGTCGCCTTGCAAATAAGTTAGTTTTCCTTAAAAAAGAAGCGAGTTGATTAATGAGACACAAGGATTTTTTTAAATTGTCATAAATCACCAAAAAGGATGCATTTTTTACTCTCGGACATCAAACATGTGGCGCAATCAAACCAATATTAACAGAAAAAGTTCCTTTCCAGTTAAATTGGTCTTTTTTTTAACTCCTAGCGACTTGATTTTTCAGCTGGTTTGCTTCCAAGTCCATGGACAGAATAACTTGGTTTATAAGAAGGTGCCTAGTTAATTTTTAATATGAGTTGGCTGTATTTTTTCTCGATACCGCGGATACTACTGATGCAATTAGGCGTTCAATATTGAAGTTATCATGGTAAGTTTCAATCATCAAAAAAATTCTCCTGAACTCACTTGTTATGAAATATCTTGTTACTTATCGATAGAATGTCGCAAAGTAAACACGGTAATCAAAATAAGAGTCGCATGATTTGATAATCACAGACCAATGTGAGTCAGTTAGCCAGAGAAGTGCGTCTCCTGACGACACCTCCTAATTAATAGAATTTGCGCTACACAGGCCTTTTTAGCTGCATAACTTCAGCAAAAGTCCTGCAATGACTTAATTGCCAAGAAATATGTCAAGAATTTGGAACCAGTTCACCCAAATTCGTCACTTTGAAGTGCCATTTCTCAGAGGCCTACTTCTATAACGCACAATGGAGCCCAGGTGCACTGATTTACCATTTTTGAATTTAGTTGCAAGTGATTTTATTTTTTCTGTTATTAAATGTCTGTTTAGTTTAAATATGAAGTACATTAAGCTTGTTTGGCTATTCAGAACACGACTTTGTGAGGTGGTAGGCCAGCCCAAGCGATGGTCAATGGCGGAAAATTACGGGCTTTGGGTGGGGTAACTTGCAGCAGTTTCACACCGTGTCCACTTCAATGTGAAGTGATTTATTTTAAAGCAGACATTACCTCGGTAATTTACATCATAGGACCGCGGCATTTATGACGTCTCACTGGTGCACCGCACCACACAGTGAAACCAAACAACAGACACGACTGCATGCCTTCGCAACTTGATTAAAAAAAAAGAACTGCTTACTCCTCTTCCGATCACTGTGCTAATACGCCAACACTGGCTAACGTTACCCCCTCCCCCTTCCCCCCCCTCCGAAAGGGTCTATTAATGGAGTGAAAGAGAGGAGAGAACTGAAAATATAAAAAAAAGAATTTTTTCTAACTAGTTGTGGGAACCCCCCTCCCTTCCTCCTTTTGGATCCAGTTTACCTAATTTGATTTATTTGTGCGAAAATCGCTTTAAAATGGGACAATGACTTTCACACCGGATGAGCATGCCTCAATCCTTTCCTCGAAAAGACGACTTCTGGCAGCACAAAAGTCCTGAGCAGCATTTTTGTAATGAGTGGATGCATGAACTAGCACTAAATGTAAAACATTGATTGTTTGACTAACTCTTAGTTTTGCTAGGGAGGTCACTTAGTGGCTTCGCCATTGATCCTTTGCCGGCTGACTTGGCCTGCGGGCCATGCCAGTAGCCTCTAAGCCCTCCTGTACGACGGCAATGCATATTCTTCCCAAGTTTCATTTCCTATCATCTTTTGGGAAGTCTCAGGAAGGTACCTAGATGAAGTGGTTGAGCTGTGTCAGTTGAGATTCTGAATCTTCCTAGGCTCATGTTGAGCCCTGTATTCTTCTACCAAATCTTGGAACTCATGCGTTAAGGTCAATTTGAACCGGATGAGACAATTCTATCTATCATCTAAAATCATACTAGCTACATCCAACGAATGTACTCCATGTTCTAAGGCAGTATTTCGACACCTTATCGCAATCAGCTATGCACCGATTTTTGAGAGGCACTTATCTTTATAATCTCCAGTCAGCATTTGTGTTCAAACATTGAAGTCCTAAAGATTGGTCGAGACAACCATTCCACTTAGGGTGAGTCCATGTTGCAGTAAAAAAAACCTCCATATTCTCCTTGTCATAATTTTTAAACCAATAATATCTCTAAACCCCATATATCGTTGATTGAAATAGTTTTTTTTTATTGGAATGAACTTGTAATCATGTCTAAACCATACCGCCTGGCTTATGAAAAGCTCCTTCAAACACACTCAACATTCCTTACATGCTGATGAAGAAGAGAAATTTCATACTGAATTTGCTACTTTTGTAGGGGATTACTCGAATCTGACCCACCCACGCCTTGCAAGAACCCATTCTCCTCAACTCAAGCTCATTCAGACGCGTAAGTGATGCAAGGAATAAATTGCCACCATCACCTTGGTGTTTAGTTTGCGTGTGTATGTAGACCATTCAAAAAGTCACATCTTTTCAACGCAGCCAACATCAAAGGATTCCATATACACACACGGCCTCAGAAACATTACGTAGGCATAGCGTCTAACATCTATTTTTTACTGCTCCCTCCTTTTTCGCAACTTTAATATCACCCTTTTATTTGGCGGTTTCTCGCTAACGAGCCTCATATTTCGTTACGTCATCTCCAACCAACTTCAAATCTGTTGCATCTTGTTTATCTCGAGCATTGAAGTTACCCAACACCTCCAGTGAGAGGTGTGGTTTTCTTTTTGGTGTTACAGAATTAGCCTCTATGCCAATCACATCTGGTAAACGATGAGGGATTTCGGCTGCTTAAGATTGTAAAAGACAAATAACAAACAAAATTCTGCTAATTTGTTTCCATTTTATTAATAAAAAGAAGAGGTATTCTTGTTCAAAGTTAAAGAGCCTGTGGAATATTTTGGCTAGCATTGTCATTATTCAAAAAAAACAAAGTAAATTCACTGGAGGCACTTCTTCCAATTCCTCATTTTCCCTTATTTCATCACTGCTATAAAAAGGTTGGATATATTTAGACACTTTTATTATAAGCACAGGGGAATATGCGGTAGCAAAGCCAAAGTATTTAAGACGAGGGTGTTTCGAACTCAGGAGAACAACCACGTCCGCCCACGGTCAGGTTTAAACTGTCTTCCCGCCTCTCGCCTACAAAGTACTTTTAAAGAACATAACCATTGCATTAACAGTTTCTGTAAATTTAAATTGATTAACGTGTCAACATTTCTTGTGAATTTTACACACATGTACTGTGTTGCCCACTATTGGTAGTAAAAATAATTCGCTTGATCAGAAATTTCGGGTAGTCTTTTTTTTCCAATTAACTAGAAATTCAAATGAGGGTGTTTTGCTACAAAACCGCCCTTCCGTTACATCCTCTGCAATGCAAAAAGTTAAAAGTCGATCACATTCTTCCCCCCACGTAATTTGGGAATGCCCACTTTTGCTGCTAAACATGTGGTTTTCTTCCGTAAAGGCTTGACAGAAATTGGGATCAGTCCATGCATCCAGGATGAATTTTAAAACCATTTTTAACTATTTGAAACTGTTTTTCTCACGTTCATGTGTAGCGTCATGAGACTACCCTGGAGACGAAAGAAAGTAGTGCTGTGCAGAAGGGCTTGGAAGTTGCTGGCACAGCTGAAAGGCCACGCTCCCACCCACCACTCCCCACCCCCCACCCCACCCTTCCAGTGGAGGCAAGAAATCGGACACCTAGTTACTCCCGCGAAATCAAAACGTGGAGTTAAACAAGTAATTAAGGCACTATACACGATAGCTTATTCGTATCCGATCTCGTAAAAATCTGTGTTTAACCCTGCCCTTGGCTCATATAATCAACAAGAAAGATCTATTTGAAAAGCCACATGAACAAAACTACCTCTTCATTAAAATTAAGACTCATATGTTGTAAGTTTGATTTTAAATTCCCACACAAGTTTTATGTTAACTAGAACAAATGTTCTAAACCCGGATCAAGTTACACTTTGCCAGGGTGTAAATTGTACTACTTTCACCTCTAAATCCCCTTATACAATTCAAATTTTCCCATTAAAGTTAGTTCCCAATGCTGGAAACATTTCACCTAAAACAGAAATTTGTAGTGAAGTGGTTTCCGATGCTCTGAAGTCAGTAGGCGTCGGAATGTCATTCACTGTGCTGCAGTCCACAGTGCCCTCCACCGGTTTTGGATTGTAAAATATAGGTTACCCCAATATTTCAGTCATCAAAATGTAAAATCAAAAACAAGCAAGTGGGAATAAAAAAGAGAAATAATTAATAGCCATTGTGTTTTATTAATTAATATCACCTATTAAACAAGTGGGGACAAGGAATTAGGAAAAGAGATCTTTAAGATATTAAAGTAGTATTAAAAATGTTGAATATGAGCATCAGGCTAAAAGACACGTCTTTGTTATAACCAGCAATACTTCGGTCGCGAGGACTTGCATCTAACCCATAAAATCACGTGAATCACCAACACCTATTAGTAAGATCAGGAGTTCTCAATGTTAGTGGTAGATCAAAGCAGGTTGAGTCCTAACTCCTGTGAAACCCCCGACATCCATCCCACCTTAATTAGCTAACCGAATGTTGTCTAGGCCAGACTTATGTGCAATAACAAATCTATTTTTCCAAACCATAGGAAGGTTTGGCTGTTAAAACACGCTTGTTTTCCCACTATCAGAAAACAATTTTGTCTGTCGACAGCAGACTTCGTGAGTGGGGAACTGCCCTGGCTACTGACAGGGTTATGCGTCACACCATTGAAAAAAAAATCAGAAAATACAAAATTGCATTTTTTTGTCCCCTTAGTAAACAAATTTTTTTGGGGATCCCTTGATTTTTCGAAATGTGGATTTGGTGAGGACGCAAAATCCAAGATAATGAGATGGATACTGCATCTGAGTTGTTTTGCATGACAGGGAGAAGAGAGAGGGAAAAGAGGAAGCAAAAAAGCCCATTCTTCCCTGCTTCGCAAAATACTTTGCTTACCATCGTGGGCAAAAAAGTTCAACAAAAGAACTTAGCTGAAGGTTATCGGAGCGATTGGTTGAGGTAGACCAATCGTTGGGGTGATTCTGCCCATTCCAGCCAATAGGCAGGCGACCTTGATACCGCAATGCAAATACGTGAATGACGACGCTTGGGAAGTGTTTATAGGTACGCAGGCAGACAAGCAGGCAGGCAGGCTCAGAAAACACAGAGAAACGAAAAGTTCCGTTTACTGTCCAGCCGAATGTCAAGTTATGTAAATGCCTATAAGTCTCTGTATGCTTTAACGGAACTTAGAATTCGTCTTAAATATCAGGGTTTGCAAAAATATTTACATCTCTAGGAGAAAATTAATTTGCTTTTGCGTTGAGATCCAACTGAAGCTAAGCCTATATAACGCCATTTTGTTGGAAAACATCATTTCAAGGTTCTCTAGGCTCAAACTTACCCTGGTTTAACGCAGATCCCGGAGACGCTTTTATTTCATAAGTGATAAAGTACCCGATGAGTCGAAGCTACATATCCTCCAAACAGTTACTACTGTCAATTATTCTCTTCCCGTCGAGTGCTGCGCATTCGTTTGAATAAACGCGGTTGAGTTTAAAGACAACCGGCCGATTCGGCTACCGAGTTTATGACGTCAAACATGGGCGTTTGGAGGCCAACTTAAAACGATCGTACATCTGCGCACCATGCGACCCACTGCAGAACACCGGTGTTTCTTTGTCTGAATTCAGCCATTTCCCCACGCAGAGATACGTGATTTATCTTGTGTGAGTCACGAAACATTGAGGCAAATTTATGTCATCCACCGCCGAAGGTCGTGTGCACACCCACTTTATGGGAATGTCTGACGACGCCACCAAGGTCGCTGCATTCATTTAGCAGTTGCCCAGGCTTCCGTGCTAAACCTTTTTGGGTATTTTAAAATCAAGAGATGTGAAGCTTGAAGCCAAAAAAGATAGTATTTATAGAACAGTTACCCGTAAAACGCTTGCCTTTAAAAGGAAAAACCAGCATCTAAATGATGGCAAGCCTCAGCATTTTCTACGCTGTAACTACATTTGTGGCACGATCTGGGGACCGCAGGGCAATTTTGGATCCAAGCCCTACATCAGACCAATCAATTGTTTAGACTGGAGATTAAGTATCTCCCATTGCATTATGATAAAGCCAAGAAATCTGTCCCTCATTAGTTATTCACTCCTTATAATTTTAGTACTTGGACCTTGAAATCTCAAATTACTCACGACTGTCCACGACTATCATCGGTCCCTACTATTATGAGAAGATTTACAAACAGTTGCAATGCTTTCCATGACGTTATGTCTGGCATTTCCGGTTTAGCGCAGTTCAGGCAAACCCTGAGCACTTCCAGTCCCTAACTTCAATTAACTTCCACTCTGTTTGTTTTAATAAATTTGGTACCCCATGGAAGTGTGCCTTAGTCACCCTGCCCTAAAAAAGCCTTTTTTGCTTGATCGTTTTTGACCTTGAACTCACCAAAAAGGAATCAAGGCCTAACCAGTTGTTCCATGAGTGAAAAAAATGACCAAGGCGTTCTCATTTAATCCCTTCTAGTTGAGATAAGGAGATTTATTACACTCATGCTACGGA
The DNA here is from genome assembly GCA_001870725.1 of Taenia solium. Lineage (NCBI taxonomy): Eukaryota > Metazoa > Platyhelminthes > Cestoda > Cyclophyllidea > Taeniidae > Taenia > Taenia solium. The sequence goes on from MIEF01008553.1 coordinate 26,623, forward strand.
TGGTACATTAATTGTCAGTGTCATGGTCAGTGCTATAAGAACGGCGGTTATTTTTCTACACAAAATGACCACAAAGCCCACGCACGTAGGCAGCTTAATTTCAAAGGAGACACCATTGGCCATGTCTAGACACCTAAGTGGCTGTCCTTGTTGTGTCTGTCCGCCTGTCTGGCTAGCAGCTGAGCTACTAATTGTTGCGGAGCTACAAATTTTATTCGATTGACTTCGTACTCTCCCTACCCCTCGCGCACGTACGTACGCACATGCCTACAGGACTGTCGAGGTGGCGTCCACTCTTGCAATCTCCGGCTAAAGGTGGTTTTCTACTTACTCGAGGAACTTAACCTGGCTAACTTGTTTTCGCCACTATCCAGAGATTTACTCATTTATTCAGTCATAACATTCCCTTGACAGACGCTAATCTGGCCTTGTAAATAAGACGTGTACGCGCATGCGTGCGTACGCACCTGCATGCATGACTGATCGATAAATTGCTCGTGACTGATTGGCTCTTGACCTCGTGTTGATATCGCACCAATGCTCATCGATCAAACAATCAAAGGGGGTCAAAAGGGTAAAGAGACAGATAAGGATTAATTGCAATTTTCCGGGAGGTGAAGGGTAACCTAAAATACGGCAATCACAAATCCATAATGTTCTAGTTGATAAAAGTGTCCGTTTACAACCTTTCCAACCCAATTGGAAATGGAAGTTAGGGCAAGTGTCAGGCCTTCTTTTTCATAAACTAATGAAAACGATTAAAAACTCCCAAAGAGGGTTAGTAAAGTGTCATTTTGCATTGGTTAGTAGGAATGACTTGGGTCGAAACCGTCTAAGATCCTGTTCTAACTATGCACGCATTTTGACACTGCTAAGGCCAAAAATCAAAGAACATGGTTCTGCGAGGCCAAAGTCCATTGCTGCCGCTTTATTGACCTAATTAAGGAGTTTAAAAATACAAACACCAGTGACTCAACTCAACAAAAAATAGCCTCTAGTTAGTCATTGTATGGCAAAAGTAAGAGAGGTAATTCAGTAAGTCTCTTCCAGGGGAATGGCACCTTAGCGGAATTCTGCTTGCAATCTTAATAATGTCGGATATTGTGGGAAATACCTAAAATTAATTGCTCCTCAATCGATTCAACCTATTATTACTGCAAGTTAACAAATTTATTCGACTGTTTGTTATTCTATAATTAATGAATGTCTTGCACATGTGAAAAGAAACGTACCTTTAAAATTTAGCTGTTTTGTTAACGAGTTATGAAGTACCCGCCTGGGAGTGCCGCCAATTTTTTTACATTTTGTCAGCTAATTTAGTGACCAATTTAAATTTAGGTGCCATAAAAAATGGCCACGGTAAATTGCACTGTCATGCTTTGGTCGCTTGTTCAAGCCTTCGTTTCCATTACGCGGAGCCAAAAGGCTCCGAGCCTGTACTTCTACTGGGCGGCATGTGCCCCGAACCAGGAGAGTAGCCTTGCATCCCTTCTCTGCGTCGGCCGACGCCTATTCCTCTTAGGTACTATGCCTTCCATCGTCTTCAGGGAAGCCTCGGGGGACCACACCCTCCAATTAATAAATTTCTGCATTCAAGAGTTGGCCAAAGCCACCTGGAAAGGCTCATTAATTTTGCATCGGGCATTATGTGCTGACGGAGCATAGATCAAAATCTACTCAATAGAAGGCATCAAGGATACACTTTCTTCTGTAATGGTATTTAAACGCATCAATTTACCACTTGAGAAGTTGTACTGAAAAGCTGAAATCATTCTTCATCGTAGTGGCTCACTGTATGAAGTTCTTTGATATTATGATTTAAATTTAGCAATAACTTATTTTACAGTAAAAATAAGCTTGTTGAAGTTTCTAATTAAAAGGACCTTGAAATCACAGTGGGCCACTCAACTACGAGAATTCCTGACTAAGTGAAATCATATTAACCCAACTCTTCTTCCTGAGGAAAATCTTAATTTTAGCCATTTTGCGCATACAGTGGCGGACTTTGCCAAGCTTGCTGGAACAGGTTAACATTTTGAAAGATTTTGATCAGTAATGGAGGGAGAGAGCCTCCGGTTGCCTACATCCCGACTTGTCTCAACAGAGTCAATTTAGGGGAAAATAGGTTCGCAGACAGTTGCAAAGCTCCTCAGACAGACAAGTACTGAATTTATCTTCATAATTGCCGTTATCATGAGCGTTATCAAAGGAGCACCAGATTACCCTCCACAGTGAATCAAAAAGGGCGCTACATGTGTTTGTGACACACGGCGGTGAGACTTCCGCGTAATCCATTTGAAATCCTGCTCCCATCATGATGTCTACGACGATGTCTGAGAGTTGCGCTAAAAAACAACGCAAAAAAACAAAAGAACAAAGAAAATAAACACGTAAATAACGTTAATGTGGACGTACTAAGTAGGGGCTGATGTGTTCATAAGCAGGCCAAGGTAATAGGCCGAGCTTTTAATTTTCCGGCCATGAAGCTTGGACATGTAAGTCCTGTGTCTTTTAGCTTCGTGGGATAAAAACGGAATTAGTTATACCTTTGGTGGCATGTTTGATTGTTGTCATTTCTACATTACATCGAACTCAGATGCACTACACGTCTGCTTAACCCAGGCATGAAAAGCCGTAAATAGCAGCTCAGAAACATCATGCAGCACTCCTCCTGTCGACATGCTATGACAACCAGTTTAATCAAACCCCGAAATTTCACCCCGGAAATTCCTGTTTCACAAAATATCAGTACCTATATGGGAAAATTCCTATCCTGCCAGACATTCAGATATCGCGTAGTCCACCATGTCGGCTCATCTCATTGGGACAAACCAATAAATGGCCAAATTCCTTTTTATTTGAACAGTGCGCACCATTCTTAATAGTTAAAACTGCTGCTATAATTCATTTGGCAACTGACACATGTACTTAACAGTAAAATATTAAATGGATAATTACTTTCCATTGACAGAAATAGAGTTCCAGAAACGGTAACGGCACCGCATGGCCCAGCTCGGGTGATTTTGTCAGCCTCCATCGGAAATCGATGAGTATTGGGACCACAGGGTGCAGAGCTCTGAGCTTCACCGGCACGGATGTACCGCGCTTTGTTTGGTAGTACCAACCGAACTCACGCCCACGCCCACATCGCCTGGGTCTGATTTATCGTCTCTTCTGAGTCACCGAGTGGCTAATTTATGCAAACACATTGTCAAGGTCATCTTATGCATGTGGTGTGCAATTTTACTTCCACCAATCAATAAGAGATAGCAAACCAGACGAATAAATTTTATGCAAATTTATTTGAAAACTAGTACCACCATTTATTTCACAATGCTGAATAATTTGGAGTAAAAATACGATAATTTTTGCATTATAGGCTCGCAAATAAACATCCTTCACACTTTTTCGACCAAGTGACGTTCCTTTTACGCGACCTCGAAATTAGCCATTCAGCGATCAAGCCAAGCTGCACCTTCACCAAATCGAATAGCGATTGGCTACCACCGCATCGACGAGTGACCTTGATGCATAAAGAAGCAGATTGACGTAATGGTATGCGTTTTAGTGCGATTTGATGGTCCGAGTAGACCTACCCCGTGTTCGCGGGTGTGTGTGTGTGCAAATCAAATGGACGGGCGTGGCTTTGCTGACATCACTGCAGTGGATCATGGGAGTAACCTTGAAGTGTGCATATGCGTCATTTTAATGAGCGTGTAAACACTGCGCTTTTGTGATCAGTCGATAATGGGCCGCACTTTTTCGTGTGTGTGTGTATGTGTTTGGGTCACAAAGCGACTCTTATAGAAATTGCAGCAGCGCCAGTGCTACTGTTCTGGGGCGGTGTTACTAAGTCCCTTTGGTGTTGGGCTTTAAAATGAGTACAACCGGGTAGAGGAAGCATTGAGTTTTACTCCTGGTGTTTTGTCTAAGAAATATGGAGCAATGGAGCTACGTACAAATGCATAGTATTATGACTGATGAAATCAATTCAAGCGAGACGCAACAGCTTTTTCATTTTAGATTCGAATGTGATCGAGAACCATCGTGTTCTACCAACCTTTCGTAAAGAAGTGCATTCCATATATTCGATCAACAAATCCCAACACTTGTACAATTTTTCTATAGCTCCTCAAAATTGCGTTTACGTATACCACCCTGCCAAAAATAATTAATGAATACCACTTACCTAGAACAAATAAGTTAGTGGCTTAAGAACACTGCACTATACTTTGTCTTCTTGAAGGGACTTCAGAAGTTGGATGCCATTGTAACGAGTCAAATCTTAAAGCTAGTTATAACTAATTTCGTGTCTCTTAATTTCAGCTCTTCTTAATCACCTTGTCATATTTTACTTCTTTAATTTTCGAAATCCCATTAATTTCAAATGCACCAGATGCGTAGCTCCAAGGACACGTGGAACCGTCCTTTAACTTTTAATAATTATAACAAAACGTTTTAAGGTTTTCCTAATAAACCTATTTACAGCACATAGGCGTTTTGGGGGTACAACTTTAATCACAGAGATTTGATTCCACCTGAGTCTACTGGTCTAGATCCGATCGGTCCCAATTATTGCTCCTGTCGTCATTTACTTAAACATGACGATTCTCTTGCATTTACACGACTTTTAGCAGTTTTCTTGTGCAATTATTTCAAGTGTTTAGATGTAAACGCCAAGAAAACGGTGCATTTTAAAGGCTTTCTCTGTCAGCGGCATCATTCTTTCATACTGTGTCATAATGCCTAGGTGACAATGGTCTATGCGCATTAAGTAGATGCAAAACACTATCTACCACAGTTCTCTGGTTACAAGGAACGGATAGCTTGGTTCTCAATGATGATACAAGAATTAAAGAAGAGTGAGCTAAGCATTGATAAGAACGCTTCGCATTGCCTAAATTGTAGGCAGAAAACTTACAACTTTGAGTGAGCAAACCATCGGATAAAGGAATGTTGTGTGTATGTGTGTGTGTGTGTGTGTGTGTGTGTGTGTATGTATCTATATATATATGTGTGTGTGCTCTTTCTAGACGGAAAACATCGATGAAGAAAGGGAGTAAACAAATTCCAGACACGCTGATTCATAACGCCACCTCTGTGTCGCTGTGTAGCGCCACTTACCCCTCCACTTCAGTCTTGTCCAAAATGGGCATTTGGTGAGGTGTTTTGAACCAACCCGCCTCCACCTCCACTGACTTGAGGGGCCAACAAATCGGTGTACGACAAGTGTCCGATTGAATGGGTAATGCTGCGATTCAGGACATGGGCAGTACTTTTGGGTTGGCATTGGCAGGTCCCACCGCCACCAGCTGACTAACGCACCCGCGTTCGCGGGCTTTGGGGGACAAAAAAATCCATACCGAGGGTGTTGTGTCCTGAATGTGGGTCACCAAAGCTCACTTGGCGAGGCTGGCCTTGGCACGGGGAGAGCAAATCTGAAGGACGCCTTTTTTGTAACTCTCGACCTTGAGGGAGAGAGAGAGAGTGAGAGTGAGAGAGAGCAGAAGAGGGAAGGCGGAGCAGGCGGAGGGGGGGGTGGAGGATGGTCTTCCTACCTCAAGGTCAATGGTGCAGCCCAGTGGCTGTACTTTCTTCCACATAATTCCCTCTTTTTCCTCCACTGACCGTTTAGCTTACCGTCAGGGTTTCAAAAAAGCTAACCAATGGACAATAAACAATTATTCATTTTAAGTTTTATGTCAATCAACTGAACAGTTTCTTGAATCACTGATTTCCCCGTTATTGGTTGATTGGGGGGGGGGGGGTAGGTAAAAAGTGAGTTGCGAATTTCTAAATGTAAACTTTCGCATGAATGGGCTGTAAAGTTATGCGTCTTAAGTCTTCCAAATTCCTGTCACTTTGGTAAGCAATGGGTTGAAAGTTCGCCAATCCAATTGTTCCTACCTTCTTACATTCCTCCTTCTATTTTCACATGCTAGGGAGCTTTGCAAATTCATGGCAGGGATTTGTGAAACATTTTGCCGGAAACTTTTGGACACACCACAGCTTAAATGAAATCTTATCGTTTTTAAGGAGCATGCATTTTTAACATTGAGATTTTTGAGAAGTTTTGCATTTACTAGGATCCATTCCCAGTGGAATAGGCAAAAACGGGTAATTGGTGAAGGACCGAGAAATTATTTGCACTGTCATTTGGGCTTAATTTGGGAGAAAATAAAAAAAGGAATTTAACTGCATTTGTCTATCAAATGAGGATAAAAGCTACCGATGAGAGAAGTGGTGGATGAATGGGAAATCTAGGTAAATTAATTTAAGGAGAGCAAAGTGGTAGCCAGAGGACGAGTGGACGGATGCATGAGATGAGAAAATAGGCCTTCAAAATCAACTCTACGCTCTCGCATTTACCACCTTCTGGAAATTCAAATTAAGGATTATCCGAGGGGCAAAAAGATGAATGGAGCTCCCGGTCCGCCTTACGGCTGAGCGTCGCCGCTTACATTCCTGCTTGCATAGGGAATAGAAGACTTTTACCTTAGTTGCTTTAGTCAAATGGGCTAAATGGACAATTACTGAATGCGTGCAATGGCCTCACAAATGTTATACATGCTGACGCTTTATGAGAGCTTCAGCAATGAATGCACGACCGCGATGGACCGTATAATCACAAACAACGCCCTTTTTACCGGGATACATTAGTTGCGAGGGTCAGTTTGACACATCTTACTTAGATATTTAACTTAATAACTTTGCATCGGGAACAATGAACTCAAAATCTGTGGACACGAGACCCCGCTTTCATTTGTGAATTATCCAGTTTCTCGAATCCAACAAACACTTCAACCATTAAGTTTTAATCAGATGCAAAACATAGAGTTAAGCCATAGATGTCCGACAGGGTATTTACACTATTCTTTACTGAAAACAGTCCAAAACTGGTTCATTTTGACCCCTCAGTATAGGCTGAAGCTGATATTTTGTCAAGGTCGCTAAAAATGCAAGGTAAGTGGAGGAAAGGAAACAGTACAGTGGTGTCGTGCAGGCTAGTGGAGAGCAGGACTGTGGAACACCCTATTGCACCAGATGCAGGAGAGGCAGTGACTAACCCCCACCGTTTCAGTGTGTGAATGACCTCAAACGGGCCTACGTGTCTCCACATCGGGGGCAGCCTTGATGATTGATTTACACTTCTTGACACGCCTTTGTTGTCGCCCTTTTTCAGCACTGCGCTGCAGAGGAACCGAACATGCCTTGAGACTTCGGCTAGTGGGTGAACGAAGCTGGCACACCATGCTCTCAACTTGCGTGAATTGCGCAGTTCATGATGCTTTCTAGATGTACCAGAGCTCTGGCCTTTACGATCCGAACCATTTGGTTATGACTTCCATAAATAAAAACCTTTAGTGGTAAGAAAAGTGGTAGGATGTGGACACTGCGACGGATTTGTGGGCCAACTGATTGGTGTAAGTCTCATGGCAACATTTCCTCATTTTTGACTGCACATTACAAAAGGAATGCTAATTTAAGGTTGAAATAAATTTGAAGCATCAGTGGATTCAACAAATCTGCCGACTGCACGCTCTGTTTTGGGTGGAATTGTCAAAGCTGCTTTTTGAGAGGAAAATTTTTGACAAACAAAAAGTACATCCCATAACTGGCGCAAAATTAAATTCATTCATCCTTTCCAAATACAGTCTGATGAGGCAATGACTTTTAAGTGAAAGCAGAGTGAACAAATTACATGAGAAAAAAAATTGTCTAGTTGCTTTAGGTTGGATGAAATGCATGGCGGAACGTAGATCTACACACTGCAAAGTAAGTAAATGATATGAAAGTAAACTTGCGCTAAAGCGGTTTCGCTCATTTTGACCATCGCTTGGTAAATTCAAACAGCACAGTTAAATAAAACATAAACAAATTTGTCAAAAGCTTTGTAGTACAGTACAAACTACAGCAAGCAAATGTACCGGATGTAATTTTTTGCAAAAAGGTTACTCTACTTAATTAATACAAGTAAAGAAGCAAACATCAATGTTGAACAAAAGTGCTGAAGTGAAAGTAAAAAGACACGATGGTTGGGAACGTACCTTTCAATGAGTCTTTTACATCTTAGTATAATTAGTTCAAATAGGTACATACAAGGGATCAGTAATGGCCCTTTTAAGTTTAAGGAAGGTTTGCGATACTGTGGTTGCTTAACACTTCAATTTGGTTTAGCAGGCCTCTTAGACCTTACCTTTGTGGTTCCTTTAAGCGGCTTGACCTCTGGACATGCTAACTGACCACTAATCCTCCTTTATGGTGACAATATATTTTGCTTCAGAAATGTCTTCTCTCTTTGGGAATGATTTGTGACTCAAAATTGGTAAGAGGGGGAAGCAAACCTAATCTTAGGGGACAACTACTCTGATCTTAATTACGAAATGCTAGATAATAATTGGATAAAAGATTGGCATAGTCTAGGAATGGAAAAAATCATTGACGACCTCTGACAGAAGGGTAGTAAATAACTGCTACCTTCGATATCTACTCCAACCCCGTGTTCTAAAGAACTGCTGATCAAAACTGAGGCGACACACCAGCCATGAGACATTTGGAGAAGTTAGCCGCTAAGCTGTCTACGGTATTTGTCTGGTCATGCCACTGAAGTGAGTACAATTCTATTTTTAGGCTAGCTATCATGGGAATGACAAAAGACATGCGGTATGACTAGTACATGCTTCTTCCCATATACAACCCCCTACAGGACAAAACTTGAGTATCAGTTGGATTTCTAGGACAGAGCAGTGATGCTACAGTTGAGTAGCCTCCCAGCTGTAAGCTGATTCGATTACCAAAGCGGTTGGTTAGTGAGTGTTTTTCCTTACTGCACCGACCGCATTCTGAAGGCCGATGAGAGGGGTTGAACGAGGGCGGCGCTAGAGACAAAGCGCTTTGCTTATTTGTTTAACCCTTTGTTTTGGCATCAGGCACCCTTAAAGCTCTGGCCTCGTATTTCCGTTGGGCGGCATGACCTTCGGACCATGCCAGTAGCCTCCCAACCCTTCTATGGGTCGGCAATGCCTTCTCTCGACATCAGGAAGTCTTATGACACTGTGGGTACTTTCTTTACCTTTACCTTACTTCAGCAGCAATGCCGTAAATAACGGCAATTTCCTCATTCATATTCAACAATTTGTAAAAATGGAACTTTTATCTTGAGGTCATGTAAAGTTTGATAGTGTTTTACTTTTTAAGGTCGTATCTTAATTAACTTGGGCTTGTTCACACTTGTATAACTTGAACTACCAAGGAGTCAGTTTTGCCCGGTCCATTTAGACAAAGAACCGAAATAGCCTTTTCAAAATGCCAGAAAACATTAATCTTGCTATTTATCAATTCTTATACAGTAGACGCAAATCAAATGGTTTTTTTTTATTAGCAAACGGGTTGCGTTTGGATCTAAAAGTTTACTGCGTTTTTTTTAAATGATTTAAGCACTAGCAGCCCTTGCTGCATAGAAGCATTCTACTTTATCCAGCCCAGTACTTAGAATTTATATACATAGCGTACCTTTGTCAGACTTTATTCTTAATTTTTCTTTTGGTTTTAAGCTTGCTTTAACTTATCTTCAGTTTAAGCATGGGTGATTGGGTAATTGCGCAGTGCTCATTACGGATGAGCGGTTAATTCTATCTTGAGGAATCCAACTCAGACATTATGCTTCTTTGAATTGTATCATAGAATGGATGAACAAAATAATTGGAGCATGTTAGTGGTTAAAACATACTGTTGTAAGTTTGGAGTACGTGTGTAAATTAGTAGAGGTGGAAATAAGTGGTCAGCAAGTGTTGTGAATAGGATACATCTTCTGAATCGTCTTTGTAACCATTTCTCCCCTAAAATCACAAACATAACTATAGTGCCCCAAACCTTTCCTGAATATGTATTGTCGACCCGTAGAAGGATCTGGACACTAGTATCATGACCCAAAAGCCACGGTAGTGGAGGAACAAAAATGGAAGCCTAAGTGATCTGTTGCCAAAACCACCAATTAAATAAACATTTAAGGTATTGCATAGCTCCCCATCCACTTTTGACCGTTATCCCTCACCTTCCCCTTAGTTGTCAACCCCCATGTCGTCTAGTCCAGCACAGTAGGCGCAGTAATAAAAGCACCCACGAGCCAACCGTGCCTGTTATCGAATTTGCATACGACTGAGAGGATATATGACTGAACCGTCTTGGCAATTCTACTGGGTTCGGAGTTTCATCATCCTTGGGGACTGTATTGAGAGGAGGGGAAATGGGCTGGTTATCAGGCCTGTCCATCGCTGGTCGTAGGAACACTGGCCTAAGAAGAGAGTCATTTAGCAAAGGACGGGGTTTAATATAGTTCCGTGAGGATAAGATTTAGCGTCTCTCGCTCCATGCCAATTTTTTCTCACATATCTCACATATGCATCTAAGTTCTATCCACTTGGTAGAGGTCTTGAGAAGGCATCGCGTATTTGCCTATTCGAAATCTTCCTACAGGCACGGTGGGTAGCTGCGCGATGAAACTTTCATAGGTGGTTCACGGCTAGTGTGTCGCCCCAGTTGTGAAGAGCATTCTTGAAGAGCAGTAGAAGAAAATGATTGTCGAAGGGTGGTGTCATTTTTAAGCCTTCTGTAAGAAGTCATCACAGGTCCTCCCATTCACAGTATATACACTTCTTCCATTATGCCAAGCTTCTTCGCTCAACAGTGGAAATTAGGATAGCTGCCCTGTGAAGGCAGGTTTGTCTCCTGCTTACCTGAAGACGAAAAAAGACACGATACTTGGGCAGAATATTCATTGCCTACCTAAGCAAATGAGAGTTGAACAATCAAAGCATAAATGTGCCCATAGAATAAATAATTACGGCGGATTGGTTTTAAGCTAGGAACAAAGTTCTAAAATATCCTTTACTATACGCTTTTTTACTATATCCATTTTTACGATAAACGTATAATTCCTACCACAATAGTTTTACTGGACACAAAATAAACCTCTTATCGCTCTTAGCGTCTACCTGCTATTTGTACAGCTAGATGTGATCCATTGAAGGTCGACGACACTGCGAACCAGATGAAGTATTGGGGCGTAATCTTGAGCACAGCGTATCTGAAACCGTTTGCACTAATGTGAGAGGTCATTTTTCTTGAAACTTTTTGTGTCCATTGAGTCACCTGGGGATAGCAGCTAGTCCATTTATGGGATAAAGGGAAGTTTAAAAAAACACACTTTTTAGCCTCATTAAAAGCAGGACTGGGAGAAACCCCCGCACCCAATACTTCAGATTACGTCGGTGCTATTAAACGATCGCGCTGAGTTCCATATTTTTTTGCAAAACAAACGCCTAATATTCTGACCAGGTTTTCCTTATGTCTAGAGGAGGCATTCGGGAATTCATAATTAGCATGCGTAACCTTACCGTCGTTTGGTGGCTAAAAATTATCATATTGCGGGGTCTGGAAGGCATCCTCGGAGATGTGGCAGAGCATAGAGTTACGGGTGTCCCAGACCCCTGACACCACAAGAGCGACCGAATTGAACAGGTTGAAGTGTCAGTGTGGACGATCTCACGACCCAAACAGACGTCGTCTCCTTGGAATAAAGGCAGCTGTGCTTTCCTTCTGCCGGTCGGTGAGTTCTATGAAGATGGAATTACTTTTGTTTCATAAATGAAAATAAAATTGGTTTCGCATAGTTGCCAAATAAGGAGCTTTGCTATTTATCCAGAGAATGCGAAAAACACACTTGAAATGAATAAATAGAGCTGAACGAATGTGTCCAATGGTGACGTTCTTCATGTTTTTTGCAAAAATTTAGCAAAAATAAGTGGATTTATGACGATAAAATCTTTCATTATTTATGATGGGACAAATGACTATCATATTGATGCGTAGTAAAACTTGAGTTTGCTGGATTATCGTAAAGAAAGTAATCAAACGCTGACGCCTTGAAAAAGTGGGACCTTTTTCCCCGCACCTGATTGGACGAACCAATGAGCTAGCGGAATCGTCGCCTTCAAACTCGCCAATCCCACTGCTCCAGGAGTTAATCCTCGCACATGAAAAAGCACAAAAGTTTCCAGGGCGTAAACAAAAGTAGTCAGGATGCTGATTTTGTTTATCTGTTGCTCATGGGTCGCGGTTTCCCTGTGTGACGCGGAAATATTCTACTCAGAGGGTCACATTTGTCGAAATAGCTCGGCCTGTAAGCGCAAACTTCCTTGTCAACTTTTTGACAATGTAACCTGCATTCTGGATCCGCGTGAAAATTGTCGACCTAGATTTATTTCCGCCATCGATGATTCAGAGGTCACTTGTGGCGAAAGTGAGTCCGGTTCTTTTGTTTAAGGTCTTTGTTTCCGCTGAAAAGTTTAAAAACCACTTGAAGTCTTCAATCTTTGTACCAATCAAGCTCTACCGCGTTTAAACTAGACTCAAAGTGTTTTTTTAGCATAAATAAGTTCTTTTTAGATTCGTATTAGTGTGAATACCCGCTGACAGTATTTTGGTGATAGCTAAGGCAAAGGACCGTTAAAGCACCCTCAGAGATGTTAATAATTCGTAAGTATTTGGCGCGCTGTTCAAAACTCTCTGTATTCTTTCCGTGGTTACTGTCACGGACCACTCCTCAACCATTGGGAAATTTACTCTTTAATTTAACCCAAGCAAAAAATCATCTCTAGATGGCTGCACCGAGTAAACCAACTACTTGTCAAAAAATTGCAATAGCCTCATTATGCTCAAAAGGCTGTTTATTTCAAGGTAAACACAAGGGGAACTGAGGAGGTTGGCTTTGAACCGTCTCGGCATTGAAATGGTTAATTAGGGACGTGGTCTTGTGGGCCGTGACTGCCCACCTCCCTCTACAATGGTCATATTAAACCCTCTAATGCAGGTAAATAGGGGAAAATTTTTTAATATAACAATTATGAAGAAAGATGGAAGCAGGGTCTATTACAACCTGAAGCAAGCAAGCGAGCAGATGCCCTGGACCTGTTTTATTCCTAGTGGTGTCGCAATTGTCGACCTCAAAATTAAAGTTCCGCTGCTCATTTGATTGGCGACAGTGTAATTTTAGTGGGATTAAAATTATTATTGGTGCCATGCTACTGAGGCGTTAATAGCATCAATTAAAAGAGGAATGGGAAACATGTCCCAGTTGCAAGTAGGTTGTGTGAGAATAATTCCTGACCGTTCGAGGAGAACAAATGCATACTGAGGTGAGACATGATAGTATGTCTCGATTCTAGGAATAATAGACAATTTTCAAATTCAGAACACCTCAACTACGAGGTGTTCGGACTACAGACCGCTGTTCGCTGTGTATCACACCTTTTTTGCCTTGCTTCCGTAAATGGTAGCAATTAACCGAGAATGCTTTGACATTTCCAGGTGCTCATAAAATTCTATGCATAAACATAATTCCGAAGCACCTACCTTATCAATGAAATGGAATGTTGACCTTCAACGACTCACAGCATTCTCGCATACACATACTCAGTTGGGGAGATTAGTCTTGCAAAACATCTACAACCTCTCTCGATCACATTAACTAGTGTACATGACTTCCAACCGAAACGGAACGACGTAGGAAATGGGTGTTACAGAGGACTCTTGCCAAAATTAGATATAGTGATGGAGGGATATGCCCTGGCACTTACTTGATAAACGAATGAGTTAGGCGAAATAATTACAACTATAGCAATTTAGTTTGCAAGATTCTCAAATTCCTAATAAATGAAAACTGCTGCACTTGAAGACTACCCTAAAAAACGGAAGAGAACATGATGCAGAAGGGCTGGGAGACTAACAACATGGCGAGGAGGCCATACCGCCCAGTGGAAGAACACATCTCGAAGCCTTATGCGCCTGCAAAACCAAAAGGTGGAGTTAGGCGAACAGTCGAGACACTACAAAACTACCACTTTTGAGACAACTTTTATTTCCAAGTGCTAAATACCACATTTTTGTATTACATTTTAGTTTGGTTAACTCTATGAAACACTCTTTCATTCCGTAAAAAGTACACCAGTGCTTCTGTCAACTTTGTTCCCGAGATAATTGAGTTTGACGCACAGGCGCTGTTGAGAAGTCATTTAAAAAAAAATTGAGACTAGGAATTGTTTCAACTTTTCTTGGAGAAAATCAGAAAACTACCATAGAAATCCGTACACAGGCAAAATTTTCATCACCCACAAGAAAAACCGTGACACCAACTGCTTTAAAGTGAAGAATACTATCACAACTAAAAGTTGATCAATTTTTTTGCTTTAATAAAATGTTTTCAAAATAACAAGTTGAAGGCAGAAATTCAGGGCTCTTATTTGGTTTCGTCTAAACATTTAGATGACCGGCTCTATTGCACCGACGAGGAGGTCGCTCTTTTCTGTTCAATGAATACTACTCTGAAGTTGTTGATGACATCCTTCGTTGAAATGGACACAAGCTTTTGCTTGGCCCAAAATCACGAATTGAACAATCGGTCAGTTTTAAGTCATTTTAACTTTCTTCATCCAATTTTGACTGTCCTCACGTCATGTAAACCAATAGCGTTTTTTTCCCTTCCCAAGTATCAAGTTGAGCAGTTCCCTTAGACTTTGGGGGGAGTAATCGAAAAGTATGTTTTAAATGCTTTGCGAACAATTATTTCATTCGAAGAGATGGCAGTCCGTTTATTTTGCGGCATTTTTTATAGAACTTAAGCCAAGTGCGCACAGGCATAAGCAGTTGGTGCGGGATATGAGGATGCTTCGCCTACTTGGGGCTACTGGTATACTGCGAGCCATAAAACCGAGTAAACGGATACACTTGTAACCTGATAATATCATCATCCAAATTAGCCGTTCAAAAGTAATTTATAACTACACCAGACAAGTTCCCGAGCAAATTTGACGTTTTCAAAGTGTGCTCCAATATACTACTTATTTTGGGTATATTCTAATAAGTAGCGGCAAAGCTCACAAGAGGATGCTTAAATTCTCCCCTTAGTTGATGCATAAGTTCCGGTAAATACGTGCAATGACGTAGTCTACTTCTAAAGGTTTTGCATTATGTTCGTTTGTGTGGCTTGACTTACTCTACTTCACTAAAGTTCATAAATGCGTGTCGTCCCGTTATCCAGCCTTTTGCTGAGAGAACAAGCTGAAGCTCTATTAAGGGAGGATTTTTATGCCTGTGAAAGCAAATAGCCGCCTTAATTAATAGTTTATGCTATAAATGCCTGCATTTCGTCTGCTAAAGCCCTTTTGCGTCTTTCTTCGAGAACGACTGGATAAAAAGGGGCAAAAAAGGGAAACTTTTTAATTCTCCCATCATTGAAGAGTACAAGAGAGGCTTGTTTTCGCCACCAGCGATGAGTAGAATGATTAAGGGAATCGAAGTCTAAAAAATCATTTCAGAGATCACTGTGACAATTAATCCCTTTTTGAGCGGACGTCGAGTCTAAAATGTCATCGGAGGATGAACAAAGGCGGACGTTTATGTATTAATTCGATGCAGGAAAAAGGACCCAAATTACACAAGCAAGATTTAAATCCTTAATCCTTGACCAACTGAAATCTAAGTTTATCAGCGGGTGACTCAAAAGATGGGGAAATGAGGTTGGCGTGCGAATTATCGTACTCACTCACTACTGAATCTGAAATTTTAAAGCAGCAGGATTTTTCCATAAAACTGGAGATGCATGAAATTTTCCCCTGGCTTAAAAATCTAGTGCACTCATTTTCAACTTTTTTTACCAGCAAAGTTTCGCATTGACTTCCCATCTAAAGGCCCTTAATAGTGCTATCATTATTATTACTATTATTGTTCACCCAATCACGAAATCGGCGACTTAATTGGAACTTTCTAACAAAAAAGGTATTAAATCAGTGCAACTCGAACAGAACACTCACCTGTTGCTGAAACAAGTCTTCTTCCAACATGCATCAAATTAATTGAAAGTGTTTTCCCGAAGAAACGAATGAATTGTCTTAGGTGACAAATTTATCGGTTGATTTTCTACCAACGTAAATCAAGATCAGTCATTGATTACCAAAATGCCAATTTCTGGCGTGGTTTACAAACAACATTTTTCTGCCCTAGTTCAACAAAAATCAACCGTCTCCATTAAGAAGGCATTTATAATGCAAGGTGGATCTGATGCTTCGTTTTGTTAAACCCCAACACCTCTGCTAAAAGCAATAATGCATCAAGGGGTGTTTCTTAGGTGCTTCTTTTGGGTTAATATTCAGCAAGAAGAATGAGCATTAAAATATTTTCAAGTCATTACCACTTTATGTAGTGCTTGAGGCCTTAGCTACAGGGAAATGTGTTTCTTGATGGGGTTTATGAAACTGAAATTTTGTCATTTTATTGCTAGATTTAGTGCAATCCTTTTTGAATCAAAGATTGTTTTTTTTTACGACGACGTGTTCTTTATACCCCGTCCTTCTCGAAAAACTAGGCATACATACTCTCCACTAAATATTTGCATTGAGGATGCCTCCTACATGACGCCTTGCAGATATAGTCAAATTGGGGGCTACTAACTGTCGAAAGGGTGCTCTGGGCAGAGAATGGTGAGACAGAATGGACCTCTGTGTTACCTGGACGAAGGCAAACCAAGATGCTCTTTTGCCGTTGTGGTCTGTGAGGAAGCATGGAATCGCTCTCTAAATTATCAAGGCTTTAGCACAGAAATGATTACCCATACAGTCTATGCAGATATTCTAATTACTGTTACTATGTATGAGTGAATTTAGACAACGTTCGCAAATTACTTTAGTAATTTAGAGGGTGAATTTTACGTGGAATTTTATTTCCCCGAGCTGGTCCAAAAGTTGTCCTCCACAGAGAACAGGTGAGTTAAAAGTTACTCGTGAGTTGAGAATAAAAACAACTTCTAATTACATCTGTTAAAGGCTTCCTAAACTTCTTAGAACTTAAAGAAAATTTGTTTTATATACATTTGTGTCATTGTGGTGCATTTTGTTGCCTGGACAAGGGACGCCTAGCAGTTAAATTTTCCTCAATGCCTGTCACGACACTTTTGCCTCGATTCACGTAAAAGTTGGCTCTGATAAAGGGAAAACAAAACTCTGCAAATTGTTCTTTAATAGAGAACAACTGGCTTGCTCTCTTTCCCCATTTCAACGCATTCCTGTACTGGAGGCGAAATTGCTTTCCCGTTCGCGACACTTGTGCCTGGCTCAATCCCCATGCCCATGCGGCCAATTTCTGCCTTCGGATTGAGCCTGAAGACGTAGTTGGCATGATTTGTTCCAAAGCTCACCTCCTCTAGGACGGTGGAGTGCGTAGCACTTCTGAAATTCCTGAGACTCCAAGGGATAGTACATCCACCACTTTTGCCTTGACATGACAACTGTTGATTACCCGAAACACGTAAATCCAGCTCCTTTTTCCACTTAACTGTTTTAAGCATAGAAGCAAAAATATACTAGGAGTCACCGCGTTCACACCATAAAATCACTTATTTTTATGAACAAATAACAGCCTGTTGTAGAAGCCAAATCGTGAATCTTGGGCAGCCTGATGGAAAGTAATGTTGTCAAGGGGAATTTCTAAACAAAAGTGGAACACACATGCCTATTTTAGCGATAATAGCTTAAAAGATTTGCCCAATTTTTGGTTCTTAAGAATATCCTCCCAAATTATTTAGATTTTCCTGATGGTTGGCTATGTGGCAAGAAGCACGCTCATTTTTGTTTGTCTCCTAGGTAATTACATGATTTGCAACTTTACT
Source organism: Taenia solium (assembly GCA_001870725.1). NCBI lineage: Eukaryota > Metazoa > Platyhelminthes > Cestoda > Cyclophyllidea > Taeniidae > Taenia > Taenia solium. The sequence continues at coordinate 44,342 of MIEF01008553.1, forward strand.
TCTATTTTAAACAATTAGTTTGCCTATTAGGACATTTTACGAATGAAAACGTTTGTGAGTGCATGATTTGTGCATGGGATCAAATGGAAAGAAGATTTTGTAACTTATATTGCACACTTTAAGCTTCCAAGTTGATTCAGTCAACAGCCTCCCGCATACTCCATGATCTGATTGGTTTGAAGGTCATCTGATCGGCGGAAAAGATCAACTGGTTGATTGAGCATTCAAGAATTTCGCGTAAATTGTTAAAAAACATCTTTGCATGTACTTTGAAACCAGTAATTGTAAAACAGACGCTGTTAAAACCTAATAAATGAGACAATTCTCCTAAGAGCAGTTCAAATTTAACTTTTGCACTAGTGGAGCTCCACACCCTGTGCTTCCTCTTACTGACAAATCGAAGACAGTGGTCAGGCGCCTTATGCAGAGAATTGTATTTTGGCCTTGGCAGCTAGCACAGTTTAAAGTTTGAATTAGTTCAACCAATTATGAGGTCAACTTTAACCACTCAAAAGAACTGCTTGAATAAATTGGGTTGAGACAGAAAACACGATCCCCAACTTACTGCAAATTCACTCGTCTAACTTCTCCGCCATTTCGGGACCCTCCGCTTTATTGCTTTGTCAGTTGCGCTGTCCAGTTGATTTGTACTGGTGAAGTGGAATTGGTGACATTAATCAAGCCAATTAAATTCCTTTAGGGGATCACTTCCACCTCGCATAAATTTGGTCTCATCTCTTCTTCTTTCACATGAATGAATTTAGGCTTGGCTAAATGATGTGATCTTCCAAAAAATTGAATGCGATATTTTGGCTTTCGTTCATGAAGAATTGCCTTTTAAAAATATCTCCTTCGAACAGTTTAAATTTGCCAGCTTAACTTAGTTCTGTGGGCTTGAGAAAAACTCTGGTTGGAAGACACAACCGAATTATATTAATTTGGGAAAGTGTAAAACGAAATTCTGAAACCATTCATAGTCTTCCTCTGCATGTCAAAAAAGTTGTTATTTTGTAACATTTCTGGGAAAAATTGCTTTGTTGGCACAAATAGTTGGATAGATAACGTTGATAAGTGGCAGTTCCTATTATTCCAGTCTCGCATGGTTTATGCTAGAAAAATCTAAACGAACAAGCTTGAGACTTCTCAGAAGATAGAGCGTCTACTCTTCCTTATTCACCGTCCGCTCTTGCGCAGTCCGATCCAGCTCATTGAGACTCTAGACTTGCTGTCGAGATATGCCAGTACCGTGCATTGCGAGACTCGACGGAATTTACTTTTATCCCACCTAGCTTCTATGCAGCAGTAGACCGACCTATCAGAATGGCTCGAATAGACTTGTTGGCGTGAATACTGCGACTTTTCAAGTGAACTTACTCGCTGCCATAGTCTTGCTGAAGCCATTTTGCGCCAACCAAAGTGAATAATTTACAAAACCTCCAAATTATTGAAGTTTTGGCAGTTATAGTAGTGCCAGAATCAGGAGTTGGTAGAAGGCATCTACTTTTTTTACCAAATGAGTTTATGTGATTTTGTGGGAGAAATATTATTTTAACACAAAAAGGCCAACTTCACAATTCACAAATTGTCGTGCGATGAATCGGAGTGCACAGTAGCAAGGCATTCCAATGCAGTGGAATATTTAAACGCACATTTCCTTCCGGTCCAACTAAAGATAACTTTACAGCAGTGTACCTACACCCAAGTGATACCTCCCCACGTTGCAGTATCATGCATACCTGGTTACTGCCTCTCCGTGGCCTTTTTTCTGACCTCATGTTAGACGCATCCTTGACCTCGTCTCAACATTACCTACTCTGAGCGATAGACGGATGAATGGAGCGGTTTGAGTGTTGGTAACTGGCAATGGAGCTTTTTAGTTGCATTTTACCCTACAAAAAAGACTTCTCACTAAAGTTGAATCTCTTGTACCTCTTTAAAAATTTATTATTTTTCGGGAAAAATAGTACCAAGAGGCCTTAATTTTTCATAAAGAAGGTGTCATTTTATTATTGCCCAGCGGGGAAACTTACTTTTCGCGCAGAAATTGCCCATCATGAGCAATCCAGTGCCTTCCTCCTAATTAATTGCCTCCACCAGCACCACCAGCAGCAATTGATGACCAATGCCACTCTAAAACAATAAATGACATCCTCCCAAAGAGTCGTTCAAATCACTGCTCTTATGCCAGTGGGCAATGAATATTTGAGTGATTTGGCGTCCCATTCCACACCACTCATGATTAACTTGGCTAAATATATTGTGTTTAATCCACCCTCCAAATTTTGTTAAGTATGATAAGGATTCCTTCAACTGTCTAATTAAATGAACCAAACTTTCAAGACATCAAAGTCTGCAGCAGAGAAGCTGTTTTATGATGCATAAGATTTATTTAAAAATTTAAAGCATCGAAAGACTCTGACGCTTCCAGCATTCCCTTGAGTCGTGATGAGGTATTCCGGGTGGAGTTACAATCTGCTGCGGCTGGTGAGTCCACACGATTTAATAAATCGCTGAAAAAATACTTGTTAAAAATTTTACCCTCCTCTTCTATAGAGAGTTGTCGTAGACGCTTTCTGGCAGTATTCTTTATTTGTAGCACCACTGGCATAGTAAGATAGAGTCAAAAATGATGCGGCAACTTTCCGTCATGGGAGGAATGCTGTGTGTCTGGCTAGGATTCTTAAGCATTAAATCCGCCGTAGGTTGAGATGTACCTACGAGGAGGTTGTTGGGGCAATCGCGTTAGAACTTGACGATGCTCTCAAGCGTGCATAGACTGTACGCCAATCGCTATTTCTGGTGACATTCCCTTGGAAGCAATTCGAAGGAAAAAGGGCATCTAGTTTACAACTTCTCCTGTAATCTGTTCTACTGAGAGGTAAACATTAGACCTTTCGGTTCGGTGATATTTACGATTGCTTTATTTGCTGCCGTTACAAAGGTTTGTTGGCTTTTGGTACAAGAACATTCAGCCAACAGCATCAAATTTACTCCTCTTGCAACATTCTTGAATCGGCTTGTGTTTATCATTGCTGAAAGCAGTTAGGTGGAAAACCGTGTCACTGGCGAGCAGAAAGACTGGGAAGCCACAGACTTGTGTGGCGAACCGCACCACTCGGACGGAATTGAAACTCACAGAGACTGAGGCGTGTTTTTATAGACTACGTTGAGAAATTTATGTCCTATTCGGCTTCATTGTTTAATAGTACGACAGTGACTCGTGAGATTCAGCCTCTTTTGGAAGCTATCATCTATTCTGAAATAAATAACCGCAAATTCCTTTATTCTTTAGGTTGGCTTAACCACTTTGAGACTTATGCAAACGAATTTCACCTTTATTTTTAAAAAACAAATCCGAATTTTTAGAAATTGTATTCTACAAGTCTTTCTCCCCTTCTTGGACCTATGCAGGCCTCGTCGGCACTGTACCTACACGGCGATCTCAGATGACATTCTTCTGCGGATCTACGAGATCTGCGAGGGTCAGCAGAATTGCTCCTTCCAATTGCAAAGTCTCCTGGATCCCGCATGCGGTGGGCAGGCCTTGTGGATTAGTGGAAAGGCCCTCGTATTACGACTGGAACACCAGTGCATTGAAAGTGGGTTTCAAACTAAAACAATCACTTTCCAAGTGATTGTTCCCCTTGCTAAAAATTTTGTCTTTAAATGAAATCTTTTCAGGGAATTTTAGATTTTCTGTGTAAAGTTAGAAATGACTTTGTTCGATTTTTTCGGCTACCCAGAGGCTGTTTCCGGTGCTGAGTTATTTGATTGCCAGGTAATATTTCGGTTGATAGGGCAACATTCATAATCTACAATCGTTAATTGACTGCTATGGTACAGTAAGCGGAAGGCTGACAGATATTAGGCTGGGGTGTCTTTAAAAACAACAACTTTTATGTCCAAATCATTTAGTGGAGAAGCGAATGCCACCGAAATTTCTCTTTTAATTTATCTAACTTTGTAAAATAATTGGTGTGCAACAACATCAATGACACTTGCTCTTCCCTACTGCGCATGGTTGACCTTTGACCTGTGAGCACTCGAGGATTGCATCAACTTTGCTTACATACTCATTTGCCCCCGCTGTGCTGACTTTCCTATGAAGTTCATCTACTTGACTTTTTTCAAGGAAACCAACCATTTTTGGTTCTTTGACTTGAGATAAAACAATTAACTCTTCTAGGTGCATAATCCAACCACTTTTGTGTTCTGGATCCCAAGCAGCTGTTTTAGTGATGAAAGTGTAAATGGTATATGACTCTAAAAATCTCAGTTCCAGTGCACCAACTTAATGAACAGTCCAGGCAATCAAGTGCCGGATGCGTCATGTGTTCTTAATCTCTTGACCAGTGCCTGCAAGACCTACTCCGACGTCTCTGTGGATGCCCCTCCTGTGGATACTCATCTCAGTGGTCTTTGCAGTGGCCATTTTCACCGTCATCATATGTTTTGACTGGAGTTCCTGGTGTAGGCACACCCGACGGCAGCTAAGTCGCACCCATTGGCATCTCTCCGCTCCCCTTCTCCTCTCCTCCGATGTTGACTTCGTCTAACACACCCCCCTCCATCCCCTTCCAGCCACCACGCTTTGCCCGCTTTTCTATTTCGACTTCAAAAGAGACCCCGGTACTTTTCTATGATGTATCTGGCTCCTGGAAGGACCGCCGTCACACATTGCATACATTTGTTCCCCATTAAAAAGCTGTCAGGTGAATGTGTAGGTGCTCACTTTATCCACCAGATCTCACTTCTTTGCCTTTTTGATTTTAATTTGTAGTAATTTAGTCTAAAATATTAGTAGCTCATGATTATTTAATTAAGTTGCTGGAGATTCCTCATCAACCCGCTATAATATGCGGATGCAACCAATCCACACTTAAATTAGGCAATTCTGCTCATAATATTCAAAAAATTAGATAATGCTTTCAGTTCGGGGGGAATGGTTTCTAAAAAATTATAAATAAATCGGTAAAATTTTACTATGCGGTATTGTAATCAAGACCGCAAAATATGCTAATGAATAGCTGTCTCCAAGGCAGTTCGAACAGAGGTTCCATTGTTTATATGTAGCGCTATTGCTTCTGCTTCCTCCCACTTACACGGATTACAAATGTGTGAAGTGCGAGGTCAATTAGTGGAACCCGGACTTCATATGTGGGTGGAACTGATGAAGGGGATATGAATGATTTTACCACGTTCGCCATGAAGCATCAAGGTGATGGTTTCCTTAACGAGTAGACGCAGGGTCATTACTCAAACAACTCATCCACATTCAGACTAACTACACCATTGCCTTGTGGAGCAGATTAAAGTGTTTTGTATAGCCACAGAGACCTGTTTGTAGTAAAAGGAGCCGAATTTCGAGCACACTTATTGCTAATTTCACTTGCCTTGATTAAGTTCGCTGCCTTGTAATTTATGACGCTCGCAGGTTTTTCCAGGAGTCGTTTTTCGTTTAAGCCAAAGTCAAATGGAAGAGAAAAAAAACTCAGTGCTTTCATAAAGATACGAGCTGATAGAAGATTAGTCGGCTGTACTTAAATTGCATCTTCCCTTCATGATGCCTTTAATAATGCTAGCTATGAATCGAAGTTCTCTTCCACTTTGGTAGGATTCTCTACCGGTTTGGATGAATTTGAGGACTTCAACGATCCACTCGGATTACTGACTTATCCTACACTCGACTTCAACTTGACTTTCCAAATAATCATATGCCTTTTTGCCATACCAGGATCCAAATCCCTTTCGAAGTGTCAGCGACGCCAATTAGTATTGACAAATGAGTCAGTTGTGTCCATTAAAAGGCTCAGAGTCACAACACCAATTGGGCACTAATTCTACGGCGACTTCAAGAGATCAGCCAGTAAATGCCATTCTATGAGATGACAGTATTGGTGTGACATTATTACTCTCGTTTCCGTTTCCCCTGTCAATCAGTCACTCGATTTTTTAGCCTGACGCCTTATTGTCACATAAGTCTGCTCTTCCCAGTGCGATAATAAGCAAGTTTGGGTGTTGGATGTACTCTCAACCATCGGTTTAGAATGGAGCAGAATCAAGTTAAATTAACTCAGCTTAACGATACTCACGGTTTTTTGTCCAGAGGCTGGAACTCATTCGATGGGAAACTCCTGCGTCTTTCACAATTATGGAAAGGCGAATGCTTTAGGTTTGAAAATAGAAGTTACAATGTTTCCTTTTTATAGGCAATGGAGGCGAATTTAATCAGGGGCACTTAAAGCTGACAGCACTGCTACTAGAGTTGAAACAGTAGATGTCAGGTGAGCGAACCAGTGAAGGTCGGAATGTGCGCGGCTGTCTGCAGCACACCTCCAGTCTTCACTCGGACGTTGGGAGAATGTGACAGGAATTTTCCGAAAAAAAATTGACGCCTTTATATGACAACTTTAAGGGGGGATCAAATGTGCCAGAAATTGCAAAGGCCGCCGACTGAGTTGGAATTCTTCTGCCAGTTGTTTTGCTGTCCTATTTTGCATTTTACTCTAGTCCTTTAAGGCATCGGCATCTACAGGTCCAAATAATTTCCCCAAAACATTATATTATAAAACAAAAATGTGTAATTACCCTAAGTACTGCACTTAACTCAAGTCCAATTCAAATGATTGAACAGTTGGCTATTTTTTCATTTCTAAGAAGTAATTTTGCGTTGTAGTAAAAACTCATTAAAATGAATTTTTACTGTCTCCAGCACCGAAATTTGCTTTGAAAAGTTTTGCCTGCTTTACTCGCTTTCATTTAAGGGAGTAGTTGACTGTACTCAAAAAAATTAAATCCAGACCGAATTAAAGGCTGGCACTTCCACCTCCTTGAGCACTTAAAAAATGCTTTCAAAACCAGCGCCATTTAAGTGTACACCTTAAAAGCCCTGATTCAAGAGCTCTGAGTGGAGGATAGTACAAACGAAACTATCCCCTAGGAGTCAGTTATCTCCCTTCACCTTGTTCAAGGTTGGTTTTATTCTGTGAAGTGCCTAATTGCTTGGCCACAGGATCATGCTCTATGAACGGAAGAGGTCCACCACCGAAATGGAGCGTGAAAGGATGCGCTGTTGAGCAGTTGAGAGGTTGGTGTGATGAAAAGGAATAGTCTTTTAATGTGACCAACAGAGTCGGTGCGATGTTTTGACGCAGCTCACTGCAGTGGCTGAGTTGGGAGGACTGTAAAGGACCTGCAGAGGGCACGCGATGGTTTACGTGCATTATTATTGCTGGGCAGGAATATTTTTACGGGCTTCTCGGTGTGGTAGCGTGTACTGTGCTTCGTGCTGCTTTTGCCCCTACTTTGAACCCTCACACCTGAAGCACCTATCAAAGGTGGTGGGTAGAACTTAAGTTTGCCTGGTTACGAGCTGATTTAAACTGGTTCCCGAAACTGCAGCTGCTAGTATCAGCATTAGGGAAATATTTTGGAATATTCTGAAAATCGAAAAACAGCAATAATTAAGGTGGGATTGTGACCAGGAATAAAATTTAATGTAGCGACTTCCTAATGTGTAGTGTTTTATGGACTGCTTTTATCGTTATGCCTCTTCACGATTCTATTCTCCTTCATGGGTAGCAGCTATCGTACTTTCCTCTAGAGCAATAGTGATCTAAGTGTTTTTTGAATTTGCTCTGAGAACAGAATATAACCCAAAATGCTAAAATGTTGTGGAGATTTTGGTAAAACATCATAATTCTTGAAGTAATAATCTTTTCTCAACAAGACATAAGCTTGCTCCCACTTCCATTTATGGAATGGTTTGCATCTTGAAACAAGAATTCGGGCTCCGACCACCTCAGTTTGTATTCTTCTTTTACTTTATAAAAAATTAGTATTGTTTATTTGCAACTTGAAAGCTAAAAATTAGGCAATATTTTTCCTCTACCTTCCTCTCTTCTCTATCCGCCCATGCTAAGTGCCAAACTGAAGCGCAAACCTTTTTACGGGTCCGCATTGTTTTGTATTGTCTTTCAAGAATAAGGTACTCCTCTTAGTGAATGACTGGCCCTACCTGTTTCTCAAATAAGATTGCTTTGCCATACGCTGGAGGCACATTGCGCTGTATCGAGTCGATGCCACACCTCAATCTTATCTGTGATTTGCCATTCATTAAGGTGGTTCTCTTCAACTTTTCCATCTGCACACTCACACAAGCTATCACCTTGGTGGAAAGGTGTAGTACTTGCCTTAGAAGCATGGAGTGGAGATGAGTGGGTTGTTTGGCAAAAAACCAGCGAGTCTTCTTCCACCTAATATGCAAAAGCATAAGAGACATAACAAGTTACTGTTCGGTCACCAGACAGTTGCATAGCACCCACGTGAATGATCTAACAAAAGGGTCAGATGCCCCATAAAAGTTTTCCAACCTGGTAATACATATAAGTGAAATCACTTATCTACCCTCCTCCATGGTTTCCCAACCATTTCGTTAAGCACCATTGAAAGTCGCCTGCAAAAAATGCAGTGGTGGCCACACAGCCATTCATGTTGGAGAAAAAAGGGTCTTTTCCGTTTGATTCTGTGGAGTGCACACCGTTAAAGCACCTTCTCCAAGTGCTTCAGAGCAAATTTGATGGAAGTCAGTCTCTAGAACTTCGGAAATCAGTAGACAGAAAAAATTGAGTTCTACCCACCACCTTTGATAGGTGCTTCAGGTGTGAGGGTTCAAAGTAGGGGCAAAAGCAGCACGAAGCACAGTACACGCTACCACACCGAGAAGCCCGTAAAAATATTCCTGCCCAGCAATAATAATGCACGTAAACCATCGCGTGCCCTCTGCAGGTCCTTTACAGTCCTCCCAACTCAGCCACTGCAGTGAGCTGCGTCAAAACATCGCACCGACTCTGTTGGTCACATTAAAAGACTATTCCTTTTCATCACACCAACCTCTCAACTGCTCAACAGCGCATCCTTTCACGCTCCATTTCGGTGGTGGACCTCTTCCGTTCATAGAGCATGGTATTTTCCACTAACTCTCAACTAATGTATTTGTGCACTGTCGTGGAGGAGTCAACTGTAAGGTGGTTGAATATTCCCACACTGGAGTGAGTCTTGATGAAGCGTTTAATCTCCGACACGCAGCTGTCATTTGGTTGTAAAATGGAAGTGCTTGACAAAGTACCTTATTAACCTCCTCCCATCGTGCTAGAGTCTCGTATTGATTGTGCTAAAATGCAGATTTTGCTGGGTAGTATGCAATTTTTATTGTATAATAATGGTTGAGGTACTTTAACGCTGGACATTTAACCGCGACCGTAATTGGCACCACCTGCTCGCCTCATCGCCTCTTCCACAGCCTCTTGGGTGCACTCGGAAGCCTCACTGTAGGTGAGATCCACCGCGAAGTTCTAGAAAAATTAGTTGATAGGTGAGAAAGTGTTAGCTTATCTACCATCTTTATGTTAGACCAGCTTGGTATCTTATCTATGATGCTATCAATGGGGGCATTCGCAGACCTCGTGGTCACCGTTTCCAGAGTACGAGTCCTTCCTTCTAATTCACATGTTTGGAACAAATGCAAAAATTTTTTCCCTAAATATTTTTATCCGCTTTAAATAATCCCACATAATGATGGATTAGGCAATAAAGCCTAAAGTACTTATTTGCTGTTAACTTAATCAAACATCTTATCCACCTAGAACTTTATTATTTTGTAACTTTTACAATGCCTCCATTGAGTTATTAAACCTACAAAATAAATTTGCATTTCCAGTTTCAAACCCATAAAGTTTGCTGCACATAATAAATTCATGTTTGTATACGTCCTTGGGATGTCACCACCAATAATGAGGAGCACCCTTGTCAACGAATCCAAGACATCCAACTGCCTGACTTATATACAAGGAAGTATCTTCTACATAGTTCGTGAACAAAATCCCTTAAAATAATTATTGGTATTCAGAGTGCTCAGTTTTTTAGAAACTGAAAAACTTTCCACCGAACTGTTTTTAAATAACCCAGTCGTCATGCAACCGGTGTTATTGGCAGTTGCCATTGCTGATTCACTCTTTCGGCCATTTATAGTGGAGTCGACCAGAAGCCCTCAATATTAAATTTTCCAAGTGGTCTCAGAGGCGGAAGAGGTGTGTTAATTTGCAGAATAAGATATTAGAAAAAGCCTATGCTTAATCGAGTTCGTTAGCCCATATTGGAAGAAAGTAGTTTGTAGTCTTGCCGCCGCTGTTGGAGTTGCATGGTAACTGATCTTAAGTTATTGAGATATTGTTCTGATTTTGGAATGGAAAGAGGCAGTGAACGGTAGCATGCGTAACAGACCGCTGTCACCGTGACTGCAAGGCTTGTCAACCGTGCGAAGATGATTTCTGTTGGGCCATAAATGCGCCAACGTACTTTTGTGGGCTTTATAACGTGGAGAAGAGGCAGCGATGAATACTCCCACTTCTTATTTGCAGAAGGTTTTAAAGCAAGCGCCAAGCACAGACTTTCTCAGTGGATATCCTGCTTTTGCAGTGGCGAAATGCTCGGAGCAGCGAGAATGCAAAATTCGTCTTAGCAAGTATTTAGATGCAGCAAATCTCGCTGAGAGAAGAGACTGGACTTGACTTTAAGCTTAAAATAGAGTTTTCAATTAGTTGGCTTTGGGGTAAAAGCAGACGAATGCAATGGTCCTTTGGACGAAAGCTTTGAGGCAAGTTAGCAATTGAGGGGAGATTATAGTCGCCAAAGATTGCCCCAAAACATCTAAGGATGGTTAAGTCCCTTGAAACAAGAGTACATCCCACCGAAAGGACATATCTCGATGCACTTTTTGCATTTTATTTAAATGATACGTTTTTAATTAACCTACCACCTTAATCGGCACTCCATCAGATATGCTTGATCTGTTTTAAGGTAGAGCTATTGACGCAAAGTGAATAAAGTAGGACTTTTTAAATGAAAACTATCGTTCCTCGGAAACCTAAAATCAAACTCTAACGGGGAATTTATATCATTATGTAAGAACACGAGGTTTTCACACAAAATATTTCGGTGTGACGTGTACGAACTTTCTTCCTCACCGCCTTTAGGATGCCATTTGCAGTCCGTGTTGTCTTTTTCGGGATAAATGCCAATTGAAGACATTTCAAAACATGTGTTGAATCCAAATTTTAATAAATCCCTTTCAGGAACAAACATTCAGTGCGTCGTTTTAAAAAAGGTTTCTCTAAAAAGTGTTAAATTCATGAACTACAGAAGTTACACTTTCCCTAAAAACGTAACTAATGCAGTCTAAAAGTGCATAATTCTTTAGTTACATTTAACTGTCCACGCACGAATGAGTTAGTTTCAGGATGTGTTGAAATGAATCTCGCTTTTAAAATACCTTTAAAACCCGACCATAAGCGTCTTCTACGGCTTCACCCGTAGAAAATCGTGTCTACTAAAATTAATTAAGTAGATATACCTGGATACACTCCTTAATTCGAGATTTTTCCGAGGCTACAAGGCCCTTTTGGATAGGCCTGCAGTCGTTGCCAATCCACGTAATGAGACCAAATTTGGCACGTTTGCTCATCTCGTCCCCCACTATTAGCCGTACGAAGAAGAAGGCTCGAGTGGCTGAGTCCAGAAGTGCGTGGATCTCGTCGAAAGACGTACCCTTCGCTATTACTGTCAACTCTCCGTCCTGATCGCCAACACACAGCCTAGCATGAGATTGTGGACAACAATTAAGTTACTATTAATTACTGGTGGATATTTACCATGGCAACGAAAGGTAATCAAACGGCTCTAATTTTTTGCAAAATACCATCTAAAAATGTTACCACGAACTATTGAATATAATTCAAAACAATAATAAGTGCTATTAACCTGTGTTTATGGCAAAACGTTTGCGTGAATAAAACTTACACCATGCTTTTGCGACAAAAACATGGCAAAGCTTGCAAGATCCTGCTGTATTGAGCGAGACCGATGTTACATTGCGATACAATTTCCGTCTACATGGCAACCCCTTTCGCAAGTACGACTTGATTCAGTATCAGCTCACTTTTTAATTTGCAAGCTCTCGGAGTTAAGTTTCCTACATTTCAAGAGGTTCGGCCATGCCACTTAACAGCAATGTACCTAACTGTTTTAAGACCGTCTCTGACATAAATTGGAGGAGTTGTTTCTGTGATCTTACCCATGTATTTATTGGTTCGGACAGTGAATCCAAACTATGTAATCACAGATATTCGCATTTCAAAATATGGCAGAGGTCAAACCGGTCTCACCAAGTCTGGTGACTTTTACGATCCCCAGTTATCCCATTTACACTAGATCTTACCCACGTTAACTACAAATTAGCCCGTTAATAGTCACCTTAAAGAACAATTGTTTTTGACCATCTAACGACATTCAGGGGTTCCATATCACCCACTAGAACCTTGATATTAGTCGCAAATTCACCTCTTTACTGTTTTACACTTTCCCTACCCACCTTCTAACATGGGTTTCGTGAGGCACCTGCATCTAGTCCTCCATTGCTTGCGACTGTAGTCGCTCTTCGAAAAGTGTAATGCGGAATGAGCTACTTACCATGTTGTTTCCTCGTTGTCATTACGAACTTCAGCGTAAGCGGCGCGTATCGTCTCCTTGTCGATGGTAGCAACCATAATTCTGTGGAAGAAAATACCTCTATTTGTGAAAGTTTCCATTAAGGCTGGAAAAGTCCCCAAGCCTCCCTTCGCATCTTGAAAACCCCCTTCGAACCTTACTGTAACATCTCAGGAACCAGCCTATTTTATTCCTACTTTAAACCACCTTACCGAGGCAGGGATTCGTGGCGATAGCTTGAAATATCTGGTCGCCTCCAAAAAGCAATTTAGTACATCAATTTGTGACCTTCAAGAGGAGCACAATGCCGGCAAAGCGAAAAGGTCGATTTTTGAGAGGTGTTTGTGTCTGTACCATCGCCACAGTGGTTACAACCTAACAATGTCACAATAAAGGCCATTACCCGCTCTCTCTCTCATAAGCAACACATTTCTGTGAAATTTAAAATAAGGGCATTCCAAACAACGTCGGTTGACCTCTTTCTTACACCACGGCAACCTCATCGGCAATGACTTTATTTGCTCCCCATTGTCAACACTGTGGATGTCACGATGTAAAAAAATCGGCTTTGCAATGCAGTCATCGAACTGTTCGTTCCGTGTTGTTGTGAGGTTTGACATCCGAAATGTCGTAAAGATGTGGGATCTGCTGCGGGGTCCTGGTCCGCATTCACCTCATTGTCACCGAAGTACACGGCGTCGCTGAGGGAGGGGTAATGTAGTGTGCCCATGACGTAAGGCCATCTTGTTGATGTGAGGATTATAAAAGTCCGTCAATGGCAAGAAATTTGCGGAACCAAGGCTAGTTGGAACGTGGTTGGACCTTGTTCTCCAGCTTTTGAAAGTTTATAGTTCAGGAAGGAATGTTTATGGCCTTCGAAAGCTAAACAGTGTATGGAGTCGCTTCCAAAAGTCCAGCTGAGATAATGGGTGAGTTGAATACAGATTTTGCTTGAATCTTTAGGCCAAACAGTCGTACAGAGGTGAGTTGCTATTTTAGGGCTGAGAATCTTCAGCCATGCTCTTTCCAACCTTGACTGTTTTGATCAAGTTTTTCAAGTGTACTTGGATCTGTTTCATTTGTTCACGAATTGGATTGTTTGGGACTGAAATCCACTCTAGACTACTGTGGATTTTTTGATTGAAGGTAAAATCCCAAACACCTCAAAGCTGATCGTTTTACCAACGTTTCGCTAGCGTGGCGTTGGTGTCCCTCCACGCAGTACTCTTCATCGCTTAACTTGCGGTTGTGATGCGACAGATCATTATGATAACACATTCTATTCTATTACCATTGTCAAAAGCTAATCCAAGTTAGAAAGTTAATTAGACGATGCTTCGCCTTCTTTCAAAGTGCTAAGGTCAACCATTTGTCGACTATCTGGATGGGTTTAAAGTGCAGGAGCAATTAGAAGTTGATCACCTCCATGAGATTTAGCAAAGAGAAACCGAAAAGGTGTAAATATAAGGGGAAAGAAGACTAATAATAAGGTGAAACTAGGCGACAGACGAGTACTTACCAGATCCTTCAAGAGAGATGCTTGCTTCAGTCAATATCATTAGGTCACATGCACACACCTTCACCTTTATAAGGCGACTGAGTGAGGCATGCGCCCCACTCTCATAGGTCACTTGACGAGGCACGCAAACACTCACGATGTGATCCACGAATCACCGGCGCTCAGCTCTACATCAAAAGCTCCGTGGAAGTAGTTATTTTTGGGTAAATCCTTGCACCAAATTCGAATGTACACAAGATGACTTATCCCATTTCCAGCCCTATAACATTACCTATGCATGCTTGATCATTTAGCTGCACTTTTGAAGTTTCCGATACACCCTTCCATATGATCCATATTTCACAATTAGGTTATTAGTAAACAGATAAACATCCGCCTCTCAGCCTTCAACGCCTTGAACTTTAACTCACCTACTTGATGACTAAACTGGGTCAGAGTTTAACAACGGGTTGCGTGTGATTAGAGCAGAAGATTTTAATTGGCTGAAGATGAATCTTGATAAGTCTTGTCATCATATTAATTTGTGTGATGATTAGTGTCAACCGAATTGGATTCGCCAGTTTAACAGGTGCTAAAGGTCTGTGCTGCCAAAGTGCTTCAGATGGAAGCGTTTTGATCGTCAAACTTTTTCAACAGAAAAGACTGAAGTAGATTCAGCTACACACATAATGTACGGTGTATTTGTACAGGAAACCGGCATTGCTCATAACTGCTGTCAGCTGGAAGTAGGTGAGCTGAAAGATCTTCAGAACCAGTGACTAATACACTAAGAGGGAGCTCCACGTATTCTTTCCAGATCTTTTCTCTAGACCCCTCTAGATCTTCGATGAACCCATTATACTGCTGTATTTTCATCGACTTCAAAGATTCATTCCTTCAAAAATGCATAACTAGGGTGTTTAGTTCAACCAAATCATGGATAGTTCCGAGGTTGGAAACTCTTTCGATAGCACCATGTAACCGGTTAGCCTATCGCAGTGTTTACAATTTTTGGTAATCTGAAATGTTCAAACCAGATAAAAGACAGCCCACTGTTTCCTGAAAGTGACAGGAACCTGCCTTTCCAGCACAACGTGCAAACGTTCGGTCGTCTCCAATGCTAATTGGCTAACTGAGCCGGTTGGATAAACCAATAGGCGTTGTGGAGGAGCGGAGAATACAGCAGATGCACATTACCGCCCATTGCGCTGTCGCACGCGCTTGCAAGTACGCATGCTCACGTGACTACTCGACATGTCTCCGAGCTTTTACCTATTCCTCTTTTTCCTCTTCCTCTCCCCCTCTCCACCCATCAGGTCATTCGAACACCGCCTTACTCCCTCTACTAATGACACCAACATTGTGGCCGGTATGGAATCAAAGTTCATGGATTTAATCTGTCCTTCCACCCATCCAATATGGTTTGTGCCAAGCTCTTCTATCTCTCCCCAGTTGAATGCAGGCAATCAATTGAGAATCGGTCTAGAGAAGGAGACTAGACCATTCCAAAGAGGCTTCTACACATGCTGTCCTCGTGCACGGGCTCTATGGTCGAATGATGTCGTGCAACGCGTCCAAACTCCCTCCTGTTGTCCCTGTTGCTCGTGGCCGGAGGAGGAGTACTGTTCACCGAGTTTGTGGAACACTTCTACTAAACTAAAAGCACCACTATGTATGCAAATTTTCCTTTTTACAGGAATGGTTCCTCATGAGGAGATAGTTCTTACCCTACCCTGGCGATCTAAGGTGCTCATCCCTTGTTCCGCGCCTTTACCAACTTCAAAATTGCAAATTTACAGCCAATTGCCGAGAATTAAGCTATCTCGAAGTCTCTGGTTTGACACTTCTATGACTAATGTAGGCGAATTCAATTCGCGTTTTGGGGTGTGCACGATGCAGCAGCGTATTCCAGGCGGGTACATGCAGTTGTCGTGCGAGTATCCCACCTCAAAACGCTTGGTCAGACCACAGGCACCATTCGCCCCACCAACAATTCTTCCAAATGTGACTTGTAGACTTCTTCCAATAGGACAGGAGTTTGCAATGAACAGGCTGACGATTCCTGAATTCAGGGCCTTTGGACCTCTGAACTTGACAGTAGCATGCACGGCTCTGTACGCAAACATATTCATCGCTTACAGACCTCCTACGGTGTGCTTCCGTTGGCGTAGCATTATCGAGTCCTTACAACAACATCCCCCAGCCTGGTCACGCCATGAATGCATAGCGACCAAGCTGATCGAGAACAATGTCACAGTAGCCGCAACCAACGCTTACAATTTCACAACTGAAGGGTCTTGCATAACTGTGGAGGTTGAGATTGCGGAACGTAACAGAGCTACAGTCGCCCAGAAATTCTCCATGCGTCTTCGTGTATCACCTCCGTCGCTGGAGAACCGAATGTTTGTGGAGGTCGCTCAACCCACTAATTCAAACGCTTATAGTCTATTCTCTGACAATTCAACCCACAATCAGACATTGGTAGTCGTAGATACCTCGTTGGGTCACTTGACATTTGGATTTTATGCTCTAGACGAAGTCACTCCAAACACCTCTTGTTCATCCCCTACTCTCGGGAAAGAATATTTTTCACTCACTCGAAATGTCGACAGATGGTTGTGCGATGTGATTCTACCGGCACATTCACTCGACATTTCATTGCGTCAAGGCGATTTGGAGACTCTGGTGACCGTCTACCCTTCACCAAGTGATCTTCTCCCCCGTTCCACGGTGGCCGGTTTACGCGGTTCTGTAGACGTCTACATTAATGTCACATGTCCTCTGATTGAAAGTGAAACAAAGACCCTTTTCCATACGGCACCTGACCGCGTTCGTTGGCTAGTATATCGAGGTGATGAATTGGTGAACGAGACGTACACGCATGTCCCTTGGCTGCTAATCGCTCCTCTAATTAACTCCACAGCAGTCAGTATGGAACCGGTGCTAGAGTGGTCGTCGCCCTCATCCTCCTCCCTGTATGAATTTTTATCGAATCTGACCACTCTAAGTCTACCTCCTGTTGCTGACTTCTCACGGAGGCTTTGTGTCTCTTGTGAGACATTTTTCACCTTCGGAGGCAGTAGTAAAAGCAACAGAGAGTGTGTCACCCTGGAGGCGGAAGAGGAGCCGCGCGAGGAGAACCTCTCTATGGTTGAGACCGCCTTGCGACGCTTCTCGTCAGCCTTCGCTCCTATTCAAGTGTCCAACGTCTCAAATCCGAGTTTCCGTATTACCACGGCCTTTCCGTCAGATGACTTGAGAATGAATGGGTCCACTTCCTTCCTAACTGTTTACGAGGGATCAGTACTCGAATTGCGATGCAGTGTGAGTCGAACAAGTGATTCCAAACGTTGGCCCCTTATTGGATTCACTACGTACGATGGAAATCATAGTCTCCCAGATGGAACTCTCCAATTCTACGCACTCCCATTCACTCTTGAAAGTCGGCTCCGAGTCCACACCTCGATAGTGAAGACATCCGACGTTGGTGCCTATTCGTGTTCGACCGCTATTGCTAATGCGATTTATCTCCTCGTGAACATTGTCCCCTCAAGAGTGCCTGAAATCGTCGAACCCAATCAGCCTGTTCGTTATTTTACAGCCAATGAGCTTATCCGACTTACTTGCCGGGCTATCGGTGGTCCTGGACCGATAATTGTGTGGCGTCTTGTGAACAGAACCCGGGAGGTTGAAACGACCGTTTTAAAGTGGTGTAATGAGTCTTACCTGAAGGAGGAGAGCAGTTGCAGTTTGGTGTACGTGCCTCTTCCACTTGCCGAGAACGTTACAATTGAGTGCGAAGCCATGAACTACCTCGGAAATGCAGTGTATTCACTCAACATGATCCGGGTGAGTAATAACAACGAGTTGGCTGGAAGTATGCTCTTCGGTAGGCTGTGGAAAAACTATATGCTCTGGATCATCGTGCCCCTCATTGTAATCGTCTGTTTCATCGTCTGCCTGGGCACCTGCCTCTGGCGCAAGAGTAGACAGATGGTGAAAGCCGAAAAGTTGATTAGGATGGATAATTTGATTTACGGCCGTCCTGACAAGTTGGTGGTTGATGCCAGGAGTCCAAACCCAATCTATCGGGAACTCATGTGCAGTCTGATGCCCACTGAAGAACTGCGCAATCGATGGTGTTTGGATCGACGAAATTTGCGTCCCTTTCCCCAACCCCTTGGTAACGGTCACTATGGCACTGTCCAAAAGGGCATCTACTACGCACCCCGGGAGAAAGACACAAAGCACACCGATGCTTTTTTTGTGGCTCTTAAGTCACCCTCCACTGAAATTGTCAGTCTATCATGTTTTCGCAACGAGATTGCCCATCTAATGAAACTGTCCGATGGGCCAAATATTGTCAAAATGATTGGCTGCGCCTTTGGTGAAAAAGGTGATCTGAGAGACACGCTATTGGTGTTGGAATTCTGTCCAAACACCAGCCTCAGCGACTTTATCCGTCGTATGCACTATCCTCGTGGATGGTATGACAGTCGACCGGTGTATGCACGCAACACAGAGGGTGGAATCAGCACTGGAAGTACGCAGACCTCCACAACGCCCTTTCCCTCCAGTGATAGTTTAGTCTCGCAATTTGTTTGGGACGCTTACAACACTCCCATTCGAGTCGTTCGCAGTGATTACGCAGAGACGGACGAGGTGCCAAAATTGCAACGCAAGCGAAGGCGACGCGGTGCTGGCAGTGGCAGACGCAGCACAGCTCTGGTGTACCAGTATCTAACCCGCAATTCGTCCTCCATGTTACTACAAATTGCGACGGGCATTTCCAGAGGTCTGGAGTTTCTAGCTGAAAACAACGTCATTCATCGAGACTTGGCAACTCGAAACATTCTGATGGATGCCAAATATGAACCGAAGATTTGTGATTTTGGACTTGCAGTGACGCTGAATTCCCTCCAAGACTGTTCCAGTGATACGCCTCAGCAACCTGCCTCTGGTTGCTACCACATAATCACCTTCACAAAGCAGTTACCCTTTCGAATCCTTCCACCGGAGGCGCTTTCCATGCAACTCTTTTATCCCTCCTCAGACATCTGGGAATTCGGTCTCCTCCTCTGGCAGATGTTCTTTTTCGAGACCCGAAAACCCTTCGAAAATATCCAGAGTTCCGATGCTCTATTGCGTTTTCTCTCCTCTAGTCGTCGTCTTCAGAACGGACTCTTCAACTATGTAGATTCCGAAAATACCGGTGACAGCGTTCAAGCTCCACCAACGATTGATCGACCTCCAGCTATTCCCGACGCTTTGTGGGAGGTGATTTGCGACTGCCTCCGATTTCAAGCATCGGAACGTCCGAGTGCATCGGAAGTGCGTCAACGACTTGACGATTGCCATTCCGCCTATGAAGAAATTGGTGATGGCTGCACTGTTAGTGAACGGGGAAACAACTATCACATGCTGCATAAAAGGGTTCCAAGTCAAGAGAACATTTGTGGGAGTTCCTCTTTCGTGCAGGATGTGTTTGGAGAGCCCAGGCCCCACCTAGCCGTCTATGAGAACATTGAACAGGCTCACAATAGTGCTGGCTACTTGGAAAGCTTCCAATCATCCTCCGTCTGACTACACATCTCTTTAGCCTGTCCCCAGCCCACCTGTAAATACCTGACATTAATTTATTTTTTATCAATGCTGCAGATCCCCAAGTGTACACATCTTCATCCGGACGCTCCGGACGCCATCATGATACAAAAATGCAAAGGCATTCACACTCCTCTCCCACCTCTCGATTGTCACTTCGGTGATGACTCACGTGGCCGTAGCAACCGTGACCCCAATGAAAGGAAGCGGTAGACTTGTTTATGGTCAACTGGGGCTCAGTTTTCGACTGATATCTCGGAGCGCCTTGATGTGGCACTTCACTGTTTAAAGGAGTGAGACCTTGGGCCTAATAGGTGATTGTATAATGTGCCCGCTTGCTCGTTTCTATGCATGCCTACCTATGACCGGTTTTAAATGAGGCCAAGGGATACTCCATGCGGTACAAGAGGGTTTTAAAGAGATGCTTCTTTTCGACCTAAACATGAGTTTTATGCGAAAGAAAGAAAGGGCATCGTTTTTGAACCCATGATGTAAACAGATTTGGTGATTTTTCTTCCTTAAGGGATTTAGAGCAGTTTTATCACAGATAAATGTGTATTGAATGGTAGATTTAAATAGCCACGGAGCCACCCATTAACCTAGAGAATTCGCGATTAAGAAAGTACAAAGCAATTTCTGGGCAGGAGTTTGCCAGTTGTGGAAATAGGTATCTACATGTTGGAGACAAACTTCAAGCCAGATCCACTGGGTTCCAAAGGAAGTGCGGAGAGGAGGTGGGGGGGGAAGGGGGAAGAAGGGGAAAGGGAAGTAATTTAAGGCATGGTAGACTGCACGTGAGTGTGCCTGTGTGGTGACTCAGGTATCATTCCCTCTCTCCCTCCATCTCCCTCTCTTTCTCTCTGTCAAGGCCATTCGTTGGGCGTTTGAGTCATGCACGTAGTGTGACTCAACGACAAAACGGCAGCCACTACTGTAGGATTGGGACAAAAAATGCGTGGTCTTCGCCTACGAACGCATGGATGGATAGGAAAGAGGAGGATTTTGTACTGCAAAAAAAACACGGGTTTTCTACAGTAAGTCTCTTTGTTGTTGATGTGTGACGGATTTCGCGTCTGCCATGGTGTTGATCCGTGCCCACTACCCATTGTACAGCTGTATGCATGCTTTGGTTGGTGTAAACAAAAACGCGCTTTCGATGGGTAATTAAAGATTAGCACGTGAAGTGAATCCGGAAGTAGTCCTTATTCCTTTCAATTCAAGTAGTGCTAAGTAGTCTCTTAGCACTACTTGTCTACTACGGGCGACTGACAACCAGTGAACACCAATTTAAGGCTGATTTGCTGTGATGGAGTCAAGTCAACGTCATCAGGAGGTCGTATAAAGAAAAGTATTTTTCGAAGAAGTAAATGCGTCACAACAACATTGAAAATTAGGAACGATGTCAAAAAAACTGGTCTGGACTTCACAGCTATAAAGAAGGTTGACAACCTACCTCCATTCAGGACTTGACTTCACGCTTTCAGGGAAATACTTCTGGCCCATCGAAGGCCTTCCTGAACTGGCAGGATTAGGAGGTATTCTTGATGGGACTGGAAGGTTATTTGGACCAAACAGCGAGGTGGACACTTTTAATCGGTAAACGAAAGTAAGCTCCTGATGTTCCTCGATGATTGTCAGGATCTGGCTCAGTAAAGAATGAAAACATAATGTTTTATCTTTCCAACGTAACACAGATTTTTACTCATTTTTTGTCAAACTTATCTACCTTCCAAAAATAAAAACGTTTTTGTCCTTACATATAACTCGGCTAAACTGTTCTCGATATGAGTTTGAGTTACCAGGTATCATAACTCGGAAACGAATATCGCACGGATCAGGCGTGAATGTCGAAGTGCCATTTATAATGCAACCCCGACAACGTTGTCAGAAGTGATTGTATTGAAGCAAAACCATTGCTTTGAGACACCAACTTTGAGACGCTAAAATTGTGTCTGAAGGGCCCACAATGCCCCGGTGGTTAAGACGTAGGAGGAGAAGGGGGGCGGGGGAGGAAATGCCCACGACGTCTTCGTCGACAGACATGAGACGGGGAGGAAGAAGGTGAGAGGTGGGTGGGTGAGTCACGGGACGCGAGAAGGAAGACAGCATTTGCGTGCTGTGCGAATACCCATAACCACGCATGCGCCAGTCACGTCGGCCAGGCCCCCATCATTGCGTACCCTTAGCGTGTTAAAGGGATTGGGGAGGAGGGGGGAGGAGGGGGGAGGGAGGGCGAAAGCGATGCGAGTGAGATTAATGGCGAACAAGCCCAAAGGAAGGCGACGTGGCGAGGGATCACCCAGGGTCTTTGTTCGGCTAGTACGAATAGACCCTTGTGCGATAAAGGCCACGTT
Source organism: Taenia solium (assembly GCA_001870725.1). Classification (NCBI taxonomy): domain Eukaryota; kingdom Metazoa; phylum Platyhelminthes; class Cestoda; order Cyclophyllidea; family Taeniidae; genus Taenia; species Taenia solium. The sequence goes on from MIEF01008553.1 coordinate 66,338, forward strand.
TATTATTACATTTAAAAGAGATAGTTGGAAGAAATGTAGCTCGTCTGGATAACCGCCGTAACATAGCAGAATGATGTTGGATCTAACTACACGAGCTCTTCGATCTCCCAACATCATTACGTTACGTCAGTGTCAATTCTGTTAACAGTCAACCCGTCTTTCCGTACATTTGAGGTAGGATTCTTCCCAGGCCTAGGCATATTGTGGGGCCTTGATAGAGGTCGCAGACAGCAAAAAGGGCGCATCATTCAAATGAGGAGGAACCGCAAATTTTTCGACCTGTTACAAAATCAACCATATTCTATGAGTAGTCAAACCGACGGGCTTTGAGTGGAAGGCCTATCATAACCACAATCATTTGTGTAAACGTCTCTCAGTCCCTTTAAACACACTGGATTTAAGCTATTCCAAAACTCAAATGGAAGCCTGAAAAACGCGTAAATTTGAATATTAATTCAGAGAAGTAAGCTAGAATAGTGTGCTTTGTTAAATACCATTGTTCTCATTAGTAGCTATGGAGGCTTGCAGTGACCCGTCTTGAGTAGCACAATGCTTGTGAACCCTCACCGAAAAATGTGCATTACTGGCATTGGGATCAAATGTCCCATTGCCTGGCTGCAAAACTAACTTGCAACCTTTGTTTCTGACTTGTGGAGTCTTATTAAAGTTGACCGGAGACAAAACTTGTTAAAGTGAGGGCTATGTAACTTTACTATGTCCGTCCACGTTGCCTTCGCAAACATTCCACCGACCTTTCTGCACATTTTTTATACTGTAGTAGCATTCAGAAGCGCGATCTTATGAGGGCTTTACGAAGCACTCGGGCCATTCAGTACCAACCATCGTTTCTCTCAAACTGGGTGAAGTTTTTAATTGTCGGTTAATCTAAACACAACCCTACTCTCTCTCTCTCTCTCTCTCTCTCTCTCGTTCTCCAAAGTAAAGTAAACACATACAATGGCATGCACACATGCACTGATGCCTTTCACGGTGTAATCAATAGGCTGGGTTGGTCTGGCACTACACCCGTGTGTGCTTGAACAGATGGATGGCAGCATACCTGCTTTTAAATGACGCGAGATGAGGCCAATGGAAACGGGCACAACTGCATGAACCGCTTTCCGTTTTCCACTTCAATGGCCCAACCTGGTGTGTGTGTGTGTGTGTGTGTGTGTGTGAGGCGCAAAAGTGCGCAAAGTCCTTTTGTAATGCCCCACGATCAGGCTATGCATTTGGTTTGAGCTCAAAAGTTTTGCTGTAATGGGAGTTATACAGACGAGGAGATTAGAGGGCTTAACAGATCTAGTTGTCAGTTAAAAGAATCCATTTGTTTGCACAAAGTTACACCTGAAGCTTTAACTGTACCTCAAAGTTTGTAGAAGCCACTTCTATTGTGAGTTTCCACTGTCAGTTGGGTAAACGATTTAGGAAAAAATTAGCAATTCTGTTTGAAACAGACACATGATAATACAATGCTTATAGCATCTTAGGCAAACAACGCACTGTTTTGCAAAGTGCGTTTCTTGAATGCTAGTGCTCAAAGGCTCCACACCTGCCTATTCAAAGGCAGTCTTCTTCACTTGGCGCCGACTATGCCTATGTGAAGGTAGTTTAATACAAATAGACGCGGGTAAAACGGCTCTAAAAATGGATGCCAACAACTGAAAAGCTCTCCACGGACCGGTTAACCATGGATTTCATTCATATTAACCTAAGCTGAGTAAGTTAAATAACAACCTATTTTTAAATAGAACTTAAATTCAATTAAAACTGGCAAGAACTGTTGTGGTACATTGAACTTTGACGTCAACTTGTCAAAATAGCGTAACGATACACAAATAGGATCCATTTTGTTAACTTTATAACTCTTGTGCTTTAAAAAATGCGCAAAGCTTTGATCATGAAAGGAACATCGGTTAGCAAATGCCTTCTTTAATTTGAAATCAACTTTCTTCATAAAGTTGGTAATGAACCTTCGGGTTTATGGAAAAGTAAGGTGTTAATTCTATTTTAATCTTTCTAAATAATAAGGGATTTGGGAACTAGTATGGAAAACTACCGCTTTGTTCACATGGCCACAGTAGTGACGAGTCACGGTCTGTACCGACTACTACCAAACCGTCTCTCAGATAAATTAGAACCCCTCGGAATCGGTAGCGTAAACTTCGCTAAATCGACGTACAGGTACGTGAAGGGGGCAAGCTATGCACGCACAAAAAGCGATTTATCACAGAGAAACAAGTCACTATCAGGTGCACCAACACGCATTATGCTGATGCATTGTTTATGCCCGCGTTTAAGTAAAATCACTTTTTTCGCTTTAACCAAAATGCGTATTTATTTATCAAATGCAGCTACGAATAAAAAATAATGAGTAAAGATGTAGGCCAGGCGCAAAAAGGAATTTTTGACACAGAAGGTTATTTAAAATTTGTCAGGCATAATTATTGATGATCCACTATGTTTACTAACAAAGCATAAGTAGGCTTAACTTTATGATAAGCCCAAAATAACACGACAAAAATTTTACGAAGCATAGGCCGGATCTAATGCGACCTAATGTTAACAGAATTGAGCAGGCAATTGTACTTTTCATTCATGCAACAAAATTTAATTAAATGATCAACTTCTGTAGCGTCCCGAGACTTCCTTTAAGGTAAAAGAAGGCATAGTACCTGAATAGAATGTGTATTCTGGAAACAGAGGGATTGGGGAGGGGGGCCGCTGGCACGGCCCAGAGGCTGGCCAACCGGCTATAACAATATGGCCACACAATTGACCGAAGCCGGCAGTTCGAACAAACAAAATATTACAACTTCAACCAAAAAATGCCAGAAATGCGTAAAACTTGGTGCGCTTGACTGCCGGTTTTGGTTACGGTTACTCGGGTGGACCTGTTGCCTTTGCCAGGTGGGCTGATCTCGGGCCTCCCGAGCAGTCCCAATTCCTTTCTGTTCGCTACATATGTGCGCACACGCATTTTGTCTTAGCATTAGGCCTTTTTTGCCCTCAGTGATGTCTCAAGGCGCTGCAACATGCTATCCATACACAGATAATTTTGTACAACAACAAATAAATAATTGATAAATACTAATAATAGTAGCGTCCCGAGGCTCCCTTTAAGGTAAAAGAAGGCTTAGTACTGGGGCAGAATACATATTCTGGAAACAGAGGGCTTGGGGGCTGTTGGCACGGCCCAAAGGCCGGCCAACCGGCTAGTACAAGACGGCCACCCAAGTGACCGAAACCGGCAGTTCGAACAAACAAAGTATTACACAGCCCCTCTCTTCTTTCGAGCGTCGTCCCCGACGCTCCCCTTGGTCAGCCTCCCGTGTCAGCCATCACAACATAATCAGTGCTGCGAGAAGCACCCACGAGCTAACCGTGCAAGCCATCGAGATTCGAGCGCATGTCTTCTTGTAGTGCCATCAATTCTGCGTAGCACTCGGTGCAGCAAATGCGCATATCCTAGTCCTCCTCTCCCACGATAATGCGGCCCAATGGAAGATGGGGGTACGAATCCAAGTTTTTGGACGAATGGAGACACACAACACAAGTTGTGATTCCAGGCTTCTCTAATGCCGTAGAAGAAACGCGATGGTATCGTAGAACCCTGAGCGAATGGGGCAATCGGTCCACATAGGAACGAGATGCACGTGATCCAAGTGTAGAAAGCATAAAACGATGCTATCGAATGGCGTCCTGCACATTCTACATCTGTTGATACACATTTTGGCGAGGGGAGGCAAGTTGCCTGAGAACAGGAGAGAGAGCTAGAGGATGCTTGACCACAACATCACTGATCCTTCTTGGCAGTTGCACTGGACTTGGAATTCACGGATAGTGTCGCTTCAGTTGTTAATAGCTTCCTTGCAGAACACGAGAAAGAGGGAGATGCCGAAGCTGAACGTCGATCCCAGCCCTTCTGTTACGAGATACCTGAGGTTCTCTCATCCTTAGCACATGCACTTCTTTCAAATCGCCAAAGTTTGTCAGGAGCGGTATAGAGCAGGGTAAAACCCATCAGAGTCGGGTCCGCTTTCCGCTGCCACAAATGTAGCGTCCCGAGGCTCCCTTTAAGGAAAAAGAAGGCATAGTACTGGGGCAGAATACACGTTCCAGGAACACAGGGCTTGGGGCCTGTTGGCACGGCCCGGAGGCCGGCCAACCGGCTAGTACCATACGGCCACCCAAGTGACCGAGACCGGCAGTTCGAACAAACAAAGTATTACAATAATAATTGATGAAAATAGTTAAATGCGCACCAGAACCAACAGCGGCAGCGCAATAGAAAAGAAGGTACCGTAGAAAACTCAAACAACGCATCAATATGCTTAGCTTCTAAGTATATTGAAAAGACACCATGTTCATACTCCGAATAATCGTGACTCTGTTAAGAAAATAATGGTGGTAGGGCGGATCCCTCGAATTGTTGTCAGCTTGTATTTGCATAATAAACCACTGTTTGGTCCAAAATGACATTTTAAACAAGACTTTCACCAAAATATGAAAAGGCGTTAAAGCACTTAATCGCACAGGAATCACACATCGGTGAAACACGAAAATTATTGTTTAGGGCTTAACATTCCCTTAAAACCATGCTCAAACATTAGCAGCATAAATTTGCTTTGTTGATTAAACAAAAATTCGCGCTGCATTTTTAAAACTGGGGCCCTCAAAAATTTATGTTCAAGTTGAAAATTACTCACTTTGCAGCTGTACGGGATAACGAACAAGCATTGACCAATAAAAATGCAAAAGAAACAGCGCAATTTGTGAACCTCTGGGTAGTGTTCGAAAGCATTAGTTGATAGCATTGTCAGGGTCACTGGCAGTCTGGGTAATAAACAGTCACTATGACAGATATAAGGGTAATCCCTCTTGGTAAGACAAAACGTTACTTGAGAATGTGTGAAGGTGCCGGCCAAGATGTAGGTCGGAGCTGTATTTTAGTTTCTCTCGGCGGTAAAAATATTATGCTCGATTGTGGAATGCATATGGGCTATAATGATGAAGTTTGTGCCGCCTAATGTTTATCTCTTTCCCTTAGCGTCGATTTCCTGATTTCTCTTTCATTGTACAAAAGCATGACCTTACTGAATACATTAACTGTGTCATTATAAGGTAATTTGGTATTGGTACACCGTAATTTGCAGCCACTTTCATCTTGACCATTGCGGTGCTTTGCCTTATATGACAGAGATGGTTGGTTACAACGGCCCAATTTATATGACGCATCCTACCAAGGCCATCTGTCCGATCCTACTGGTATGTTTGTCTCTCTTCGAGATCCATTCGCCTTAGGATGATTACCGTCGGATCAGTGTTGAAAGACGAGGTGAGCAAAACTTCTTTACCGCTGAAATGATTTGTCGCTGCATGAAGAAGGTGAAGTGTGTCTACCTCCACCAAGCTGTAAAGGTCGACGACGAGATTGAGATTCAAGCCTTCTATGCAGGTCACGTGCTGGGTGCTGCAATTTTCCACATCAAGGTGGGCGATAGGTCTTTATTGTACACGGTAAGCCAGAAATTAGCTGCTTAATTTAGCTACCAGGGTGACTATAACATGACTCCAGATCGGCATTTGGGTGCCGCATGGGTTCCAAGATGTCGACCCGATTTATTAATAACGGAAACTACCTACGCTACCACCATTCGCGATTCCAAGCGTGCCAGGGAGCGTGAATTTCTGGAGAAGGTTCACTCAAGACTCGAAGCCGGGGGAAAGGTTCTTATTCCGGTCTTCGCTCTGGGTAGAGCTCAGGAGCTCTGCATTCTTCTTGAAACCTATTGGGAACGAATGAATCTCTCATTCCCCATTTACTTTTCTGCGGGAATGGCTGAAAAGGCAACGGAGTTTTACAAGTTGTTCATCTCTTGGACAAGTCAGAAAATTAAGGAGACCTTCGTAGAACGCAATATGTTCGATTTTAAACACGTCAAGGTAGGATATCTTCTACGATCGTTGCATGTGACATAATGTTCAGCATCTAACCCCAGAAGTTGTGGATCAACCAGGTCCAATGGTGGTTTTCGCGACGCCGGGTATGCTTCATGCTGGCCAATCTCTACATATATTCCGAAAGTGGGCTCCAGATCCAAAGAATATGGTCATTATTCCCGGTTACTGCGTCTCGGGCACTGTTGGCTACAAGGTAGGTCATTCCCTGATCTGATGAGGATTTTGTAGATCCTGAATGGGGTGAAAAGACTGGAATTCGATAAGCAGATACTGGAAGTGTGTATGCGTGTGGAGTACCTCTCTTTTTCTGCCCATGCCGACGCTCGCGGAATAATGCAACTCATCTCGCAATGTCGTCCCGGTCATGTCCTCCTGGTGCATGGGGAAGCCTCTAAGATGGAGTTCCTCAAAAGTCGCATCGAATGCGAGGCGGGGCTGGAGTGTTTCATGCCAGCCAATGGAGAAATCGCTATTATACCAACGCGTCCACACTGCGAAGTGGTCGCATCGGTGGATTTGCTCAAGAAGACCATTGGCGAGTTGCAGTTCGGTTGATGTTGATCTGCTACGTTTTTAGGCGAAAATTCCATTTTACGCAAGGCAAAAGATAAGCAGTCTCTTTTCAAGGCCGGTATCATCGTGAAGACTGATGAGGTCTGTATGATGGGCTTTCAACGATTACGAATTTCTGTTGTTTACAGCCACGAGGGATCCTAATGAGTCGAGAGGCAGCACTGGCTAGTGTTGGTTTGAAGGAACATGCAATGCTGTTTACCTCTGTGCATGCTTTTGCCTCAACAGAACCGATCGAGGCACTTTTGAAACGCGCTACAACACTGTGTCTTGTGTAGGTCACGCCTTTCTCGGCTTTTCATTAATCTGTACTCGGTTTTTAGACTTGTGCCGAAGGAGAAAATAGATATGGAGGATGTGGGACTGGTTCTCTTCAAGCGAATATTCGTTGATTTTGAATCACCTCCCACGAAGAAAGGCGAACAGAATGACATTCTCCTGCGAGTTACGTTTTCACTTCAGGTGGGAAAAATTCCGAATAGCAAGTGTCCACTAAAGAATGCTGAGGCGTATTCACCGAGTTCTTTTTTTTTCAGGATGAAGAAATGGGTACGAAGATATTCTCGAAATTGAGAGACGTCTTCACACGAACGTAGCTGTGTAAACAGGCTGTAACATTTGTACACAAAGGGTTATTTTTGATAGACTTCCTATTTTAAAGTTATATTTTGGAAAAAAATACCTATTGAGTTGGGCGGCTTTGGCAAACCGAAGAGTCCACTTGGAAATGAAGTCGGTGACTGGTGTCCATAATTTGATTCCCCTTGCCTTCGGATCCACAATCAGCTCTGTCACTTCGAAGTTGAATGTGAGGTGGTCAGCATTTGCGTTTTTGTATTGTATTTTCCTGGTGGGTCAACTTCCGTTTAATCTGTGTTGCTGACTTCGAAGCCTTCCAGTCTCCTGCGGCTCAGCCTACAAACTGACAACGTGGATTCTGCCCAAGCCACCAAGAGTACTGCACACCGACAGTAAAACTGTTTCCATGTGCATGGATCGCGCGCCTGAGGCACCGTGTCGATAGAAAGTGCGAATGGATCCACCACAACTGAACGAGTCGCCGACTGCTGGCGTTACGAGAGACGGGCCTCTATGACTGACCGATTACTTATTTCATCCAACAGGCTAGGTTGGTTTCAACATTCTCGTTAATGCCAACTGTGGCTGGACTCGCGTCAGCGATCACGCATGCTAAACACGGGGCAGGTCAATGCGTTTGCTCAGGAATTCACACAGAAACCGGCCGCCCTAACCCAGATGCCTTAGCGTTCTACCAATGAGCACAAATAACTTCATTGTTCTTTTTTAGTCCTTTTAAAAGCAAATGGTAGCTCAGGTAAGAAATCGAGGCGACACGTGTATGGCGTTGGTGGAGAACGCTTTAATAACAAAACAGCCCTACTGTGATCGGATGGATTCTAAGAAAGAAGCAAAGCAAGACAAAAGACACCGGAGCGAACGGGGCCAGTGAAAGATAGGCGCTTTTAGTGACGCGCATTGCTTCCTCTCAGGCCCTTCAAATATATGCATTTCTGTATGCGACAAAATAAATAGGCACTGTTTGTGTAGGTGGACGTATGAATGAATGAGAAATGGAGATAAGAAGTAAAAATAACAACGTATAAATTGGCTCGGTTCATTTCATTGGTGTGGCAAGAAATCAGTATCACTGTCATTCATAAAAAAGCGGGGCAAATGTACAGAGATGGGCACAAACAGTACGATGGAGAGTGCATTATCAAAAGTAGCAGGGAGTAAGATGGTGAAAAAGTAGCGCTCTGCTAGGGATGTGGTAGAAAGGTGATAGGAGCGGGGATTGAGGCGGAAGAGACGGGCTGGGAGAGGCCAAGAGGGGGTGGGGAGAAATGCGGTACCGAGGAGGAGGGGGTGGAGGACGTGGAAATAGTAGTGGCAGTGGCAGTGGCGGTGGCGGGGAGGGGGAGCGAAGACGGCGGTGAAGGGGATGATTGGAGAGCCAAACGAGAGGCAGCTTCGCGTGCCTGCTGGGGCAGAAGGTTGGGCTGTTGCAGCACGTTGGTTGTTGTACTCAAGCTGCACAGCGCATGCATAACAACTGAAAGTCAAAAAGAATCATCTGAAATGCTTAAATTTAGGATTCAAGCGTAAAAAAGAAAGGCTGTTTTGTGAACAAACAGCTATCACTGGGGCTCCATCAATCTCTTCTAGTTGTCCCTGAGATGGCAGTTGTGGTGTGACATGGCAAGTGTATGATGACACCTAGAGATATCAAAGCAGCTCTAATCAATCCACAGCCGGAAAGCAGTTGGTAAGAGTACTCTAGTTACAGAATTCACCTCCTAAGGTGCTCTCACGATCGTCTGCAACACCCGATTGAAAAGATCACGCCGCATCTAGTGCTCGGAGCGGGTCAGTTGGCCTTCAGCGACTTCAATTTATCATGCTTGAAACGACAAGGATTTCTCCCAACGGGTAAATCATATTCCCCTTGATGTAATATCCAAAACAAAACCGCGAGTTTTAAGAGGGGATAAGGATGGTATTGAGCCAAGGCTTCAATATTGAGCAACGGCTAGGCATTTTTTGAGACGAAGGATGAGTTATGGATTAAATGTTGAAGCACTAGAGGTCAATGTAAGGCGAGGGCGTTAAATACACCATCATGGCCATTTTAGGAAAAATTTACAGGCTTCAAGCATCTAAACGATGGAGTGACATTATTTCTAAGACCAAGAGCTTTCGGTAGTTCTCCTGATCGCTAACCGGTTGAAACCGAGTATGTATTGACAACCTTGTGGGTTTGGGACGGCGTTGCCGAACACGGATTCCTTTCAAATGGTCTATCAGAAACACAAAATGTAATCTGAGGGATTCGCATTGGCACAGCAAAGCTTTTCACGCAAACATTTCAGTCTAGTGATGAGGAGAGGAGGGGAACAGTACAAAAACAGTCTCTAGTTGGTAAATTGGAGTAGCATTTCGATAACACGATGTAGATACTACTTATTTTGCCCTATAAATCGTTTGTTACATCATCCAAAAACGATAATTACCAAACAAATTCCTGAAAACACCTACTTGAGGCTTGGTGCAACTGTTTGTTGAATGTAACAAACTGACCAAGTCACGCTGCATCATTAACGGGAGCACAAGTAATTAAAATGCCAAATAAGACGAACATCAACAATGCAAACAACCAAAAATGTGTAGAAGAAACGTCCTCCCAATCCGGTAGCTGACGAGTCACAACTACTCTCGAATCGATTCCCCCGACTTTGTGTAATCACTACTAAATGCGATTTTAATGTCGTAATTTATTCGCATTTAGTATTGTAATAAAATGTAAGTCGATTTATCATACCGAATAACATTAGCCATCGATAATTTTTTTCGCTCGGATTTATGCAGCAACGCCAAAGTTTAAAATGAGGGGATACAAAGGCACTACGAATAGGGGGGAACACGAAAGACCACATGCATAATACTACTCGAAATTGTCGTCCCCTAAGTAGTACCCTTGCCTGCAATAGTATGACTATCAAATGCTTATGAGAAGAAAACGTGCTTTTGGGTCTCATACTTTACAACTGTTATGCAATCGCGAGTTAAAACACCATTAGCAGTCATGTTAAGGATGTTAGACGGACGATGGGCTGTTTGCTGCCAGACTTGGCTTTTTACCAAAAAAAGGCAGCATTTTTAGTGGACAACAGCCTAGAGTTTCGGAAAAAAACGACTCGTTTCGGCCAAATTTGCAAGTTAAGAAGAGCAAGTAAGCATAAATTTTGCATCCAATTATATCTAGTGCTTATACTACTTAATCACGATTCAGCATACCCCGACTGCTATTCACACACCACATACCCGCTTCAAAAGAAAGTGTTAACAAATTTTAAGATTTTTAAGACCAATTTATGATCTCTGAAGTAAACTTTGCCATAGGATAAGTGTAAATTTATCAAGTTCACTAAGCCGTTCAAAAATATAGTTAATTAAACCGCACTGTTAACAACAAATAGTTATTGCTCAGACTCTAGCGGGTCTCATAATCAACAACGCAAGCTTTAAATCGACTACAAATCAGGATGGATTGACTAGGGTCAGAAATTACTGCAAAGCAACCTTCCTTCGATGCATAAAAGTCAATTGGTGCGGAAAATGCCATTGCCATTCGATCTTCAAGTACCTCTCAGCACTTCCCAGGCCCGCTTTGTTGCCGGAGAGGGCGAAGCTATCACGACATGGGTGAAGGAAAGCACACATTTACACTATTTAACATTCCTATCCTTCAATTAGCAAAAGTAAATTGATTACAAGAATGAACTTTCACTCAAACATTTCACATTTATATGCAAGAGTTGTGTGTTATGTGCAGCTCTAACAACGACCTCCTAGAATTCATTTTGCATTCCTACGTCAGATACCACGCGGGCAGCATGCTTGAGGACCTTCTCACACAGAACCTTCAAGCATCTCAATGAAGATTTATGACCTATGCAGGATAAAGTTTGTCGCTGATTGAGTCAAAACTATGCAAAGTAACAAGTGCCTTTCCAGATAATTGAAGAGGGAGAGAGAGCGAAAAGGAATAGGACTGATTTGACTTACACTTTCGCAACTGTGGCAAATCACAGTGATCCTCCAACCAGCTGACTGTGGACCGTCGAAGGACTTCCTGGGAAGCTGAACAGCAGACTTTCTCACAGTAGGTCTCGAAGGCATCCGTAAAGATGAGGCTGAAAATGTAGAACTTCCAATTGGTCTGTGTCTTTCTGGCCACGAAGTTGCGGAACCAGACGCGCGCCACGTTCTTCATGCTCTTCACCTGCTGCTTTGACATGGCTCCCGATGTGGGCAGCTTGTCGCAACATGCGCTGAAATGAGAGGAGGCAAGAGTTGGCACTGACACCATGAATTAGCCTTCATGCAAGTACCAGAGAGCACTAACCATGCCACTTCCCGCTAACAATGCACGTCACATAACACTTTCCAGGACATCGTACGGGTTAACTCACGCTAGCCTCATTCAATCATGCGTCAATTCAAAATGATTACACGCCATTATGAGGGACCATTCAATCTTCCACGAAATGACTTCCAAAAACATCCAGCTTTGCATAAAACCAGACTATTACTACAGGACTATTTTCAGTTCCAATGGCAGTCTTATAAAGCCCTGTTCATGATGCTTGTGGCCTCCAAAGACAATTCAAGCACTATAACATCGCCGCTTCGTTTTCATCATGTATTATAACCTCCTCATGCTGTCGCGTCGGAAATCTGTTAACTGCTTTGTGTTGGAAGAGCGGAACATTAATTTCGCGCTCCACTAATTTGGCCGCCACCATCTATTAATGCCATCTGTGCTACCACTCTCCCAGCCCTATAGTACGCTAAAAATAAGGCCATTTCTCCACTTCTATGTCTCGACGCATCCAGAGGTAACCCGGACTCTAAGAAGATAATAGGGGGATATCGTTCCACCACTTTATGCATCTGGCATATTAATGAGTAAGGGTAAATATAAACGAGCTAATAAAGTAAGCTCATTTCACGCATGTCTAACCGAGTATATAAGCAGAAATAAACTGTGAACGGGGTGGGAACGCATGTACGATGGTGAATCAACCGTGAGGGAATTAAAAAGATTAGTTTTGTTTTCCAAAACATAATTAAACAAAGAGATGCGAAACGAAATGAAGGAAGTATAGACACTACAAAAGGAAACATCATATTTTAGTTTCAACCGGGGGAACTTAGCACGATGGATGGTGTCTGCCGATGGCTGGAGGGAGTGCTAAATGTCAGACCGTTTCCATTCAATGCAAATCCCGTCAGAATGGAAGTTATCAGCTTTTAACGCTTTGACCATTTGTTTAATTGTTCACTTGGCTTTAATGACACTTAGGGCTCGCCTTTATGTTTCCGCTGGACGACATGGCCTTCAAGCCATACTATTAGCACCCAAACACCTCTAAAATTACCGGGACGCCACACTGGCGGGAGCGGAAACCAAATCTGACACTAAGGAACGGATATCTGGGTTTCTAGACATGAGCACTAACTCTTGGCATGACGGGAAAAGGACGCATCTCGCGCACGGAAAGATTGGTGATGATTTCCAGTAGAAGGGCTAAAAACGACGCCTACCTCCCTCAACTACTCTAGTCCCATGTTCTAGTGGAACGCTATCAACATCTAAAGCGAGACTAGCTGTGAACCATCTGGAAAGTTTGATACGAAGCTGTGTACGGCACCTGTAAGGAGATGTCGAATGAACTAGACACGCAATACCTCCTCCACCTATCTGCTAGTCGGATTGGACCCAGAGAGATGGATACTTGGGCAGCAGTGAAGTGGGAACAACGTGGCAAGGAGAAACAGATGCAGAACCTTATTCACAAAGAACCGTTTCAAACCCAAACAGGATAAAACTACAGATCCAGTACAATTGCCAAGAGGGATAGGTGATTGTACAGTCTGGAATATTTTCAATTACACGTAAACTCGATGAATGGCGTACTTGACTCGCGGATAATTTTCTTACAGTATCAAACACTTTGTGATGGCCAAAGCGAGAGGTTGACCAAGGCCAGCATTGGAAACGACGCTCGAAAGAGAGTGAGGGGTATGGAACTATTTGATTACTTGTCCAACTCTTCCCTCTGATTACGTGGGCACTCAAGGCCCTATATTTGTACTTCCACTAGGCCGCATGGCCTTTGGGCCGTGCTAGTAGCACCCCAGCCCTTTCGAAAGTCTCGGGACAATACGACTACTTTAATGGTTTGAGAAGGTAGGATGATACATACAACAGGCTACTTAAACAAGAATTGACTGTGGAATAAGAAACAACTACAAAACACTGGTCCAACATCAACTACTGTGCGCATAACTTCAGATAATTGTGAAACTCACGGAAGAATATGCATGATATAAATTCGGAAAGCAAAATTGAAGGTAAAAATGCAAAAAAAACGTTATTAGCAACGTAGAAATGCTTTCCAAAATAGCTAGTATGAAACAAGCTTGTTTACTGAGCTCACATTCGAGCCAAAAAAAAAAGAATAAAAAACAGGTTTTCTTGGGCCACTGAAAAATTCGAAAGGATGCCCGGTTTCCCGATCAAAATAAATGGTTGAATGTAGGGTTTAGCGTCTGAGATCGCCTTCATCATCAATGATTTGCATTACCTGAGTAAGATTCCGTTGACACATGACTTCTCATCTTTAGTCATAAATTACGACACTAAGGCGATGAAAGCGGAATTAAAAAAAAACAACGATTTGACACACCGAAGATGACTGGGATTGAAGTGCAAAGTAAAAGGATCCTAAGACTGAAGCTGAATTGCATTTTTTGCCAAAAACTTACAACTAAACCTTACATGCAAGAATGGAATCCATGTGTTATCCCTTTCCTCACACAACAAATTAAAAAAACAGCACTCTACACGTTAGTGCAGAAATTTTGCAGTAAAATGCTTTAAAATTACTTTGTTGCGATATCCACTTGAGCTAGAGCGATAATAAACAAACAGGCATAAATGATCCGAATTCTCTTTTCAAGATTTGGAGGGTGCGTACGAAAATCTGCCACATGTTGGCTTCAAAACAACTTTCATCTATGCTCTGCACAGCTCTCACGGCACACTCAGGCCATTTGCTTTCTATTGAGGTGTTAGACGTTGGACACTTATTCGTTCTCAACTTACTTAACTGACTCCTGCAGACTGTCCAGTTCCGCCCTAAGACGAATAATCTCTGCATCCAACTGATCACGAATCGCCCTCTGAGATCGAATCAACTCCGCCCCATCCCTCAAAACCGCCGCTTTCGAGGTCTTCTGATGGTGGAGGTGGTGATTATGCTGTTGATGACCACTGACTACCTTCCTCTCCCTTCCCATTCTCTTCTCCTGGTTCTGCAGTACGAGCTCCTGCAGCAGTTTCAAGCTCGACTGCATACTCAGTCGTCTACGTTGCTCTGTGCTCGAGGGATGAAAGTTCGCGGTGCCGGAAGCTTCTGTCTGTTCCACACACGACGATTGATGGGGAGTAACCAAGAATGCGGATTTGATGTCCTCATCATCGTCCTCATCGCCAACACCACCCTCTTCCCCCTCAGTACCGGCGACAACATAGTTGTCGAAGTCAGTGTCCTCGTTCTCGTTCCCCTCGTCGATCAACACCTCGTCCTGCTCTTCAGGTTCTTTCAAGACTTCCGAGGTTCCCAGGACCGTAGAGGCTGAAGGCGGCTTCACAACAGGCACATCCTCCTCTCCAAAGTCTGAAGGCTCACTGACACTCGGGGGAAGAGGGCAGATAGTGTATAGCTCAGGAGCCGAAGAGATACTTCCCCCACAGAACTTGGAGGAATCGGTAGGAGGTGGTAGGGGACGACGGTAGGGCGGTGGATTTGGATGGTATTGGCTGCGACTGCGACGGTAATGAGAGATAAGCTTCTGCGAGTCAGCACCGCGAGAAGCAGTGTAGGGAGTGAGGACTCGTGCCGCTTTAGGGGTGGCGGTTGCAGCGGAAGGAGGAGGAGGTGGTGGCGGAGCGGGCAGGATGGAGGGAGGCATACGTTCGACGCTGGAGAATCGGTTATGCACTACAACAAGTGGAAGAAAATTTAATTTTACAAAGTGTTCCACGCAGTCTTTAGATCGAATTGCTCTCCGCTGAAACTACTTCTGACGAAGCTTCAATAATGTTGAAAACGTGATATAGAGGCGGGGCGTAATGAAAATATGCAGGATTTTCAAAACTAAGAAACGAAGTCCATTTGCATACGGAAGCACATCGATGTTACGAATCAGGCAAGTGAAAACGTCCTGGTAAATGCAGAGATCGTTGAAAAGTCTGCGTCCCATTTGCTACTATAATGACAAGCATCTCATGAACAAAAAAAAATAGTCTTAAAAGAGATAGAGGAACATTCATTTCGCCGAGTTGTTCTCTTTAAATAAATATACTGCCGAAAAGGGAAAGGCATCAATTGAGTAAAGAGAGGGACAATTCGTAGAATGAGAGCTTAACTATGGATGAGTACACGGGAGGGAAGCCGGAGAATGCAATACGAGGATGGAAAAGGGTGGCCATAAGCACAACAGAATGGATATCGTTTGATGATCGTACAAGGATTGATAACTTGGTACCGTTTTAAGTTGGAGTTAGGAGCGGAAGGCACTAAAAGTACACCGTAACACAGGAAAGAGTTCTAAAGCTCTGTCCTAACATGTTTTTAGATAGTAGGAAAATGCGTGAGCTCCTCGAAGAAAAAGACTTTCCCGAATACGGAAATGGTTCAAAGGATATTCTACAGTGTAATAAAAAAGTACAACAGAAAGCACAACTGCAGGGGGATTGACGTCGGAGTGAAGGACCAAACCTCCTTCCAGAAGAGGAGTTACAAGAGCAAATAGACTCCGTGAACTTACCGGAAAAGATAGCTTATGCCTAAAGAAACTTTCCAGTACTTTTTTTTTTACAAAGAACAAACTCTTGATGTCTAAAAAAAGTCGACAATGGACTGAGTTGGCACTGATCGAGGGAACAGGGAAGTAGTTGGTTAAAACAAAGTGCAGCTCAGAATAGGTTGGTAGTTCTTCCAAATAAAGTTTACCGCATCTACAAAGGCAAGCGGGTGACTAGGTGGACAATGAGTAGATTGTACGCTACAAACACGGACACTGGTCGAAGTAATCACAGCTTAACAAACCCTCTCTTGGGGAAGGTATCAAAAATTACAAATGGTATGAGGCCCGAAGTGGAAGGACGTATTGATGACAGTTCTCGCATTACAGCTCCATGAAAAGCGATCAACGACGGTCTCATGGTGCACAAGAGCCAATCAGAAAACAGGGAAAAATATGGCTCTGGTAACCTGTGTAAACAAAAAGCGAGGATAGTAAGCGCCGTTTTCAAAATCATCACTGCTTTTTGAGGAACCATTATTAAAATCAAATCGAAGTTTTGCATTCTGTATCTGTAGTAGTCATGGTGTTTAAAAATGACCCTGTAGGTGAGAGGCGAGAGGACAATCTAAACCTGATCGTGAACGAGCGAGGTCGCTCTCTGGACTCTTAGATATCCTCGCCTTTACCATTTCAGTTTAGCTATCACACTCTCCGTGTTCTTATCATAAAGATGTCTAAAAACATCCGACCTTCTCATAGCAGGAAGAATTGCCTACATTATCTCGATTGATATGTTTTTGTCAAGCTCCAAATCCTATTTTTTTAGTGTTAACAGAAAACTGACATTCCAGGCATGCAAACTTGGCTGGTGAAGTTCACTTCGGTCGAAAAAAACAGCCGCATAACTTCACAACAGAGTTGAGTAAAGGTATGGGCAGGAAAGATGGTTGATTGACGCCTAGGCGCTTTGTTTCATTAAAAATATGCAATCGTGTCTAGTGACCCCAAGTAACAATTCATTGGCAAACCTTTTTCTAGTCCAAATGCGAAACACCAAAATCTACGAAAAGAAAACTTTTTATCAAGTAATCATCAAGAAATAGAAGCAAATTTGGTTGAAAATTCACTGGATCTAACTCTATTTGCTTTAAAACTCAGGTATGAAAAACTAGTTACACGGAAATAACTGAAGGCAATGCCTTGATAGTTGATTCAACTCTGCATTTGACTATGCGACCACAAGAGACACCCTTCCACTAAGCAGCATGATCTTCAGGCTTCTCGCGACCTCAGGAGAGGTTCGGGGCAATATATGCCAAATTACATTATCAGTGGCCCGGTCTTGCCTGAACCATTCCCGATCATGGGGCTTTTAGCATGATCGCTGGCAGGATCTGTCGCAAGAATGATTCACTGTCCTGATGTAGCAAAACTAACAAAAAATGAAATTTACCCCCAATTTGTTTTAAGCTCAAACAATCAATTTGCACGACGATTTGGTGCAGGTTATCACCATGCATCGATGCGGAACAGAAGCCAAACATCACAAGTGGCGATGTTGGGTTCAGCTGAGAAAGTCGCAGCTTTACGTGTGTACGAGGCCGGCAACTAATCGTGTTATAAGAGGTCGCAACACTTCTTGCGATCAGTCCGGTAAGGACGTAAGGCTGATAGCGATTTTCGTACAGACTAATCAGACAAAAGGATGAAACAGCCAAATGCCATCAATTTGACATAATTTACTGTAAATCCTTCACAAAATCACATCTCACGATTGCTCCATGAAAGTCCAGGAACCGCGGAGCCATGATTCACAGAAAATTCTGTATGCATCCAATATTAGGACAACCAGAAATGTCAACAATAAGTAGGCGGTTTGAAAATGGTTTAGAGTAATATCCGTGTCACTATACTAGGAGGGGCGTGAAAGTGGAGCGAAAAGATGTCACTTTCGATTTATCTTTAATGTCTAGCAACGGCAACTCAAAGAGAATGCTGCTTGATTCGAAGTGAATTCACAAGGAAAAAAATGACTTAGACCCAAGGTCGCAACTGCAGAATGACTAGGTAAGGTGACAATGACGTTGATGAAAGACCTACCGATCCTGGACGATTGGTAGTTGTAGAGCGGTGACTTATTGAGATTGGAAAGACGGTTTTGCTGGAGAGTGTCGCAGACGGCCTCCGTCGGCTACAGAGAGGGAAACACAGAACTGCATGTCAATGATCCATAGACTTAATTAAATGCTGTAGTAATAATGGGTGTGAACGCGTGCCCTGCCTTTGTTTATACAGGTGACAGCATCCATTAACGAGAAGTCACTGACACCCAAACAAACCCAACCACCAGACCAATTGTGTCGTGGTGTGTTTGTGTGACAGGATTAAGGCTACCGACATTAATTTTGAGATAACCTAGGTTGTGATTTATTTATAGCACCGTAGTCAGCACTAGCCTGATAATAAGTGCAGCTTAAATAAATCTTGCTCTTTTTGAGAAAACCAATTGCCCACAGTTTCGGTTACATCAAGCAAAATGGAGAGAGAATAGAATAAATCCAAACAGTGAAGCAGCAAAACGAGATCAGAGATTTCCCGTAAACCACTGGTAAAAGCACATTGGTTCTTCAGAAAAAGCAGACAGCCTGGCCACCAATCTTACGCGTATAATGGGAACAAAAAAAGTGGTGAAGCCCTATCAGAATGATTTTAAAGAACTCGCTTTAACATTCTTTGCTCTATGAGATAAGTGCATCGAGTCCACTTCTAATGTTTGGATTTAAAGTTATTAAGGAAACTTTTCCAACCTCAAAGTACAGCACAGCTCGGCACATTCCGTGGGGAACATTGACCAATGAGATCTAAACCACGCGATTAAAGGTTCCAACAGCTCTATGAAACACATGAACTAAAGCGGTCATTCTGAGGCGATTAACATGCACTAAAAACGAGATGACAAAAGGCAACGCCACATCAGCATTTGCGTCATCGCGTGTGAAGAGCTTTGATTTAAAAGGAAACAAACGAAAAGAAAGCGTAATGGATAGCAAAAGCAAGAATTATTGCCGCAAATTCACATCAAGCCCGCGTTGACGTTACGCTCTGTGCTTCAGGTTTGTTGGGTGACCTCCGCCGGAGGTGGCAAGCCACCTACCAGTACGAGAATTATCACAGTTAACTGTTCGGTCAGCCAGTCATTGTCACAGGCAGTTGGTTTTGGCCTCAGAGAAAAAAAAAAAACAAGGCACACTGTTTTATCCAGCGCGAGGTCTTCCTGGATGGACTGTGCACACAGACTGAATGTCACCTCGTACGCGTAGTGAAAAGTGAAAACAACGAACTTCGCACGATCGGGCAGAAAAGAAAAAACAATTTCCCCAAATCAACCATACCTTTGTGAGCTGTCTAAGCTACCATTGTTAACCACCTGGGAATGATAAACCACTTAGCGTGGCATACCTTCTGACTGATTCGTTCATATTCCATCTCTTGCTAACTCAAGTAGTTGCACTAATGAATTACAATTGCCTACTCAACATTGAAAGGCTTTTGATTGACATTTGCAAGGTGTGATAACACTTCTTTTTCATTTTCCTTTTCTTTTCATTCAAAGTCGATCCGTTCAAATGGTAGTTGCTAATGCATTCTAAATAGGTCGAAACTATGTCAGTGACAATAACTCCGGAGTTAAATCGTGTAAATGCTACCTAGGGATAAAGTAATCCTCCCGTTCAACGTTGACAAATAGCAAACTTTACACAGATTTATGGGGGAAACATCCATCATGCCAGAAACAGTACCAAACGTACACGGAACAAAACAACTATAAAACTGGATGAATCATCCACCCAAATTTCGTGTTTTGGACTTTAGAACCCATGTTTGACAATAAATTTTAGTGTAGACAAACAAAAAATCGTCAACAACTTCCACGCATACCTGTCAGATGGATCACTGCCTCACAGAAACAGGCAAATAACATAATTTTCAGGCAAATTGAACTGCTGTTTTCCCGTCTAAGAGACGGTGATCTTTTAAAATAAGGTATATGACTGAACACCATGAATGCTTTTGGGTCACCTCCAGAGCTTCACAGCTTGAGAGACCATTTATTGGCTACCTGCACAACTGTCGCCTCTAGCAATGGCAGCTTAATGACTTCAACATAATTGGAGGTCAATCGCCTTCGTCACCAGCATGCTTTGAAGAGCCATTTTAACAAATAAATTTCCTTCCACAACCTAACTACATCAACTTGGTGGTGTGAGAAAATGTAAAAGCAAGAATACTAAGTAAGTGATCACGATACAAGGCAAGCGAGTAGATTTGTTGAAAGAAATCACAATTACAAGGCGCAGCCCTTTCTAAACAAGGCAGAAAAAAAGCAGTTTTGCCTCTAGGGACCAACAACCTGGCCCTAACCACCTGTACTACTCAAAAAGTTGATAGTTTTGTTTACAACTTAAAAGAAGATCATCAGATGAACATAGGATGACGAAAATGGGACAATATCTCCCTCCCCCCATCCATCTCAATTCCTAGCTGAAGTGCAGATCTTCTCACAGATCAATTTTGAGGTATGAGGCATGACGATCCGCATTGCTTTGTGTTGCCTTACAAGAATAAGACTATCCTCCCCATGGTTGACCGGTCCTGCCTGTCCCTCAAATAAATTTGTCCTTACACTTGCCCGGGTTGTATTGCGTTGTATTGGGTCGAAATAACATCCCAGCCACAGTTGGTCCTTGACTATCAGCAAGGCATGCCTCGTTAACTTTTCCGTCTGCACTCTACCAGACGTATATACATGTATAAGCCCATTTTCGTGGTGATGAAATGAGGTAGTGGATAGCTGGAGGGACCACAACGATAATGTTGGATGTTTGGATGATAAAGACAGTCACGCATCACAAGTCAATCAGCAAACAGCTTCACAACGGCGCTCGTGAGGAACAAACAGATGGTCTTTGAAGCCTACTAACAGTTGTTAGTGCATGTCATTTGGGTGAAAGGTATTTTTTTACTAGCCTTTTACAACTTCCTCTTCACTGCAGACCCTAAACAATGGGAAATTTTTGGCTTGCAAGTCTAAAGTTATTGCAGTCAATGATTACACGTAATTCTTCACGACCAAGGGAGCTTCCTGGACGTGATGCATCATCACTAGAACCAATGTACAGATTCTGAGGAACCTACCCCTCACAAAAAATCTTCAAATAGAAAGAAGCATGACTCCAAGTCGGCAATTAGGGGAGCGAATTATTTCCGCAAGTTCACATTACATGTATTATATTGCTATTGTAGTGGCTATTTCTTCTCCCTACTTTGACTGAGTTTTTTTGACGATATACGGTCACCTCCTTTGCGTAATACACGGAATACCACCGAACTTGGTTCACTTCCAATGATTGCTTTAGCCATAAATGATGAGGAATGAGTTACCAAAGGTAATTCCTGGAATTATTCACTAACACTTATACGACCGAGTTATAGAGTCGTCCTAAAATCGTCAAGAAATTGAAAGCCGCTTCCTTGCGAATTCAATAATGACAAGGTAAAGTAAAAAGTACAGTTTTGCAAAGAAAGTGGCAGTGTATGTGAAACGAACCGCCCTCAAGGCTCTAGGGTGGGAGCAACACTTTCCTTCAGTTTAACTCCTCTTTGCGGCAACTAGTTACTTTAAAGGAAACGCAATATGAAGGAGGCTGTAAAGTTTTATCAAAACTAATTCACTACATAAAGTGGTCTTAAATTTCGCTTCTGATGATGGGAGTTGGGTGGAAGATACGCAGTGTGTATGTGTTCGTTTGCAAATCAGTCCTTTTGGCTGCGCCAATTGACACTTACTTATGTACACACGGCGCAGCACCAGACCGCACCGCACCAGATGGAACACAACCTACCTGCTTTTAGCACTAACCACGGGTGTGGAGTGCATCTTTGCGCAAAGTTAGTCAAATGTTTTTCTACCTAAATACTTTAGGGTGTGGTCCCCAGTCTCCGCACAGACACGCACACAAAAGCCAGTGAAACGATCTTAAATGCAGCATACCCTCGCATGATGGCATCTGGAAGACTAAGTAGTTTTGGCGGATTAAATACATTTTTTATCAAGGTGGTTCGATTTAAGATTTCATCTTTGGGAAATGCCTATCCGAAAGCCTACCGAGAATAAAACAAATTCGAAAAATCCTTGTCCCCAAAGAAACCGATTCTTGATTTACATTTAAAGACAAAAACCAATTCCCCTCATATTTTGTAAAATGCCTTAGTTAGTTGATCGCTCATGACATAATCGACGGGGGAAATAAAACACCAATGAACTTGAAAGATGAGCTCCCAAATTAGCCTAACTGTATCTTAATTTTTATGAAGCTTGAAAGAAAACTGTAATGAAGTTAGGATCTATCATTCAAACACTCACTTGTTCAGCTTGCACTTTTGAATGCTTATTAGTATCAGGAAGGTGGAATTTTCTTTAAGACGAACCTCCAATTGGGTTGTCTATTTCAAACTTCGTTAAGCCAACCCAGACGGATGATTAAGCCAAGGACAGTAGAAATGAAACTGATTCGACCACACTTTTTCCCAAGGTGCTATATACAACACTTTCCATGAAGCAAACTGTATTGGGAGAAGATAGTGAAGAAGGACTTTGAAAGCGGTGTCGATCTCGCGAAAAGGTACAGTTCACTTCGACTCTTAGCAGGAAAGGGAAGTCACCTTTTGTGAATTCCTAAAAATCGCACGATTAAAAAAACCGACCTGCCGCGTCACTTTCCGACGCAGAGCCCTCACTGGCTAGGTGTGGTTCATGCGATCCTCTAAGCTAGGCAGGGAAAGTGGCTCTACGTCCTCTGCAGGGCTTTAAACTTCCATAGACCACAGCGATAATGTCATGCTAATGGGCTTCGAATAAGCAACATCTTAGGAACACACATACGAGTTTGTTTATAGGATTGGCATCCACGCCCTTCAACAGCATCACGATAGGCGACGTTCATCATGTGAAGAAGCTGGACTACGGAGAAAAACAGACAGACGTATACAGCACTCACAAACACACCTAGTTGAATGCACTTTTGGCAGGGCTAACAAATTGACTATAAAGGTATTTGGACGTTATGATTGAAGAGGATAGTGGAAATCATGGCCAGTAAGGCTGAAACAATCGCACGATGTGATTCAAGCAGGCCGGTCGTGGCACAAGAGTTTGAGATGCAAGGATCAGAGGTCTAACAGACCGGACGAAAATAGATTTGCTTTTAAAAAATCCATCAGATTCTAGAGTTGGGCGTCTGAGGCTACAAGGAAAAGGCATCTGCCAGGTTCAAAACGGTTGATTCAGTAGGTGCTCGGATTGCTCATTTGATGTTTTAATCAGGGTATTCTGACTTTCACGCGAATTCACACAAGCCACCTAGTTAGACGTATATCAAGTGCAGTGGAGAAGATGCATCAAGCCATGAAGCCTCGAAAAATGCTGAATATCAGATATTTTGGAAAACCAACGATACACTGAGCTTTGGCTACTCAATAAATAGATGTGGAAATGAATCAACTGGTTTAAGCAGCTTACAAAAAGAGGAACAGTCTAATAAATTCCTAGTAGGCACACACACACACAAACGTCCACAGAAGCGCAAGAGACAAAGCGACGGTTGAACTTCTGTGACAGTGACTGGCTGGTTGACCAATCACCTGACGGCGACACCACCCTTCTCGTCACCCTGCTTGCAATATCTGGTAAGGATAACTCAACAACTGATGATCAAAACGACATTGGCACCTAAACGAATCCGATGGAAACTTTTGGAAGAAAAATTACCTTTAACCTTTCTTATTTATTCGTTCTATTTGTATCACTTAAGATAGTTGCTTGCCTGGCAGAGATATTTTTAAAACAAAAGTTATTTCAGAGGCATAAGCAGTCACTAGTCTAGGACATCCCCTTTAGGTAAATATACCTGTCCTATGTGAAAAACTCCCCCCCAATCCAACACAAGGGGGTTTTAAAGGAGATAGAATGGCTTTATTTTTTGTAATGCACAGTAATCGCCCCCAAGTGACACCTCCAATTCGTATATCCGAGAGACGCTGTAACTTTTAACCTCGTCAGTTAGATGTTGGTTGATGACAAATTCATTCTGTGGAATACGCTATCCGATTTCAAAACGCATGATTAGATAGATTTGCCTTAAGCCTCAAAGGTCTTACCTCCAGCCTTTGGACATTTGATAGGCCGGAATGCGTTTGAAACTGAACCCAAACAGATAAATTGCAATGAATCATTCATATCCAAGTTTGCACGGAATGCCTCTTTTGAAAAACAGGTTGACTAAGTTTGCTTATTTTTATTAAACTTGAAAAAAGTAATTTGGATTGTGAAAAAGGTAACGCTCATCAGTGATTAGTTCAGAGAAATCAGCCTGATTTGCCCTAATAAAAGACTCTCATAGAAAATGAAAGGAAGAAGTCAGTGCCACAAGACCATCTACAAGCATTTAACCATTCAAAAGGCAAGGATTGACAATTAAAAGATCTCAGTACTTTTGCTTGAGGCGGGAATGAAAGTAAAGAAAGTGAAAAAGTAAAAGTAAAAATCGCTGAACAAAGGCAAAAAAGTAGTCATATCCACCAACCAGCCACTACAT
This sequence comes from Taenia solium, assembly GCA_001870725.1. Classification (NCBI taxonomy): domain Eukaryota; kingdom Metazoa; phylum Platyhelminthes; class Cestoda; order Cyclophyllidea; family Taeniidae; genus Taenia; species Taenia solium. The sequence continues at coordinate 90,928 of MIEF01008553.1, forward strand.
GGAAACCACAATGTAGCAGATTCAAGAAGAGAACGCGCAAATTTAGACTAAATCCAAACACACCTATTTTGGAAGTAGAATAGATTAAAACTTCACGCAAACCAAAAACCCAGCCAATGAAAAATAAAACGTTTAAAAAGTGGATTTTTTAGACTCAGGGCTTGGAGTCAGAGCGTCACAGCTAAATCTGATCTCGAGGTGGCTAAAGACAAATTCTAAAGAACAAAACGATTCTTGGGGCATATGACATTAAAACTATTAAGTTCATTTTATAAGAAAAAATACGAGGGTTGAGAACCGCCTCGCCGGTAGACTCACATGAGCCACACCAAAGTATCCAAAAATGCAAAGGTTTTTAAGTAGTTCTGATTTGAACTCGTCTACATCACGAAAGCAGTAGATAAGAGAATGGTAGAACTCCAGAATTTCCCTTGAGTCATTTTGAAAAAAAGCTTTTTGGCTGAAGAGGGACTACGGACTCACATGAGTGGCGTCGGAAAATCCTGGTAAGCTCTTATCCATGTACATTCCCGAGGAGGATGAAGCCATTTGCTCCTTGGAGAGGTCAACAATGAGAGCATTGGCAGGAGATATACTGACCTGCCGTTTGAACTGCACCGAGTTAGTTGTCGCAGCCGCCGCCACCGCCGCTGTTTCAGGCGAGGATGCGGAGGAGGTCGATTGATGCCGTTCTCGTACCCCTCGCGCCGGTTTCTGTAGCAATGCATTCAGCAAAGTCAGGTTATTTCTCGATTTACCCGCAGTGCAGGCTTCCTCCCGATGGTCCACAAATCGAAGAGACTTGGAAGCAAAAGTGGTTGGCGGTGGGAGTGGTTGTAGCGCTAAAAACTGTTTGTTGGTAGCAGGAGCGTAGCAGTACTCTGGTGCACGAGGCACCGCGGGTTGGGGAGGAGAGTAGGTGCGAAAGGTTGGACTGGAGGTAATCTGGGACGGATTAGGTTGACGGAAGGACAAGTGATCTTGGGGAGCATGGGTGGACGACTGGTAGTTATTATTTTTCCCATATTCATCTTCCATGATGGTAGGCATGGTCGGTTGCTGAAGGAGACCCGCAATGAGATCGCTACGGCAGTTCTCAGAGTTTGGCTGTAGCTGAGTCAACGCTGGCTGCATGATATCCGAATTGCCAAGCATGGACACGTCGCGGGGGTCGGGAAAGGGCTGATCGAGGAAGAGGTCCAGACTACCATCGAAGTCCTTCATTAGCTCATCGATAAGGCGAGGACTGCCAACACCAGAAAAATTTGTTACATCATTGAAAATATCCTTGTCGTCGACGTATTGAATCTTCGAGGGAAAGTCCACCGGTAGTTCGAAATCTAGGCGGCGTTTGTCCGATCTACTAGCACTGAGAGTTTTCTTGCGAAGATGATTAATGTAGTAGGTGCGCCAGCGACGGTATTCGTTCGAAAGTTTGGTGCAATGCCGGTCCCATAACTTTCCTTCCATAACCGGAGAGTGAACCTTTATGCCTGAAGTCTGTGGGGACGGCACTTGAAATTTCACAATGACCGGAAGTCGCTGCTTGACATCTAAGTACAAACTTGATCAGACACTAAAGCGAGAACTTACATTGCATGTGATATTCACGCCAAATGATATTATTCAAGCGGACCTTTTGCTTCAAAGCAAAGCCGGCTCCCCTAAAATGACTCCATCTAGGACTAGTAACAGTCTCCACATAGGCAAGAGAGAGGCTCTTGAAAAGCGACTGAAGCGTGTCAAAAGCTGGAATGCCAGAATTCCGGTCGGAAGGAGAAGACTCAAGGTCCTCATGTGATTCTGAGTCCCCCTTCTCACTGTCGGAATCATCGAGCTTGCTAATCATAAATTGGCCACTTTTGATCTCAGAATGCTTCTCTGTGTCACACATTTTCGCCGTAGGGGGGCAAGAACAGCCAAAAAGGTCTATAGGTTTAAGGAGAGTTAATAGAACACTCATGAAAATCAGCCACATGAAGGGTATTTGAGGTTAATATCACAAAAGACTAAAAGGATGAGTCTATAGAACACAGATAAACCGCTTTCCAAAAGGTGGTAGAGTTGCATAGGACTGTCAATGAGCTAAACCCATTTGCTTTGCATATATAAGACATACAAGAGCGTGAGCGAGCAGACTATGTGTTAAAGTGGGTGTGAATGAGGTGACACTTGTGAGAGAGGCCAAATAATGCACGAAATGAGAAGAAATTACGTAATGTGCCGGACGACATGTAGATGAATCGCCGCGGAATATCAAGTATGCTGCTAGTATATCCGATCAGGACAAACAAACATAAGTCCAAAGTTGAATCAATTAAACAGCACAAAGCAATTCCTAAGAAAGATTTGCTGTTAGATTACCTGACAATGCATTAACTTGACATAATTTGTTGGAATTAGGGATTGTTTTCCTCGTAGTAATAATGATTAAAAAGGTGTTAAAATATTAAAGAACTTTTTTAAAACAGTCCTACTACTATAAGCTATGCACAGTATGAACACGTTGTAGTGTCTGAATGTGACTTACAACCTCAAGAAACTCAGCAAACTAGTGATTATTAAAATTTCAAATATAACTTGCGATCATCGATGCATAATCATATAAAATATCACTAATTGTGTTTCTTTGGAGGCGTAAGAATTCATATTACATGTGCGAAACCATTATTGTTGACACACAGTTAAAATTAGTGTCTTGGTTTTGGTAAAGGACCAGTCTGTGTCTGCTAAGTCCTACTGACATTGAACACACGCTGTAGCGTCCTGGGACTTCCTTTAGGGTAAAAGTAGGCATATTACTAGGGTAGAATATATATCTATTCTGGAAAAGGGAGGCATTGAGGGCTACTGGCACGGCCCGAAGGCCAGTCAACCAGTTCGTACAACATGACCACCCAAATGACCGAAACCGGCAGTCTGAACAAACAAAGTAGTATACACGCATAGTTTTCGAGCGTTATGCCATTTTTCGTCTTCAGTGAAGTGTTGAAGGGCTGCACCACTGGTTCGGCCTGGAGACCAGGCCGCATGATGAGATTATAATGGCGGAGCTCCTAAGTGGAACACTTCCGGAACCGAGCTAAACAATTGACTAAGTGTTACAATTGCTCAAATGCAGTGTTGATTAATCTAGCTTTTCAAAAGCCTTTTAAACTTATTCATTAGGGCTAAAGGGTCTTGTATAATGGTTCTACAATCAGCAAAAAGAGAATGGCTATAAGTACACAGTCCTGTCATCTCAAATGCTATCGAAAACCAGCTGCCTAATGCAACCATAATAGATTTGGGTAGACCTGACGCATAACTATTATGGAATCGCAGCCTAACAAGTAGTTGCATTCCATAGCTTTCCAAATCTTGCCAAAATAAGTGTTCTGCATGATTACCAACGTCAAACGTTGTGCTTCCTACTTAAATTTAAACGCCGAAGTTAGGTGCATGCGTTGTAGCCCTTGAGACTTCCCCGAAGGCAAAAGAGTACATAATGCCCGGGCAGAATGGATACACTCTACACACAGTAGGGCTTGGAGCTACATACGCAGCCCACTCAGCGAAGACGAAATGGTCGATAAAGTCCTGTAACTGAATCTGAGAGTTATGCAAGCAAAAAAGCATTACGTGGTCCCTCTCCATTATAACGTCGCTCCTGGGGCTCCCCTTGATCAATCTCCTGCGTCAGCCATCACCAATGAGCCAACCGTACCAGTTATTAGTATTCCTATGCAACAGACGAGATACTTGACCGCAACGTCAACAATCCTCCCCGACGAATTGTTCAATTTGGGAACTAAGTTCAAAGGCAGGGAATTGTGCTGGCCATCACGCGTGTCCATAGGCTAGTCGTTGGAGCATCGACCTAAAAGTGGATTTGTGAAATGGAGTACGGGATCTAACACAGCTTAGTGGGAATAAGATTTCGCGTCTGTTTACATTGTCAACGTTTTCATGCGGCAACTTTTTTCCCAGGTGGTTCACAGCTAATGTCGCTTCCATTATTAATACCTTTTTTTTGCAGAACACGGGACTGAGACAGTTGCCGAAGGTGGACGTCATTCTCAGCCCCACGATTATGGGTCATCAGCGATTCTTCCATTCGTAGCATATCCACTTCTTCTCACCAGCAGTAGAATTTCAGGATGGAAGTTCAGAAATATCGGCTACCAGTACGGATTAAGGGGTACTACCATGGCCCAGAGCCCAGCTCACCCAGCGGGGGCAAATTGTCCAGCCAAGTCTCGTAACCGAGACCAAGAGTGAAGCAGACAACAAAGGTATTGCATTTGTTTAAGAAAATTTTACTAATGTGTTGAAAAAGCCCTGATTTCGCTAGTGCACTAAAGCATGTCTTTAGAGGGTACTTCGAAAGCGCATAAAACCATGCGCCAATCGCAAATGATTTGGAGCGTAATAAAGTTGATTTTTGTGTGAGAGTATATAATTATAACAATAGGATAACCTAATTAGTGGTTGACAAAGGGAAGCAAATGCTTGAGACTCTCGAGGGCTATTAAGTCATTCTAAAATCGCTTATTAATGGAGGAGAGGATGCCCCACCTCATTTAAAAAACCCTGAATTAAAGTGGACTGGACGATATACAACCACTCTTCTCCTTTCAGACGAAACAACTCGAACATTGAAGTCTGTCTGATGGTGTTAATATGTTACCATGGCTGATGTAAACAAGACCGTGGACTTTTGTCGGGTCACAACACTGTTGGAAAGTAGAAGGCAGCTTAACTGCATCATGTCTGAAAAGCTAAATATTACAAGTAATCACAAAACACATTTCTGATACCTCGAGCAAAGCTAGGGATGCGAGAGTAGCATCAGGTTGGCAATTGCAGGATCGCCCAGAGCCTTTCTACTGGTCAGTTGGCATGCCCCACAAATGGACGAATGGGACACGAGCTTAACTAAATGGAAATGAGAACCGACACAAACTCAGATGTAATAATTATCCTCACAAATACATGGATCCTGCGATAATGCTTACGCTCCTCCTGTGTAAGTGCTAGCCATTTATTTACAACCCATTTTTATGACCCGATTTTATGCTTTCTAAGACATTACTGTATTCAACTTCCATTTGAGAATCAAAGGGAAGAAAATAAATCAAGACAATTAGTTTGATCTGTATAATCCCGGTTGAGCTCTTGCTTTAATTCCACAAAACTCTATAAAATTGATAATTAAATGTGGCGCCAATGAAAACGCACCAAGAAGGGCCACAACTACCCTCCCAGTTAGTGATGGACTCAAGGGTTTAATTTTTCAATAAAAACATTTTGAATATGCAGTCATACATTTGCCTTTGAGCTACCCTCCCTTCCGATTGGCAATAGTCCGCGGTGATTCCAAAATGCGTTACTTGTTTTTCTTTCTACTGTTTTCCTCCTCCTCGCCTGACAAGACAGGGCGAGACAGCGGAGTGGCATTAATTTATCCCAGCACCGCTTGTAAGTCGACTGAGTGTGACCGAATCGGTCTGTATAGCCTTTTTACAACACCTACGGCTCTCAGTCCCACTTCCATTGAAAGAGCACTGGACAGTGGCCTGACGCATCACCTCCCCAGTGGGGCAGGGGGAATGAGGGACCCCTTAGCTTCCCTTCGTTTTATAAGTTTATAATAGCGCTTGATAAAAGGCATACTCCTTCTGAAGGCAGGATCCAAAGAAAATGGTATTGAATGGAGTTAAAGTACCTAAAGTGTGCGGTATTGTTTGATTTAGTGTTAGTCTTTTTCCAGTGTAAAGTCCTATAATCACTTCTTCCCATTCCCATGAATTAAAAAGTCGAAGTGGGGTTCGAATTAGTAAGTCAGTTCTAATTGTTCCCACAGTGCATCACTTTGTCACCTAACAGGCTGCCAGAGGTGGCTGGGGTGTGTAAACACCCTGCCAAGCACCATAATCACTGGAGTTGTCTTAAACAAGTGCTAGGGGCACGGGTGATTCTCCTCTGAGTTGCGAGCTCCCTCCTCTGCCAATGAAAACAGCAAGAAAAAATAGCATCTTCTCCAACTCCATTGCCATTGTTAAATAATGCAAATAAGTAAAAAAAGCATCGTGGAATGGAGTGCTAAACGACTCCTCCCACTTTGTGATCGAGAAGTTAAGTAGGTCATTCCTTCAACACCGTTTAAGGGTTCTCAAATGGGAATAAGCTCATTGAAACTTAAGTTATTACCTTAGCAAAGTATTGTAGTTTTAATCTGGGGAAGCGTGTTTTTATTTCCACCGAGGAGTGAGACCCGTCAACAGCATGGCACAAGGTAATACTTTCCTTCCATTTAGTAAAAAGAATTTAAATACACTTTTTGTGGGACATTTTTGTGGGAAATAGCATAACAATAGCTATTAAGAAATTTAATAAGTGGCTTCGCTTACCTACATAAGTTAAAAGTAGATGTGAACAAATTGTAATTTTTACACTCATAAATCCAAAGGCTTAACAACACCCCAAAGACTTCTCTGTGGATGAAAGAAGCCGACATGTTTGGCCAGATTATGTATTACCGACGCACAGGATGTCTGGAGGGGGGAGGGGGCAGGGGGACAAGGGGACAGGGGGGCAGGACGGCGGCTGCCGGCGTGGTCCT